>OX940974.1:1001093-1403093 GCA_954871275.1 Leptopterna dolabrata | reverse complement strand
GGCGCAGATGTTTCAGTTATCCCGCCAACGCAAGAAGAAAGAAAAACAATTGGGCCATTCTCACTTTATGCAGCCAACGGGACAGAGATCAAAACGCATGGCGTCAAACTCCTCACCCTCGATCTTGGCTTACGCAGAGGTTTTTCGTGGCCATTCTTTGTTGCTGCAGTTTCAAGGCCAATAATCGGAGCAGACTTTTTGGAGAAACACGGACTGCTGGTAGATTTGAAAGAAAGATGCTTACGAGATTCTCTTACGTCTCTACAGTCGAAAGGTACTCTTGCAAGTAATTGTAATGAAACATCAGTGGCCTCTGTAGTGCAGAATGGTAAGTACCAAGAGTTGCTGAAGGCGTATCCTGACATTGTAAGACCAAATTTGGGCAACAAGCCAGTAAAGCACAAAGTGGTACACCACATTCTTACAGAGGGGGCACCGGTCAGTGCAAAAGCTAGAAGACTAGATCCTGAGAAGTACAAAATTGCGAAGAAGGAATTTGATTTCATGGTCGAACAAGGCGTGTGCAGACCTTCTAAAAGCCCTTGGGCCAGCCCTCTGCACATGGTCCCTAAAAAGACAGGGGATTGGCGACCCTGTGGGGACTTTCGAGCCCTATCTGTCCTCAATAAAATCATTGGGTAGTCTCAAGTTAGTCCCATAAACTAACTCTGCAGCGCTACAATTCAAGTCTTCCTTCAGAGCAGTTCGGACACCCAACAACACCAAGGGTAAAACGTCTACCCATCGCTCCGTGTTGTAACACCGGATGGCTGACTTCAGCTGACGATGGAATCTCTCCAAAATTCCGTTAGCCTTTGGGTTGTAAGCTGCAGTGAAACAGTGCTTTGTACCCAACAGCTGAGTAAGCTCCTTAAAAAGTGAACAACCAAACTGCCTTCCTCTATCAGAAACAATCTTTTCCGGCGTTCCAAACCTACTAATCCATCCGCTGTAAAAAGCTTTTGCAACAGTTTCCGCCTTGCAATCCTCCAAAGGTATTACTTCGGGCCATCGTGTAAAACGATCTATCATAGTCAATGCGTATGTGTAGCCCTGGGAAGGTACCAGCGGTCCCACAAGATCAATATGAACATGTGCAAATCGTTCCGCGGGTGGAGAAAAGTTGCCCCACGCGCTTTGGGTGTGACGCTGGACCTTTCCTCGCTGACAAGCTACACACAGTTTTACCCATTGAGCACTATCCTTAGCCATGCCGGGCCAGACAAATCGTTGTCTCAATAAACGCAAGGTTGCTGCCCTTCCTGGATGCGCTAAGCTATGCACACTCTCGAAAGCTTGCCGACGAAATTCAGTTGGAACAAACGGACGTATGAAACCGGTCGAGGTTTCACAAAACAAAGGGGTTGGGATGCCTGGCATGCTAACACGTTTCCAGGAAAGTGTTGACCCGGGCTCATCCCCTGGTAAATCTTCCTCCTTCTGGGCCTTAGCAAGGTTCTCATAATCTAGCTGTTCAATGTTTACACTGTCTAACCGGGACAAAAAATCAGCTACTACATTGTCTTTCCCAGGCATATGCCTAACGTCCGTCGTAAACTGTGCAATGTAGTTTAACCGGGCTGCCTGCTTAGGTGAAGCTTTATCTAGCCGCTGATTAAAGGCAAAAGTCAGGGGCTTATGATCCGTAAAAAGAATGAAAACTCTTCCCTCAAGCATGTGCTGGAAGTGTTTAAGACTAGCAAATGCAGCAAGCAGTTCTTTGTCATAAGCACTATTATTTTGTTCAGCGGTGCTCAACTTCCGCGAGAAAAACGCAAGGGGCTGCCAATGTTCGCCTATTTTCTGCTGCACGCTACCTCCAATTGCCTTATCCGATGCATCTACCATGAGAGCCCAAGTGGCCTCAGACTTAGGATGCGCAAGGAGAGTAGCTGAACTGAGAGCTTCCTTCGATTTTTCAAACCTTTCATAGAAAATGAGGATGAAGGCCTGGCAGGACGAAGCATAATTATGGAAAGGACCGGAAATGAGCTAGAGCAGAGACGTCAGGAACAGCAGGAAGAAGCACAACCTGAATCAGCTGATCGACAGCTAGAAGATCAGGCAGAACAACCTGGAGTCAGGAGACCGGAGGGGGAGGTTGAGCCTCCTGCTTTGAGACGCTCTGGACGAATCCGAAGATTGCCTGTCCGCTTCCAGGACTACGTCCTTGGTTAAGGGGGGATGTGGTTTGTGGCGGAGCTACAATTTTATTTATTTCATGACTTCAAGATTTAAATTATTGTTTCGTCTCGGTTAGTTACCAAGTTTCCTCCCATCGCGTTAATACCTACCTTATTATTTCATGTGTTGCAATTAAAAATATATTCAATATCCAAATCTTATACGGACTGGTTGTTGATAAATCATTAGGACCGCACAGAGGCGCCATAGGGGCCATTGATAGCCCTCTAATCCTCTACCTGGGCCCACCTTGCAACGATTGCCTTCCCTTTCCTGTTGATTTGAGCTAGCAGGCGGACTGAGTTCACATCTATGAGTGTATTTTTCCTTCTACATCTATTTCTTCAACTACAAGATTTGCTTGGCAGAAATAGTTGGCTGCTGGATCAAATCAGGATACAGCCAAATTTTGGCTGAATCCTGTCAGGGTATCAAGAAGGGCGTTTGGTTTTTAGTATCTGACTGGTATCTAGTTTTCTTACTATGATTTCATTTTCTAAATTATTACTTTCTAAGTTGTACCTATGTGACTGGAATTTCCATAATAACCCATTCAGTAACTAATGATTTGCAGGGTTCTCATAGTCCACGAAACCCACTGAAGCCATAAAAAATCGCCGTAAAATGAAGGAAGTTCAATAAAAGGTTCAGGCAAAATTGCACTCGATAACTAAATATTGCCACAACTATATATTATCAGTTTCGAGGTTCACAAGTGACGCCTATGGAGATATCACTGACAACGACCGAAGATAACAAATATGTTGAGAATCATCAATATAATAGCAATAAGAATAATTCAAATGCAATAAAAATATCAATAGAATAATAATAACACGAATACAAATACATAAAAAATAACTTGCCATTGGAATAACAATAACAAGAATGTAAAATAACGAGATTGCCAAGGATTTTTCATTTGAGCTGACGAACGGCACGATTTCAATGAATTTTATCCAACCCATTTATATTATATTGGTCCAACCCGTGCCTATCCGAAAAATCTGCCACCATTTTTCGGGTACTTATGGGCGTCATAAGGAATTGGCTACATAATTATATTTCCATGTGTTCAACAGAATACTACCGTTATAATTTGGTGAAACTCATATGGAACCTTCAGTGTTTCATTCTAGATCCACCCTCCAAATTTGAATTCTTTGCTTCGATTATTAGGTAGTTGTGGGCTGTACAAGGATTGCACGTTCGCCCATGCGCTAACAAAGCTTACAGTATGTTTTAAATGATTTTGATTTGGGACTATCAGTGACCCGACCTGCACCTGCCCTCTAAATTTCAGCTCGTGACAACCATTTGTTTTCTGGCATTCATGGCCTTCATCAGGGATTGTACACAGACAGACACGGAAAAATGTTCCTTGATATGTGAAAAGCACCATGGAGCAGAATATACATAGGTATATGATAGGGGATGGGGACTCCAGTGCATTTGTCAAAATTTCTCAAAATGTTTATATGGACGCAATATGACAAAAATTGAATGCGCCAATCACGTGATCAAAATTATACAAAACGGCGTTGTGGTTTGCAAAAAGATTCCCGGACTTACTCTAAAATGTTAACCAACTCTGTTATAAAGCGGCTGAAAGCGTGCGCGAAAGGTGCAATCGCGCACAATTCGAAATCCACCGGTCTAGTAGAAGATTTAAGGATAGATTTAACTAATGGGCCAGATCTAATTTTTGGCGACCATAGACAATGTAATGAGTATGTTTTGGGGGTATGGTTTGGGGGTGACAAGGTCTCTGCAGCGTTTTTCAAATGGAATAATATCACAGAACAACCAACTCGACTTCATACAGCTATCCTTGATTATAATCAGGTGATCCCTAGTGATGATATCTGGGCCGGATTTATACCGTTTGATTCACGATCATGTTGACGAACCTCTTTGGTGAAAACGAACGGCTGGTAGTACAAAGCTGGGCGTGGTCTCAAAAAACGCTTTAGTTCAAGATCAATTTAAAAACGAAAAATAACCATGCCCTTCTACTGAAAGTTTTCGTGCTACGGCGTTCTGAAAATGTCAACCCCTATTCTTCACTCCTTATGGATGACTGACACTAACGCCCAGCTTCCCGGACCAACTAAACCCCAACGGGACCTACAAAGCAAATTTCATTAATTTCGGATCATGGTAACTAAGAACATTGCGAAGTACAAATGTATGATTGAATGGAATTTGGTCCGTAATCTTCTGGAGCACTCTTTAATTTTTTATAAAATTGCTTTTTATTCTTATTTTCCCAACAATAAACTTTTTCAACAAGGTAACCCAACGTTTCTGATCTCGAGCCGTCGAATTATGCTCAACAGTATTGGTAATACGCTGGCCGACAGGCAATCAGCTTGTTCAAGGGGAAGGCGAACTTAGGGCAAATCGCATCGCTTTGGGAAATACCGCTACAAATTTTGCTAGTGGGGCATCCTAATCCAATGACCACTCATCCACATGCCGAAAGGGAATATGATGGGTGCTCCAAAAGTTATAAAAAACAATAAAGGGCTCTTCGTGACCGTTATACCTGCTACTTGGTTTTCCCACACATAGGGACAGTAAGCCTCATTACGCTATCATCACTGCGTCAACTGGATATTTATGGTCGGTGGCGTGTTTGTCGTTCGGGAAACCCCAACACTGAGCAGCATCTCTGTACCCATCCACAAAGGTACTGGTAATATGAAGGTGTGTGGAGGGGAGATATCAATATTATAAATATATGTGAGGCATTTGACCAAGCAACCCTTACTCACAGCCGTGTCAGTTTTGTGAACGCTTGTGACTATTTTGTGCTTTCCAACCAAAGTGAATATCATATGTTCATCGTGAACAACAACAAAGAGCGTTTTTGCACTCGGAAAAGTCTGTCGACTCGTCATATTGCGTCCATACGAAACATTTTGAGAAATTTTGACAAATGCACTGGAGTCCCCATCCCCTATCATATACCTATGTATATTCTGCTCCATGGTGCTTTTCACATATCAAGGAACATTTTTCCGTGTCTGTCTGTGTACAATCCCTGATGAAGGCCATGAATGCCAGAAAACAAATGGTTGTCACGAGCTGAAATTTAGAGGGCAGGTGCAGGTCGGGTCACTGATAGTCCCAAATCAAAATCATTTAAAAAATACTGTAAGCTTTGTTAGCGCATGGGCGAACGTGCAATCCTTGTACAGCCCACAACTACCTTATAATCGTAGCAAAGAATTCAAATTTGGAGGGTGGATCTAGAATGAAACACTGAAGGTTCCATATGAGTTTCACCAAATTATAACGGTAGTATTCTGTTGAACACATGGAAATATAATTATGTAGCCAATTCCTTATGACGCCCATAAGTACCCGAAAAATGGTGGCAGATTTTTCGGATAGGCACGGGTTGGACCAATATAATATAAATGGGTTGGATAAAATTCATTGAAATCGTGCCGTTCGTCAGCTCAAATGAAAAATCCTTGGCAATCTCGTTATTTTACATTCTTGTTATTGTTATTCCAATAGCAAGTTATTTTTTATGTATTTGTATTCTTGTTATTATTATTTTATTGATATTTTTATTGCATTTGAATTATTCTTATTGCTATTATATTGATGATTCTCAACATATTTGTTATCTTCGGTCGTTGTCAGTGATATTTCCATAGGCTTCACTAGTGAACCTCGAAACTGATAATATATAGTTGTGGCAATACCCCGAGACACCCCGGGGGAATACCCGGGGGTCGAGTGCCTGAACCTTTTATTGAACTTCCTTCATTTTACGGCGATTTTTTATGGCTTCAGTGGGTTTCGTGGACTATGAGATCCCTGCAAATCATTAGTTACTGAATGGGTTATTATGGAAATTCCAGTCACATAGGTACTTAGAAAGTAATAATTTAGAAAATGAAATCATAGTAAGAAAACTAGATACCAGTCAGATGCTAAAAACCAAACGCCCTTCTTGATACCCTGACAGGATTCAGCCAAAATTTGGCTGTATCCTGATTTGATCCAGCAGCCAACTATTTCTGCCAAGCAAAGCTTGTAGTTGAAGAAATAGATGTAGAAGGAAAAATGGACTCAGTCCGCCTGCTAGCTCAAATCAACAGGAAAGGGAAGGCAATCGTTGCAAGGTGGGCCCAGGTAGAGGATTAGAAGGCTAACAATGGGCCCCATTGTTATAGTGATTTTCCCAGATGCCGTTCGATCTAATGATCCGATCTCCAATCTGAAAGCGGATTTGAATTCTTCGATTTTTTTCCTACAAAAGTACTACCTAGTTGCTTTTTTTAAAAAGGTTGAAATTAAGTAAAATAATTTCGGGAACTCCATGAAAAAAAAATTTTAAAATTCAAAACTGAATGTCCGCACTTGTGGTTGTTTATAACGATTACAGAACATTTTACAGATTGAAATACGGTTGACCCGTTCAAGAGATAAACCGAATATTGGATTGGCTCATTTTGAAGCACAACGTGGTGGCGGTTCTTGGAACTAAACCCGGGACATTTACCCTTAAGAGTGGCACACGCTACGACCCTCAACTGATGTTCTCTGAACTCCTGGTTTCACGGCTTACAATATTTCGGGGGTTTAGCTCAAAAATTGAGGTCTTTTAGAAGTGGGGATATGAGGAAAGCGGAGCCAAAGGATTTATAGGCGACTTTGTTACCGAGAGGGAGGGAACCTGAAAATGGGAGAGCTTAGTTTTAATGAGCGCCAGGACGTTGGCTCTATTAATGTTGAATGTACTTCTCTCATGAGGGCGGTAGGGAGCGCAGCAAGTAAAGGACGAGCCGAAACGTCGGCTGCACTTTGCGACCTCTTGACCCGACAACGGCAAGTGAGAAAAGAAAGTGGCGGACCTACTCACCCGGCTAACGCTATGATTAATTTAAGAGCTGGAAGTAAAGGGCGCGTCTATGAAAGCTGAAGCACTTCACGGTCTTGTGGATGCGCGGTTGGCAGGACAAGAAAACGATAAAGTTCTCCTCACATTGAATTCATTCAAAATAAGAGACGTAAAGTGACAGATGCTCTTACTTAGACTATCTTTTAACTTTTTTTGAAAAAATTCCTTAGAAAATAAAGGCGGAAAATCGGGAAACTTTCGGGAAAAGCCTGTATTCCACCCAAGGATAAAAACCTTTGGTTTATTGTTTTCAGTAACAAACTTTTGGAATCGATCATGAAAAAGAAGAAAAAATTAACCCAGCCTCAAAACTTGATGAAACTCAGTCAACGTACGTAGAATCCGATAATGGAATGAACAAATTTCTGTTCAATTTCTATTTTGTTACTGACGATGGTTTGATCACCGAAACAATACACAACCTTCCAATAACTCCGTTTTCATTTTTTGTTTGGTGCAGCTCCTTTATGTCACCATTTCCTGCAGCTCTTCCAGCCTTCCTAGCTAAACGGTTGACCTGATCTCTCCTGTCTTTACGCGTTCTTTGCCTCTTTATCCTTCATTGAGTACCCAACCCAGCCTGTGCCCGAGCTTTTTCCTGTCTTGTTCTTCCAGCGTTGACTTTCCCCTTGATCCCCTTGCTTCAACTTGTCCGATGTAGCTTCCGAAATCCGATCTTTAAAACCTAATATTCTCTCGCTTATCTGTTGGTGGGCATCTCTGTCTAGCCACTCTCCAGCTGTCATCCAAGCTTGCTCGGGGGATTCTTCTTGTAGGGCATCAAATCTGTTTTTCAACTCGAGCTGAAATTCCTGTATCTTCTGGGTATCTTTCAGCTTGCTGGTGTCGAAATTTGTATTCCGCACTTCAAACTTTTGGTACCTTTCATAACCTTCATTCTGATTTCGCAACTACCAGAGGTGGTAGCTGCCAGTGACGGCACCCCTTTTGTCTCTTTCGTCGTTGAGTGACCTAGGTACTGAATTTTCTAGAAATCGAAGAAGAAGAAGAAAGGTTTATTGAGCTGTATATTTAAAAAAAACTGCATATTATCACACAATGGTTGATTATTTACCTGTATGCCCCTTCTGCGCAGATGGGGTTGTGCCAACTCCGCCAGGAACACGTCCAACTCCGCCTGCGTCGATAAATCCCCCTCCTAGTCGCTACACCAACTCCGCCAGTGTTCTACTCCGCCAGGTTCAGGAATAAGGAAAGTGGTGAAGAAATGTAGCCGAGAATATAAACGTCGCATAAGTATAATATAAATTTGCCTTCCACAAATTTCGTCAACGACATGAAAAAAGAAAAATCAATTTTCATTGTTTTTGCCGTAGTGGCGTGATGCGCATTTCAAAAAATGCAAGCGATCAATTTTCCGGTCGCGATAATTTTTAATTAAATTGTCAAGTACCATTTTTTGACGTCTAAACGAATAGTTGGTTGACTCTTTATGAACATTGGCTCCGTTAAGCAACGTGATGGTGTCAATTTCCATTATTTTTAACGCATCTAAAAATACAAAAATATTTGGGTGAGAACCAGAAAACATGGAATTGAATTTGCGGTGAAAAGACTCACACATGTTAGTTGTTCTTCCGGAGGTACCGTCATCCTTTGCCCATACAGTCGGAGGGAATTTCGCATCTTCTTCGATATAGTTGTCGACCAAATAATCAGCATACTGCCGAACTCTATCATCTTGTGGCATGATTGCCATCAGGTCGTCCACGAAGGAGTCCTCAATTTCTTCGCAAGGTAATAACGGAAGCCCAAAAGTCCATCGTAACCATTCACCCACTTCACCATTCGTCTTGTAATCTCGAGAAAGTACCAAATTCTGAATTCTTCTCCACCAAGATTGGGTTAAGTGGAATCTGCACCCCACTACACTAATTCCCGGGAAAACTTTTTTTGCAGCATGATGAATCCCTTCTTCAAAATCCGCAACCATCTCATGAGGAGCAAAGTTTACATCGTGCTCATCATTCTTATCTACCAATTGCTGTAAACAGGATTCGTACGAGGTTGCTTTTTTGTCTGGTAGAAGAAAGAAGACGAGGGGTACCTATGTAATGTCCATTTTTAGTTATGTGCACAGTAAACAGTTGGGTGAAGAATTTGGCACAGTAGGAAAAAGTACCGTCCACGAAAACAGTTGGCGAGGAACAGAGTGCTTTCAGGTTGTTCGGAGTCGAGAAACACAAAATGTTGAGTTCTACATTGTAGAACGAAAGAAATTGTTCACCACTGACCATCATAATATCGTCGAACTGCAAATCGACCACACACTGGATTGTCTCCTCCAAATTCGTTGGTAATCGAGGAATAACTTTTCTCCGGGCCCGGTAAACACATCTTCTTACATTTAACACGTCGACATGAGAGAGTGAACGGACAGCATCAGAATTCACCATTTCCGTGCGAACGAGTTTAGCAGGTGGGTCTGAGAAATCGTCGAGGGCTTTTCTTTTAACAGAATTCGATACTTTTTCGCTCACAATTTGTCTGTCGGTCATGGGCTCGTGAGTGTGCCTGCAGTCATTTTTCACGATGTCCTTCAAATTCTCACTTAAGTACAATGTCGCTCAACACATTTTTTGAACACAGCGCCACCTGAACGCACATAAGCTTGACACGAAGTTACATTTATGAAATTTGTGGCCTTCAAAAACAACTATTTCACGACCGCGTTGGGATGTAATTACTTCGACTGGACGTTCCATGACGATACACGACGATATACATACGACTAAGAAGACGATACTAACTAAAATCATCTCTTATCCTCTCGTCTTCGAGCCTCATTTTTGAACCTCGTCCTCTAGCAGTTCCTAGTCTCTGCAGTTCTCAAACAAACCCCCTCTTATGGCCATCTTCTTCCTCGTCTATCACCCGTGGTTCTTCTAATTTTCACGACGCCTAATCACTGGCGGAGATAGTAGCCTCATTCACGGACACGATAACAACTCTGGCGGAGTTGGCATCTTTGACCAAACGCAATATTATCATCCTGGCGGAGTTGGTTGCTCCCCCCCGTAACACCACTGGGTGAAAAAAAAGCTCGGCCTACCGAGCTTCGGAGCGCAACTAGAACGCAAATGTATTCCCAAACGGGGACCCAAACTGTGAGCGGGAGATCGACGATTTTACGCCAAATTTTAACGTTCGTTGATCATAATCGACTTCATATTCGGTCTTCTCGTCCTAAAAACATGGAAAACGATACCTCACAAGCTCATGGTACTGAAACACAAAAACGCTACAAAGTCCTTGTAACTTGAGTTTATTATTCTACTGGACAAACGTAAAGAAATACTGGGTGATCATTTATTGTTTCTTTCATGAACAATAATTGAAATAGTTATTTTTTATGGTGACCACCAATTTTGGCCCCCAGAGGCACAAACTACGCTCGTTTTTTTTTACAGATTATCTTTGATGATTGATAGTGCCATTTAATTGTCGTGATTCACCTGCTAATACTACTTCTAGTGTTATTATACAAATGTATGGTAATTTCAGATAATTCCCAGGTTTTTGACTCATAAAAAATGAATTTCAGGAGCTTAACGTTCTTTACAACCTCAGTTCTTCACTCATCTGTCTTAATCAACTTAATATCAGTATTCTTGCCCTAAAAACCATGGAAAACGGTACCTCACAAGCTCATGTTTACTAAGACCCCAAAAATCCCTCGAAAACCCCTGCTTTTACACCCAATTTTCTCCCATAACACCCTTGATGTATTCCGATCGGGCTGCCGAGCTTCGGAGCACAACTAGGACCCAAATGGGGACCCAAGGTGTGTGCGGAAGAACGACGATTTTATACCAAAATTCGTTAGAACCACAATTTTCCACTCTTTGGTCAAAATCGACTTCATATTCCGTCTTATCGTCCCAAAAAAAGTCTGGGTCCCGATTTGGGTCCTAGTTGTGCTCCGAAGCTCGGCAGCACGATCGGCATACACCCAGGGGTGTTATGGGAGAAAAATGGGGTAATAGGCGTTTTCGAGGGATTTTTGAGGTTTTAGTGATCATGAGCTTGTGAAGTATCGTTTTCCATGTTTTTTATGGCGAGAAAACCGAATAATAAGTAGATTTTGACCGAAGAGTGAAGAATCGAGGTTGTAACGAAGGTTAAGCTCCCGAATTTCTTTTTTCATGAGTCAGAAACATGGGAAATGGTCTGAAATCACCATACATTTATATAGTAACACTAGAACTAGCATCAAAAGGTGAATCAAGACAATTAAGTGGCACTATCAATGATCAAAGATAATCTGTAAAAAAATCCGAGCCTAATTCGTGTTTTTGGGGGCCGAAATTGGTGGAAACCATCCAAAATAGCCTTTCCAATAATTTCACATGAAAGAAACAATAAATGAACAGCCCAAATTTCTGTACGGATGTCTAGTAGAATAATAAACCCATGTGACAAGGATTTGGATTCTACTCACCTTGGAACGTAAAAGAAAAAATTTTGAGGGGGTGTTATAAACATTTTTTGTTGAACGAATGCATATGTGTATTATTCACAGAATAATAAACCAAAACACCAATTTTACCCCTATTTTTCACCCATAACACCCGTTGGTATATTCCGATCGGGCTGCAAATTTTCGGGACACAAGTAGGTAGGGCCCAATTGGAGCCTGTGAGGGAAAGAACGAATTTTGTAGACCGAAATCAGAGTCGGTATGGATGATACGGCGCACGGCGGACGGAAATTGTATTTTTGGAATCTACGCACCTTGAAAGGTAAAAAAATGTTTGAGGGGGTATTACAAAAATCTTTAGCTGAGCGGTTATTCGCAGAATAATAAACCAGATGTTGGCTTTCTCTTGTGATTATGGAATGCTGAAAGATAAAGATAATTACCGATAAAATTGTTATAGGAATATTAGATGGAAAACTCAGAGAGAAGTCATTAACATTTGAAAATTTGAAACAAGATAAGGCAATCAAAATTTGTAGGACACATGAATCTGTTACAAGAAATCTTCTTCGGTATGTGCAATTAGTGAGCAAATGCCTTCACGAAATGACAACACATTCGATTGATAGATGCGGATCAAATCATGCGATTTTGAAGTGTCCGGCAAAAATGTGTAAAAGAACTGCAATGATCAAAATCATTTCTCCAAATGGCAAAAATTGGTATGAACCATTTTGCCATCTACTGTTTCAGTTTTCCGGTTGTTAATATTAATCGGACTACTTTTTTTTTTTTTTTTTTTTTTTTTTCAACTGTCATTTGGATTTGGACGGGGGAGACTCGGAGCTGTTTCATTTGAGCCCTGTTATCAGGAGACGAATCTGTTAGTTTTGGAAAATAGATGCTTTTGTGAAATTCGAATTGAAATTTAAGGGTAATGTTACTCCACTATTTGCATGCGTCTCTCACTATTAAAACTACATTTCTTGTTTGAGACCCTTTAGTGTGCTTGGGAAAAAACTACATTGTTTGTTGGAAGTAGAAAAATAAATAAATAAATATGAAAGTAATTCAGCAAAAATTATTTTGGTTTCTACGATTAGGTACTTGATGAAAGGGTGGGTGCATTACTGACGCCCTGTACGATGTATAATAATATGCATCGTCGAAAAATTCTCAAAACATGGTTTTTAAAAATGTTCTCATCATGCAAAATGACCTCGGAAATATACGAATTTTTGAAGAAATTTACATGAACCTTCTCCCTCTCGGTTTTTTTTGCGGAATTATTTTTTAATTTTTAGCCAAGTTTTAGACAAAATTTAATTTTTGATCATTTTCGGCGGAAATGTTTGGCCTTGTTTGATCTTATGTAGACCCTCTATCATTTATACATATTTTTACCTACAGTAATTAGGTAACCCAAATTTGGCCCAAGTTAACGTATTCCAAAACGGCTGGGCTGCAAACTCGTTCATACGATTATAAGAAGTGATATTTTAACAATTTTCTCTAACATGTGGCCATGGTCAGATACCGTACAGAATGGCAATTAAGATGAACTGGGTTTCAGATTGTTACAACCTACGGTTGGATTCAAAATGCTCCGAAACGAACTTTTTTCATAAATCTTTGCAGATGTATTGCATTCACGATCACAATATCGTATTTTCATCGAAAATCTGCTAAAAGCGGTAACTAAAAGAAACTGGCCAAGGTCCATTCAATATCACTTCTTAGGGTATAGTGTGATTGGCATAAATAATATCCTAAGACCAGTTCGGGTAGACAAATTTTGATTCATCTTAGATGATAAGTACCTACCATAATAGTATGATAGAGCAAAGGATCAATATCGACACAGCTCTGAGGCATGATTTCCGCATAAAAGTTTTTATGTGTTCATAGCCATGTCTTTCTCAGGAACACTTATGCACAGTTGAAATCCAGTAGTTCAAACATGCTGTTGTTTGGAATGTATGCGTTCAAATCACGAACATGCAAGGGAATCAGAGGTTTTGTGAATAACTTACCTTGAACGTGAACAGAGAGAAGGAATAGGACGAAGAGGAAAAATATGGTCATTTTCATGTTTCGATGTGAAGCACGCGATGAAGCTGACGCGGCGAGTTCGACGGAGGAGCACGGGTTGAAGCTGGCGGTGCAACTTGCTGCCACAGACTGGCGCACCCCACTGAGCGAGCGCTGCGAAGGGGCGAGTTGGGTGCCCCCGCGCCGTCCGTCCGGTCCGGCTCGCCGGGGGCGGTAAAGATCGGGGGTTGCCTTTGAAAAGGCGGTGAAAGGTATCTACAGAGACCGAAAGACACACGCAAACACCCGCGAATAACTTCCCGCCTCCTGTCCGGATCCCAGTCGGACCTTCGACTGGTAGAGCTCGCTAATCAAAATTCATAGCTATTTCCTCCGCTCCTTATTGCTTTACAAGGATTCCTCGCCGAGCCGCCCGGAATATGAGCAGGAATAGCTTCGTCCCAAAACGCGGTCTCCTCCTAGGGTCCGCCCTGGATAATACGAAGTCGTACTTTGCACAAGCTGGAGGCAAAACTAAATGAGTGCCGTTTTCACATTTATGTGGGTAGGGGAATCGTTCCCATTCCCTCCCCAATCTAAGACGAACATCGGTCAGTTGGCAAATATGAGTTCAACTGGTAAATCCACTTCAATAGGCCAATTCGAATTATATTAGCAAATTTTATTTCACCTGTCAAGTCCGAGTTCAGCTGTCACATCAGAGTTAAGTTGGCAATTCCTTTTTGCCTAGTTGACAAATTTCAGATCGTGTGCGACTGCCTAGGTAATACATATTTGTTAAGTTTTCACTGTTCTTGGGAAAAGATGACTGATAAATTATGCATTTTACTTAACTGTGAAAAATGTAATTTTAGTAGATAAATTGTACACGAATAATTCACTAGCCCAAATGCACTCGATGTGTCGATAAGCTAACCAGGCCAGTAGTTAAACATTTGGCCCAGTACGGCGACACTTACCGAGTGCGAGCTCATCTGAATTTATAACAATGTTCCCTTCTTCAGAAATTCAGTTCAAGGATAAACTAACTAATTATAATATAATTATAAAACTATAATTATACTACAATTATAATGATATATTACTTTAATATTATAATAATATATAATACCAAAGATAATAAGAGCTAGAATAAACAATAACAAAATTGTGCACTACCACACATGGATATAACGGTACCAGTGCCGTAAAAAGCGCTGCGGAGTCCTTGTCACATGGGTTTATTTTTCTACTGGACATACCTTAAGAAATTTTGGCTGTTCATTTATTGTTTCTTTCATGTGCAATAATGATTGAAATAGCTATTTTATATGGTTTTCACCAACTTTGACCCCCGAAAACACGAATTAGTCTCCTATTTTTTACTAAGTGTCGTGAGTCCCTCCCGGAACTCCAACTCAGTAGATTTAAGTTCTCGCTAAAAACAACCTGTAAAAATAAGGCTCTGGGAATAAACGGTAAGAGTGGGGCAACCGACGCAGGATCCGGTACACAACCTGAAACCCCACCACCAGGGTGGTGGCTTCAGGGTCTATATAACCCC
Organism: Leptopterna dolabrata; assembly: GCA_954871275.1. NCBI lineage: Eukaryota > Metazoa > Arthropoda > Insecta > Hemiptera > Miridae > Leptopterna > Leptopterna dolabrata. Next base: position 1,387,952 of record OX940974.1, on the reverse strand, counting down.
GGATCCTGCGCCATTTTCGCCATTCTACGTCTCCTCTAGCTGCTGGCTACTCTCTGTTCATCCTCAAACCTTCTCTCTTAAAATTCACTTCTCAAATGCTCTCATAGTAAATTCACACACAGTAAATTCACACTCACCCATTTCATCAGAGTTAGGTGGAGGTCTCGCCCTTAACCAACCCTGATGAAACACACTACACGCTCGGTGGAGGTCCGCCCTTAACCACACACACACACACACACACACACACACACGCACACACACACACACGCACACACGCACGCACACACACACACACACACACACACACACACACACACACACACACACACACACACACACACACACACACACACACACACACACACACACACACACACACACACACACACACACACACACACACACACACACACACACACACACACACACACACACACACACACACACACACACACACACACACACACACACACACACACACACACACACACACACACACACACACACACACACACACACACACACACACACACACACACACACACACACACACACACACACACACACACACACACACACACACACACACACACACACACACACACACACACACACACACACACACACACACACACACACACACACACACACACACACACACACACACACACACACACACACACACACACACACACACACACACACACACACACACAAATTCCACGCACTTCATGCAATCAAATTTACTAACTAAAATTAACTTCAATCTTTTCAACACACGTTCGGTGGAGGTCCGCCCTTAACCGCCAACACACCAAAAATCAACACACATCAAATTCATTCTTAAATTCACTCCTATCCAACATCCAACTACCTCCACCTCTCATGGTGAATTTTACAGCAACCTAAATTCACCATACTAAGTATATGTGGTCATTTATAGTACCATTTAACTGTCCTTGATTCACCTGTTGATACTACTAATAGTGTTATTATACAAATTTATGGTGATTTCAGACAATTTCCCAAGTTTTTGACTCATAAAAAATGAATTTTGGGAGCTGAACCTTCGTTACAACCTCAACTCTTCACTCTACGTTCAAAATAAACTTCAAATTCGTTCCCTCCCCCCCCCCCCTCCCCCCACAACCACGAAAAGATACCCGACATGTAATTTTCACTATAACTTCAAACAAGACCTCGAAACCCCCTATTTTTACAACCCATAACGCCCCTGGGTGTATTCCGATCGGGCTACCGAGCTTCTGAGCACAGCTAGGACCCAAATGTGTTCCCGAATGGGGGCCCAAGCTGCGTGCGCAAGAACGACGATATTATACCAAAATGTAACGTAAATTTAAGGTTGAAACTTCGTTAGAACCTCAATTTTCCACTCTTTCGTCAAAATCGATTTCGTATTCCGCCCCCTCGCACTAAGAAACCTGTAAAACGATACCAAGAAGCTCATGTTACTACATAAAACACCAAAAAACACTATTTCTGCACTAATTTTTCAACCATGGCACCCCCGGGTATATTCCGATCGGGCTGCAAAGTTTCGGGACACAACTAGAGCCCAAATGGAGATTGTGTGCAAAAAACGAATTTTTTAGACCGAAAATAACATGGATATGGATGATACGGCGTATGGCAGGCGGCATACGGACATGGCATTTTGGTTTATTATTCTGTGAATAATACACCTATGTAATCGCTCAGCAAAAAATTTTTATAACACCCCCTCAAAATTTTTTCTTTTCCGTTTCAAGGTGTGTAGATTCAAAAAATGCAATGTCCGTCCGCCGTCCGCCGTATCACGTGTACAGGCTTCATTTTCGATCTAAAAAAGTCGTTCTTTCGCACACATGTTCCATTTGGGCCCTAGTTGTGTCCCGAAACTTTTCAGCCCGATCGGAATATACCCAGGGGTGTTATGAGTGAAAATGTGTGTGAAAATAGGTACTTTTTGCGTTTTAGCAACATGTTGGTAACATGAGCTTTTGAGGTATCGTTTTCCATGTTTTTGGGGACGAGAAGATCGAATATGAAGTCGATTTTGGCCAAGGAGTGGAAAATTGGGGTTGCACCAGATGTTCAGCTCCCAAAATTGATTTTTTATGAGTCAAATACCTGCGAAATCACCATCAATTTGTAGAATAACACTAGAAAAAGTGTCAACACGTGGATCAAGACGATTAAATGGCACTACCAATGATCAAAGATAATTTGAAAAAAAAAAAAAAGATCGTACCTACCTAATTTGTGTTTTGGGGGCCAAAATTGGTGGAAACCATCAGAAATAGCTATTTCAATTATTTCACATGATACAAACAATAAATGTACAGCCAACATTTCTGTAGAATAATAAACCCATGTGACAAGGACTTTGCAGCGTTTTTGAAATCAACACACCTTGAAACGTAAAAAATTATTTTGACCGGGTGTTATAAAAATTTGTTGCTAAGCGAATATTCACAGTATAATGAGCTAAAATACAATGTCCGTCATCCGTACGCCGTATCATCCATATCGACTTTATTTTTGGTCTAAAAAATTCATTCTTTCGCACACAGGCTCCATCTCAGCCCCCGTTGTGTCCCGAAACTTTGCAGCCCGATCTGAATATACCAAAGGGTGTTATGGGTGAAAAAGGCTGCAAACCGTGTCAGATGGGTTTATTATTATATCGGACATACCTAAAGAAATGCTGGAAATTGTTTCTTTCGTGTGCAAGAACTGAAATAGCTATTGTTGATGGTTTCCACCAATTTGAGCCCCCAAAAATACGAATTAGCTCCTATTTTTGACAAAGTATTTTTGATAATTGATGGTGCCATTTAATTGTCTTGATTCACCTGTTTATGCTACTTGTAGTGTTATTATACAAGTTCAAGATGATTTCAGACAATTTTACAGGTTTTTGACTCATAAAAAATGAATTTTGCGTACTGAACCATCGTTACAACCTGAAATCTCCAATGTTTGGTCAAAATCGACTTCATATTCGGTCTTTTCGCCCTAAAAACATGGAAAACGATACATCACAAGCTCATGCTCACTAAAACTTGAAAAAAAAAAACCTAGAAAAACTCCATTTTCACACCCGTTTTCCGCCTGTAACACCCCTGGTGTATTCCGATCGGGAAGCTCAGCTAGGACCCAAATGTGTTCCCAAATGGGGACGCAAACTTTGATCGGAAGAACGACGACTTTAGACCAAAATTTAACGTAAATTTAAGGCTAAAACTTCGTTAGAACCTCAATTTTCCAGTCTTTGGTCAAAATCGAATTCATATTCAGTTTCTTCGTCCTAAAAAACATGGAAAACAATACCTCACAAGCTCATGTTAGTGAAACACCAAAAAAAAACCATTTTTACTCCATAACACCCTTGGGTATAAATTCCGATCGGGCTGCAAAGTTTCGGGACACAACTAGGGCCAAATTGGAGGTTGTGTGCGAAAGAACGAATTTTTTAGACCGAAATTAAAGCAGATATGGATGATATGGCGTACGGTGGACTGCGGACGGACGTTGCATTTTTGGAATCTGCGCACCTTGAAACGTAAAAGAAAAAATGTTTAGGAGGTATTAAAAAAATGTTTGCCGAGCGAATACATAGGTGTATCATGCACAGAATAATAAACCAAAATGATTTTTTATACAACCCCTCAAAAATTTTTCTTTTACGTTTCAAGGTGCGTAGATTCCAACAATGCAATGACCGTCCGCCGTATCATCCTTATTACTTTATTTTCGGCCTAAAAAATTCGTTCTTTCGCACGCAGACTCCATTTGGGCCCTAGTTGTGTCCCGAAACTTTGCAGCCCGAGCGGAATACATCCGAGGGTGTTATGGGATGAAAAATGTGTGTAAAATAAGGTTTTTTGGTGTTTTAGTAACATGAGCTTCTTGGTATCGTTCTACAGGTTTCTTAGTGCGAGGGGGCCGAATACGAAATCGATTTTGACCAAAGAGTGGAAAATTGAGGTTTTAACGAAGTTTCAACCTTTAATTTACGTTAAATATTGGTCTAAAATCGTTAAATATTGGTCTAAAATCGTCGATCGCGGGGGGAATGAGAGGTCTCGCAGGGGCCGGATGGGGAGTGCCATACCGGGACCGGATGCACTTCTACAAGACTGTGTTCCTCCCCACAGTGATGTATGCGGCCTGCACGTGGTGGCACAAACCAACAAAGGCGATGCGGAACAGGATCAAAACAATGCAGAGGGCGGCTCTGATCTCTGCAACAAGATCGTACAGCACTGTTTCGCACGATGATGCACTGCAGGTCGTGGCTGGTTGCCCTCCCCTCGACCTGATACTGGATGCCCGTGTTGCCTACGCAGCCCTTAAATGGCCAGACAGGACGTGTGCAGAGGTGCGCCCTGACCTCAGCCGAATCCTCAACGGCGACGGAACTGCAGCAGAAAAGGAAACGAGGATTGAGGACTGGGTAATGCATAAATGGCAGGCAGGGTGGGACGCAGTGGACAAGGGCCGAGCGACCTACCAGTTCTTCCCAGATGTCAGGCAGAGATGCGCACTGGCATTCGTGGCGCCCGGCTATGAGGTCACTCAGCTGCTCACTGGACACGGCAACTTCAGTTCGAAACTGCACTTTTTCAGACGCAGGGACGAACCAGAGTGTCCATGTGGGGCTGAGGAAGAAACTTCTGAGCATGTCATCAGGCACTGCCCCCTGTATGACGACCTGAGAGCCGAGCATCTGGGAGGACGTCAACTTGACGGGCCTCTCACAGTCCTTATTACTGACAGTCAGGCTTATGCTCAGTTCGAGCAGTTCTGCAAGGCCTGGGCCAGAAGACGGGGCAGCGGAGTAGATATGACCGAGGTGGAGCGATGATTTGACATGGGTACCTCCTTATTTAAAACAGTAGACGGGGAGTTAGAAGGGGAAGAGATGGGAATATTTATAAGAGTACCTCTCTCCCCCCAGTATGTGTGTCTTTCTGTTTAGTTTGTATGAGCGATTCTGCGCGGGCGTAGATCATAGTGATATTAGGTTAAGGCGTAAAGAACGGGCTGTGATACCAGGTGATCCTTAGATTAGGTTTAGATTAGGGTGATATTAGATGAAATTGTGTGTTTGCAAATAGTGGTGTGGGTGTTGGGGGCCCTATCGGTCCCTGGGGGGGGGGGGGGGGGGGCAGCGAACCGATAGGTATTTTTACTTAATCCTGATTTATTTAGTTCTGCATTTTGTTAATTTCCTTTTTGTCAATTTCAAGGGCTGTAGGCCCCCCCAGTCACATGTAAGCCCTACAAAGCGGGTACCGGTGGGGCCATCCTAGGAAGGGTGGGCTCGAGGGTGCTGGTGGGGTTTTCCCGCCCTACCGACTAGTATGAATGTGTCTGTATTCTTGATGTGACTGTATTTATTGAATGAGAGTAAGTTATAGAGCGCATGGTCGTAGTACGTAGGGAAACAAATGTGATGCTGGGCTGTGATATTAGTAAGTAGTATGGCGGGTGGTGAGTAGTCGCTCTACTTCACCATACCGAGCAAGGCATCAAAACGAGGAGGAACTCGGCAGCGACGGGAAAACCTCAAGATACAGGAAGAGGAGGCAGAGTACCTGAAAAATAGGGGAAAACCTCAAGATACAAGAAGAGGAGGGAGAGTACCTGAAAAGCGCCGACCCCCCCCCCCCCCCCCCCCGTCCCAGGATTACCCCTGTAAATCTGGCACCTCCGCGTGGTCCATCCCGGGCACACTCCCAAGGAGTGTGGCTAACGCCAGAGGGGACGGGGGGGCCTGCTGTATCATCAAGAGAGAGTGGCATTGAAGGGACAGCGGCATAGAAGACGAGCAAGATTGCGATGGGCCTGAATGGCCTTAGATGCAATCCCAATCCACTCTGATACAGCAGGTCTAAAATCGTCGTTCTTGCGCACACAGTTTGGGCCCCAATTCGGGAACACATTTGGGTCCTAGTTGTGCTCAGAAGCTCAACAGCCCGATCAGCATACACCCAGGGGCGTTATGCGGGGCAAAATAGGGGTTTTCGAGGAGATTTGAGGTTTTAGTGAAAATGAAATGTGGGTTATCGTTTTCCTTGTTTGTTGTTGGGTGGGGTGTGATGATGGGGGGGGGGGGGGGGAGAAAACCGAATATGATGTTTATTTTGAACGAAGAGTGTAGAATTGTGGTTTTAACGAAAGTTCAGCTCCCAAAACTAATTTTTTATGAGCCAAAAACTTGGGAAACTGTCTGAAATCACCATAAATATGAATAATAACACTAGAAGTACTATAAACAGGTGAATCAAGATAGTTAGATGATCATAGATAATTTTGTAAATAAAATTGGAGCCTAATTCGTGTTTTTGGGGCCAAAGTTGTTGGAAACCATATAAAATAGCTATTTCAATGGATGCACATGAAAGAAACAGTAAATGAACAGCCAGCGTTTCTGTAGGTATGTCCAGTAGAGTGGCAAGGACTTTGCAGCGTTTTTAAATTTCTTTAGTGATGGTGATGGAGATAATTCCACCTTTTTTATGATTTCAACAATTAATTTCAGGCTTATGGTTTCATTCTCCTCTGATAGTATATCGTAATCATTCTTAGAATTTCATCACCTACACCATCGAGTAACTTAACAATCGTGCCGTCGTAATTACCTATATACCCCATCAGAGCTTCATTTTTTACTTCATCAGAAGTAATATAAGAACCAGATGGCTTGAAACGCATTTTCAATGTATTTTTTAAACATACATACTTGAAGCAAAATAGAGCAGAATATTTAGAGATAAATATTCCATTGTTTTGATTTAAAATCGTGAAACTTACCTTGTAAGCTTGCTACAAGAGAAGAATACCTTGAGTGAGAGAATTTACCCCCCTGCGTGCTGGAGTTTTTAAACTGTGAGATTCCGAACTAAATCACTCGCGAAGAAATCGTGGAAACCTATTTCAAATAAAAACGGAGTTATAGAAAAAATAATCTATTTCCACTAATACACAAAAAAAAGCGAAAAACACTCTTATACCTGTTTCGGTGATCAAACCATCGTCAGTAACAAACAATAACTTATTTTTTGTTAACCATAGCTTATTGTTTGTTGACAATAACTTATTGTTTATTATGACGATGGTTTGATCACCGAAACCGGTATAACAGCGTTTTTCGCGATTTTTGTGTATTAGCGGAAATATTATATTTTTTTAATAGCTCTGTTTTTCTTTGTGACATTCCCCTCCACATCGCTCGAGGAGGTGGGAGAAACTGCTTGTGTTAGTGGAGTGGACTCAGTTAGGGGTAGGCAAAATAACTGCACTAGGTAGGATAATAAATGTATGTACCTCTATCTCACCTCACCTTTAAAGAACTCAAAGAAGTTTCCCACACAATGACGGCAAACATAACTCATTGCACACCTATAAGAAAATACAAATTTGCATTACCTATCTGAGAGAGATCCGTGGGTAACGTACCTAGATGATTATTGGTTTGTTATTTTCAATAACAAACCTTTGGAATCGAGCATGAAAAAAAAGTTTAACCCCCCTCAAAATTTGATGGTTATGGTATGTAGAACCCGAAAATGCAAAAAAAAATGTCTTTCCGTCCGCCGTTCTTCGCACTTTTCTTAGTTACCATGAACCAAAATTTATGAAATTTGGTTATTCGGTCCCATTTGCGGTCTAGTTGGCCCTCGAAGCTCGGCGTTAATGTCAGTCATCCCTAAGGGGTGAAAAATAGGGGTCGAAAATTCCAGGACGCCGTTATCTCGAATTTTTTTACGTTTTTAAATAGTTCTCGAACTTGGGAGTTTTTTGAGACCAGCCGTTAGTTCACAGTAACACCCAGAAGTTTGCACCGACAGGCTTCGTCAACTGCAGGGTGAATGAAATTGTATACATTCAGCCCAGATATCATTGCTGGGACGCCTCAAAAATTTGGAATTGGCCCGAGATAATCATTGCTAGGGACCACCTGATTATAATCACGGATGGCTGTATGAATTCGAGTTGACGGTTCTGTGATATTATTTCATTTGAAAAATGATGGCTCTTTTGGATTTTGTTTTGTTGTTGTTGTTTTGTTGATGCCGTTGTGTAATGATTTGCAGTGTTTTTTAAGAGTAACTGAGTCCAGGAATACACCGACTCGAGTATGTGATGCTTCCCCATTGACGTACGTAAAGTTGAACTGGCGAAGTCCATGCCATTAGTCAGTGTAGGCTACTGCAATTTTTTTTCAAATATCCGATGGGGCCCCAGCAGTTTCATCGAATATTCGAAATATGCTCCCCTTTCCCGCCGAGCCCTCTTCCTTTTTTCGCAGAATTCATGTACTTACCTCCACATCACCTCACCTTTGGAGATCTCAAGGAAGATTTCCTCACAATGTCGACAAGATTTACTAATTGCACAATGGGAAAATATGTACGTTATCTGATAGAGCTGTACGTTGACTTAGATGAGTACTATTTTAAGAGTTAAAAAATGAGATGTGCTAAAATTAATCCCGTTGCACTGTCTCAAAGATCTGATAGGTAGGTTCTTCCATATTAATGGCAGTCGTTAAGTTGAATAAGTCTGAGCCATTGGTCAGTGCAGCTCCTGCAATTATTTTACACTTACCGATCCGATGAGGGCAGTGCGTTTCCATTTAATAATCGAATATACCATTTCTTACACGAGCTCAAGTCGGTAATGGCATGACATCTCTTATCAATTTTCATGTACATGTTCATAACATTCGTAACCCATTGCCATTTGCCATTCCATATTCAGAAACCAATTATTTGATCAATTCCCCACTCATCCGTATACAGAGAACCGGAAGTAGCCTTCCCCAGCTCGAGTATTCCTCATCCCTCCGTACTTTTAAATCTGTGATCGCACAACATAATAAATAATTTCTGTCAAATTTTTTATTCCATATAAAACATTCAATTTATTACGTAGTAAGCTGATTACTTGCGGTACTTACTGAATACTGATTAAAATTAGATTTCCAATGTTTACTTCATATTAGTTGTCATTATTTCATCAGATGTTTAGTACCTATTTTATTAGTTTAATCTCATAATGTCTAGCCTTTTGTAACACGCAAACTTGGACCTCTTTAGTCTTTGGTACCTACCATATCCATTGTATCTATTACTTAATCAAATATTTGTGTATTTTTTACTTTGTAGGGTGAAAGAACCAGCTATTGGACACCTAAGGTGAAATGTTGAATTCCGATGCTCCTGAAAATTCACCCGTTCCCATCTCAGGGTCCCGACTTTTTCCTCATCATCTACAGGACCTCAGCAGTCGATTGCACTACTCAGTTTTCAAAATCAATATTGTAAATTATTTTTATATTCATCAATTTATGCTGAAAAACTTGTTTACCCCGGCTATTGGACATCATACCCCAGCTATTGGACACCCAGGTGCCCAGCTGTTGGACACTTCGAGAAACTGGGTTTTCGGGGCAGTTCTTCTCTCCCCCTATCAGTCTCGTGGCATTTGGATACAAAGGTACTAAGAAAATCCCTATTTCCATGTACAGTTCATTTATTTGGAATGTCAAATGGCTCTTACGGCCGCCAACAAAAATAATAACTGTTCGCTTGATGTTATTAATAGTCACATAGCGGTTGAAAATTATTGAGATTAACTAAATAAAAAATAAATAAAAACTCGGATGTCATCCATTGGCTGTCACTACGGCCGCCTCCCCAATCATCTGGAGCTGAATCTTTAATCTCTTTGGGGATTCTTTTGTTTGGACAAACAATAATCGGTGGTACGAGGTCCCCAGTTGCTGAGAAAGAAAACGTCATAGTTATGGAACTCTTAGCTGGCGCACAATCCACTTCGGATACGTTGCTTGCTCCCTTCTTAGCTAAAAATGTACCTGGTGGGGAGGGGGGGCATAAAACCAGTGTCGTCACTGTCAAAATTCCACGGTTTACGTTTCAAGGGACGTAGAATACGAATATTGAATAAAAAAGATTTCCGTCCGTCCACCGTACACGGCCTTTTTCTTAGTTCCCAATAACCAAAATTCACGAAATTTGAGTATGTGGGTTTGGGATCTAGTTGGTCCTCGAAGCTCGGCATTAGTGTCACCCAACTCTAAGGGGTGAAAAATAGGGGTTGAATTATCCAGAGTATCCCTATCTCGGAAAATGGTATTTGGAGATTTAGGGTTTTCCCGCATTTTAAAATAGTTTGATTTTTTTCTGAATATTTGAGACCATCCGGAGCGTTCTACGATGTTGTCATAAAATTTAATTTGCCCCAAAGAGCAGCGTGTATGCAGACATCAACCTGGATTGAGAGCGCACATCACTTGCCTCGCATCAACGTGCTCCGTAGCTCAGTTGGTTGAGCCCGGTTATCCCACATTGAAAGTCGCAGGTTTGAATCCTAGCCGGGAACAAAAAAAAATGTTCACTCCACATCAACAATTTACCTTCAGAACTACAACTGAATTTTCCCGTTTTACATACTGATTTTTATGAAACTGTAATTCCCGGGCCGGCTCCAGTACTCCATGTAGGGCTTTCCTGGGAGAGCTCAGAAGGGACATGATACAGATCTACGCTGAAGGGGCATCTATACAGGTAAATGATGAACTGTTAAGTAATAAGTTGCAGCGGTTTTAGGTTTCGACTTCGTCTTCTGTGTCTAAGAAATAAGTGCATAGGTTAGAGACCCACTAAAGGAACGGAACGTGGGTGAAAAGAGAGTTTCTCTTAATTACATGCCCCTGTCCAATAGCTGGAACCTGCGGAAAATCAACACATTAACAGCTATTGGACACCCGTCCAATAGCCTGACATCATCAACTTTCTGGATCCAGCCATTGGACACCCTCATTATAATTAGTTGAAAACGATAAAACTACAATTTCTGCACACCAACCTCTAGGTAAACTACTTGGGTGATGGGGACAAACAAAAAGAAATCATAAAATCAATGGAATAGTATGAAAATAACGTAATGAGTGCGCGTCGATTCATTACCAAATTCACAAGGAACTCCTCCGATCCAACGCTCCCGAGATTTCAGAGCGAACTGAAAATTTTATGACCATCCTGAATGTTTTTACAGCACATCATTGCAATCTAGGGAAGTTCCTTTAAGCAATAAAAATAGTGGCGCCGTGAAACTCCCGCCTAAAACCTTATGAAATCAGAAAATAAGGTGAGATGTCCAATAGCTGGTGCCTATCCAATAGCTGGGTCCTTCACCCTATGCCTGTTCAAATGGGTTCACCCGTATATGCCATACAAAAAAAAAAATCTCACTGAGGCCAAAAACCATTCCGGATATTTGTTACCCACTGCGTTCTGGTGCCCACCAAATCCCACTACTAATACTCTATCAAAATAACATGTATGTATGGAATCAGTTGGTAAAACAATTGGTAAAATATCGATTTTTGATTATCTCTATGGTAGAGCTACCAGTGGTTCGACTGCAATGAAATTCATACGAGGCCGTCTAAGGGCCTACACGCGCAATCCCTCGAAATTTCGCTAAAACTGGTCTAGTGGTTCTGGACCTCATCTACCCTCCAAAACTCATCGCTTCACGACAATTCCTAGGGAAGTTTGTGGGCTCTAGACGGATTTCACGTTGGCGCTTCAGCATACGAAAGACAGTAGTACCTTTTCAATGAATTTGTTATGGGACCATCTGTGCTCCAACCCCACTTCCCAATTTCAACTCAATACGACTATTTTTTTGGGTAGTTATGGGCATTACAAGGAATTGGGAAACATTTCGTGTTTGCGCATGCGCATCTGAATGTTACTGTCCGAATTTGATGAAATCGATATGAAACCACTGGGGTACCATTCTGCATCTACCCTCCAACTTTTCTAGCTCTTTTCGAGATACTTAGGGCAGTTATGAGCTTCGTGAGTTATGAGCTTTAAGGATTTCAAGTTTGTGCAAGCGCACCAACCCTACGAAACTCATCGCTTTACGACGATTTCTAGGGTAGTTGTAGGCTCTAGAAGGATTTCACGTTGGTGCTTGCACAGATGAAAGTTACAGTACTTCTTAAATGACTGTGATGAGAGACCATCTATGCTCCAACCCATGCCTACTCTCCAAATTTCAACTCATTATGACCATTATTTCATATAGAATTGATTTGGTCGGGATCCTCTTTAACCAGTTGATGCAGTCGAGTTAGTTTCACTAGAGAACAACTAGAATGATAGAACGGATGCAATGTACGATGGTCTTGACATCAGGTTGTGCCTAATTTACTCATCATCAGAACTTGCAATGATTCGAATCCAAAATCACCCAAATCCAATACTTAACGCTTCAGTATTTTACTCAGAATCACGCATTTCTGCAACCCTTTTACGAATAGTTACGTGGTTCCGTAGGTGGCGTCTTTCAATAGTTTCTCCAAATCATTAGGGTCGTTATCACCTTGGTCGTATACAAGACTGTGATTCCGAGTAGGTGATACTGCACTTTTTTAATAAGAGTCCTCCTTACATATCACATTACTCAAACACAAAATGATTGGGTTTTTCAGCGCCCAAGTGACAAAAGCTGAATTCCTTAGTATGCTCTCGATCTGGTATTTGGAATAATGTCAGGTATATTACACATGCATTCAGCATGCCTAGCTTTATCTAACTATCGATAATAACACATTCTACTATCTACTTATTTGCTAGCTGCGTGTTGGGGATACCTTTTCCTGATTACTGAGCTATATTACCCTCGAACTGTTTTGCCCGCGTAATATATTCCGATAGCCTCGTATTCGACACTGTTTACAAACAGCCTCTCGATGGCCCGGTGGTTAACGCATCAAGCATGTAAGCAGGAGGTCCAGGGATCGAGTCTCGGGATCCCGGTCCAGGGAATCGAGGTATGGTGAGGGGGGAGGGGACTTGGTCTGAGACCCCCACCTCTGTTTTACTACTCATATTGAGGAGTTCAGTTAAGGAGAAAACAACAAGTTTGTGATAAGTATTATTATGAAGCTTTATCGATACTGAAGCGTCTTGAGCCACTGGTTCTCAGTCATATTCCTAATGCGTGGATTCTCAGTCATTTTCAGTCTCGCGAATGTTATGCATTGGTAACCCAGGGGACAATCTTCCGAAATTTTACGGAACAATGGGAAAATTGCCGTTCTAACGAGACACGTTTTTGGCTGTGGTCCATGCAAAAGAAACCAATCCAACTATCAAAAAATATAGATGGAGCCTTGCTCACAACTTTAGAGGGTTCAGCACCTTCAATGATTGACTCTTTACCAATTGTGGAAGCCAATAATTATGTTCAAGCATGGAAATTACTCAACGATCATCTCGTTCAAGCCACTTGTAGAAGCACCTGGTCTTCCAGTTCTTCGTTCTTTCATTTCAAATGTTTGTGAAGCCATCGAGGCTTTCAATCAACTGAAATTTCTGAAGTCCTATGATTTCATTTTGCTAACATTGCCAATGAGATGTATCGACCAACGAACTCGACATGCTTTCGAACAAAAACAAACGAAATTTCCGTCATTCTCGGATACCTATGAATTCTTAAAAGAAGAGTGCATGCATTAACTTTGAGTAGGGGTGAAAATACTCAGTGTACCACGTAGGTACCACCTCTACAAATGCTACTAGTGTAGGTAATACCAATAAATTGAATAAATTTGATGGCAACAATTCGCTACAGTGAAAACCTCCTTATGGTGTCTGAAAAGGGTGGAAATAAAACTAAACAAAGTACAAACAAAATTCCCTGTCCTGTTCGTTCAAATAATCACAGCATGCATCTGTGAGAGGTTTTTTGAGCTGCCCCGCAGTCTGACACGTTTGACCTGCTGAAGTCAGTTCAGCCTCTCCAGACTTTTACTTCTGAGTCTGGTAATGCTTGTGGTAACGGGTAACGGCACGAACGGCCCCGTGTCAGTGAAAGTGAGACCCGAGCAGTGTTGTCGAATGGTACGAACGTCCTCGGCTTTGTTGACAAACCTGGACCGGGTATGGTACAAACGTCCCCACCAACACCTGAGCGAACAGTAGGTTACGCTTTTGGTATTCATTCTGATCGGCAACTCAGTGTTCTCAGTGAAGCATGGACAGTGTCTTCATAGCAGGTGGAAGCCGGAAGGGCGGAAATCCTATTGTACGCGGCGATTTTAGTAATCCCATCACGAAATAAGACGAAAAAACTTACACTCGATATCAGTTCATGAAGGTTGTTTGTGGTTCACTGTCCCACATTTTTGACGACAAAAAAAAAGTTATTGTTTAATGATGTGATTTTGATGACATGTAGCACTATTATATTCAACATTTTACATTCATGTTAAATGGCTTGAACACTTGACGTAACATGATTTAAACTATTTAAACACTTGCGAGCTTTTTTTGGTGGGGGGGGGGGGGGGACGTTCCTACCATTCGGGCGTTCAAGAGAGAAGTTACAGGGGACGTTCCTACCTCTCGGGGACGTTCAGGGGTGCCGATACTGGGGACGTTCGTACCTAGGTGAAAGGGGTCTGGGGACGTTCTTACCATTCCCGGTGGTAAAAAGCACCACTCGACTAACGGACACAGATGTCGACTCACCACAGACCTGGCGAATACTCACTAACAACAGACTATAGCTGAAACGTACTCTTAGCATTTGAGAGTGAGAAATGAAACATAATTGTTGCAACATTTTTTATTATAAAATTATCTTAATATGGATACATTAATTTTATTCCTCCATTTTTTAAACATTCAGATGAGAACAATCCAGTATGTTTCTTCTTTCTAGTTTCAGTGTAGCAATTTCCGCCTTAGCTGTCCATAGGGCATTTTTTAGTGGATTTATGTCCAAGCAAAGGATTCGGTTTTGATCGCTGAGCTTACGAAAACTGCAAATCTTACAAGTCTCGCTGGTCGTTTGGATGATTTTGTTTTCGACGGTATTCGTGCTGGCATCGGTTCGAGTTTTGCCTATCTGCCCCAAATGAGCCCATTCGATTGCAGGAGCTGGAATTGCCTTTTCAGGTAGATCAGCGTGTAATTGAGCGATTCGCAGAGTGAGATAGTTGATCCTCTTGTTCAGTTGTAGTATCTTTCCATGAAGTTCATAATTTTGTTCCATACCCACCTGAGTATCCTGAAAAGATTTACCTTGTTTATAATAACCTTTCAATGACTTCGGTATTTTCCACCAGACTTTTTGCTTCAACCCGCTAACAAACGAACCAACTAAGAAACTTGGGTGAAATCGGGGTAGGTTACCCCTTCACCTCCCCTTCACCTTCTGTAAAAGCTTGGCCACGCCTCCCTTCAACCCTTACAATCCTTTCCACTTTTTTTTCCCTTCCCTTTTACATTCACAGTCAATAATAATCGACCCTCCAATTCACTTTGCTCCTTTTGATTTGCATTGCCTTTTAGCGAATTTTCAAAGAAAATGAAGCTATTGCAATGGCTTCGAAATTTAAATAATATAAATTTTTGGAAATTTTCTTCATAGAAATCCGTTTCAGACCATTCTAAAACGATTCCTGAAATTTAACACTTTTTTATATACGTATATATATATTTATATATATATGTGTCACTCCAGACGATAACTCTCGATAGAATTGAGATAAACAGCTCAAATTTGCACAAAAAATCTATCTTGGCAATCGAAAGGCTAAGTTCGAAGATGGGCGAAATTGGCCTACTCTAAGGAGGGTTTTGGCGCATTTAAAGTGCGCAAAAATTACCCAAAAATCCCCAAAATGTTATTTTCTAACAAGTGACCCCTCATTTTAAAGGTTTTTGCACGCTGAACCCGATGGTGGAATCGGATTTTAGATATCTTGATCCGTTCTCAAATTAGAGCATTTAAAGTGCGCAAAAATTACCCAAAAATCCCCAAAATGTTATTTTCTAACAAGTGACCCCTCATCTTAAAGGTTTTTGCACGCTGAACACGATGGTGAAATCGGATTTTAGATATCTAAATCCGTTCTTAAATTAGAGCATTTAAAGTGCGCAAAAATTACCCAAAACTAGGATAATCTTTAAACTCTTACCCCCCACCCCCTTAGAGTGGTCAGATTGAAAAATGTGAGAAGTATTAATTGAAGACGAGAGTTCGAAGCAAAAAAGGGGGAGGCAAACGATTAGTACAACTCCTTGAATTTCCCATTTGACATATAATTGTTATGATACCTTCATAGATAGACAAGTACCGGCCCACGTATTACTAGAAGGAAGACGTTATAGTATTATTATATCAGCTTTTGACTGTAAAACACTGTGCCTAAAATATCTCCCTAGGTTTCCCAACCAATTTTAACGCAGTTCTTTCCTAGACAGTTCCTGATTTTAGACATCTGGCGACCCTGCCAGGATCAGAAGTGTTCATATTACCTTGTTTTTTTTTTAATCAGGCTCTGATAATTTTCAGCTCAATTTTAACAACCGGTCATTATGACTATGCCTTTGCTAATGATGATTATCTTCTGAGTCCTAAAATTCTTACGTCATTTCCTTTGCGATTATACCTATTTAACTTTTATTCAAATTCTCCATTCCATTGGACTAAAAAAACTCGTCTCTTTAGATATTTTACATTAAATAAAGAGTAAGGTGACTCAGTAGAGGGGACTCAATGAGCAAAGGTAGGCTTTCAGTTGATTCAACTCAAAGTAGGCAGGTGATCTACCGGTATACAAATGAGAAACGACCCCCATAGCAATACGTCCATGGTTCAATGAAGAAACCAGAGTATCAATGTGCAGAAAAATCATCACACAGTCTTACTTCTCTTATAATTTAGGTTGGACGACCAACTTTTGTATTTCTACAAAACAATATGGAAATCACATGAGAGGTGCTTAGGTACCGATCCGAATTATACTGCACCATTGGTCCTGTTTACATCGTGAACCATAACGTGGAATGGAAAGTTGCGATGTATCCGTACAGGCAACTTTCGATTCCAATAATTCTCAAGCAGTTTCAGGTCCACTCAATGTTGAATACTAGAATAGAACAATATTTCAACGTAGCACCCACATGTTCTTCCAAGTGATCCTTCCAGAAACCACATCCTTCCTTCATAGTTTATTTCAAGATTGAGCCTGCATGAAAAACAACCTGCACTTGAAGCACTCATGATTTTCTATAACAACTCCTTTACCTACTGCACTCTCTTGAGTAGGTAAGTCAAAAGTCCTAACTACCCTATCCTACCTAATATGAACCCACAGCGATCAAATAAATAAGCACTTAGTACAATTACGTAATAAACAAACGGTAGAATCAGGATGGACAAAACGTACAAATTAAAATAAATACGAAGAGAATATACATAGAAAACCAAATTTTAGACCGAAGTTTTCCTTTATTCAAAACCATAGCCATTAATTCGAATATTTCTTTGAAAATTCGCTCATTAAGTCATGCTGCATGACTGGTTTTTTACCTTCACAATCAATCCCACTCGACCACATTTCACTTTTGGGACTATAGGTATAACCTCTCCTCTCTCCAACGTGCGTTCAGTTATTGTTTGTTACTGGCGATAGTTTGATCACCGAAGCCGGTATAAAGGTGCGTCCAGACCAGGGGCGGATACTGTCCGGAGCGCAGGAGCAGGTGCACCCGCAAGGGAAATTAGGAGGGAGGGAGAGTTGCAGTTTAAACTTCCAGTTTTGCTAAATTTGCAGGACTGATTAGGTAGTTATATTGTCATTCAAATTCGTGCGGGAAGAGACCTGTGGTTGTGGAAGGGAGAAGGGGGCTTCTAGCGGCCGAAGTTGACGCGCAACAGTACACGGAAGCTATGGAAACCGACAAGCAAGGAGGTAGAACTGAGTAAACCTATGAGTAAACCATGGATTTATATGAATATTCATGGATATTTTCTTGCTTGAGATTTTTTCTTTTTATAATTCCATCACAACACAAATTTATGACAAGTGAACCAGCTCTCGCGCTCTTCCCTCTTAGCACATTTTACAGTTCTCGGATTTTCGGTTTTGTCACGAAATTTAGGCTGTCTCACTCATTTCGTTTGATTTCGACCCTCGCTATGTACTCGGCTTTTGCTCTGTTTTACCTTCCCGATCTAGGCCCTCGCTTCGAAGGTATTCTGCTTCCGTTCCCGATCTCATCCCTCGGTTTGACTCTGCTTTCATTTTCAATCATGTCATCATGATTGATAATTAGGTAATTTTTATTCAAAAAACACTATTCACGACTGATTGTGTCAGAAAAAGTGAAGATTCGTGACTCAGGCCGGCCTCAACCCCCGTTGTGCGAAATAAAAAAAACTGTAAAAAAAAGTAAGGATCGCCGCGCTGCCTGCTATCGAAAGTTTAATAATGTTTAACAGTATGCCAAAACGGATTGGTTGTGCGGATGCCCGAAAAGTGGCAAGCTAACTGTTTCGCATGCTTAAATGCTCAGACGGTCTAATGATGCAAGGGTGCCGGATGCTATTGTAGATTTAGCCCATTTATCTGTCAAAATAAAGAAGCATGACTCTTCATTGTTTACATTTAAATTTACTTTACGTTCTCACATTTTTTTATACGCAATTTTTATTATACAAGTTTATGTAATCCATGGAATAATTTTGATTACCATTTTAGTTACCTACCAGCTTAGTTATGTATGTAAGTAGCTATCATTTTAGTTACAAATTTAGTTAGCATTTTCTAGTTTTATATACCTACACTAACACACATACACCTACACCTTAATTAAATACATACTTTTCGCATTAGCAGCTCTGTACGCATTGTTCCTACAACTACTTGGCGGACAACACACACAACATTCCCTTTGTGCACCCCCTCTGGTTAGAGTTACTAGTCGCCACTGGTACACACTATGCCGAATCGGGCTAGGCCTGATAGTGGAAGGCCAAATAGGTGTGGACATCCCTTTCAGCCTTGACAGCATACTGTGGAAAGCTGGCCCGAACCGAACCGAATGCAACCCGAATCAATTCGGGCCTGAACAAAGAAAGCCAAACCGAAACAGGTAATGTGGACGTCCAGGCCGGCCTCCTCTGTCGGCATACGCGGTGCTGAGGCTCAACATAGTCACTTTTTATCCAAGGTGCTGTGTATTTGGTTTAATTTTAATTTCAGGTTTTCGCGTTTTGAGTACTATGGAGTGGACTGATGAACAAAATTTGAATTTGATTGAGTGTATCGTGCTCGCCCAATTTTGTGGGATAAAAACCGGAGGCACGACACGCTAACAGAAATAGCCGTTTCTTTCGGTGTTGACATACAGGAGATTGAGCGTAAAATCAAGAATTTGCAACTGGTTTTGGTTCGGCACCTTCAGAGATGTCAACACTGCAAAAGCAATATGGACGACATGCCAACGTAATGCGCACAATCACTGAAAATTTAATTTCACCAAAATCCGAATGTAAGTTAGTAGGTGTTGAGGCAACTAGTTTTCTTTTACTCTATTAATTAACCGTCCTGGACGGGCATGTCAACAAAAAAGAAGGGTTTTGAAGTGATAAGTGCTCGAGACCGACGACACACAGTGTGGTGTATAAACAGTGGTTATTGGACTCGCGGATATTGGACTCCATCGTCTCGGTTCTCCAGTAATCTGGTGACGCCAGGAGGGGAGCTCCTGATTGTCGTCAGGACTCGCCAGTTCGCTCTGAGAAGCTCGCCTTTGCATGAACCTCTGTTCTGGCATCTTTTCTCTCGTCTGCCACGTGGCCCCCTATTTGGGGATCTTGCTTCTCATAAACTTATCTTATTCTCCATCTCTGGGACGTCGGAATTATTCCTTCTCCGTACACCATCGTCGACTGATCTTCCTCGTCAGAAGCTGCACCTCAAATTCAAGCTCAAGTTCAAGCTCAAGCTCAAGATCCGTCTCAAGCTTTTCGCCGTTGTACGCGTGACTTAGAGAACTTCCAGCATTCTGGTCGTCTACCCGCACCGGTACCATCAAGGTGCCAGCAATGGACGAGTACGGCATTGACTTGTGAGTGGCTGCTGGACATTCTGGACATCCTCGACTCTCCGACGGTTACAGTCAAAACTTTATTTTCTTCCAGTTTTCTTCTATTTCGGCGGTTTGCCCACCGAGAACGATCTCTGGCTAAACATATATATGTTTATTGATCAGTGCGATAAAATATTTTGTAAAAAATTTTAATTTATTTTCCAAGGAGCTCCTTCTATTAGGTTTATTTCTTCAGTTTTATTTCCATTTGGAAAAAGCAGTTATTTTAATTTCAATAATTTTCTTCAATAAAAACATAAAGAGACTTTGGTTAATTGGTAGTTCAATTTTTTACGAACACCCCTACCTGGTCTCAACACGGGTAGCAGCGTGGTTTAACATTAATTTTATTATTTTTGTTAAGCACTTGAATGCCTACTGTCTTAGTAGGTCGCGTCACGTTTTGCCGTTGAAAATAGTCTGTACGATCTCTACAGTACTACTTTTGTGCGACTTATCGCTACTATTTTATTTGTTAATACCTAACCTTTGAATCTGAATTGGGTTTTGGTTGAAATTTACATATTTTGCATGTATTTTCATGTTCTGAAAGCTGTCCTTGGTTGTAGCAATATTTGTACGTAGGTACCTAAAATTTTAGGACCTGAGCATATTTGCGTTTGAGCTCTTGACCACTGCACATTTTGTACACAGTTGCCTTGACATTTTGATAAACATTTAGGTGGTATTTCGAAATTTTGCCTTTGAATATTTTTCCAAACTTTCCATATTTCCTATTCCAAATATTTAAATACTTACCTTTTCTCCTTTAATATCTTCCTTGATCTTTTTCTACCTAGTTTTTGGAACCATACTTCTTCGAGTGGATCATGGAGGCTTCAGTACTTCAACAAGTCGCCACTCTCAAACGAACTATGAAAACTAGTTTGGAGAAAATTAAATTCATTTATGAATTGAGTAAATCTGCAGTTCAAGATCCACAAAAAGTTAATTTCTTCAGAGGTGCCTTCAAATCGCTGGATACGTATTATACGCAATACGAGTCCGCCTATGATGAACTTATCGTTATTTATGACACCCACCAAAAATCTTCTGAATTTCCGTCAGAAACTGATTCGTCAAACATGGCAGCTCTACGCAAATGTTTTTACCAAACGTTTGCCAATTTTGAATCCATTCAAATTCCCCCTAGTACGTCAGGTACTCAACCTCCCACGGGTATGAATTTCTCAATGTCGAATGATTCTCAAATCGAGCTTCCTCGAATTGATGTACCTAAATTTGACGGCCAACAGTTAAATTGGCCCAAATTTCGCGACACGTACGTGTCTATGATTCATACCGAAGATGCCATTCCACGTATCAAAAAGTTCCATTATTTGAAACTGGCACTTTCAGGACCAGCGGCTACTGTCATTAGTCATTTGCCCCTAGACGAAAATAATTATACGGTGGCATGGGCAGCACTTGAAAAGGTATTCGATTGTAAGCGAATGCTTGCGTCGGCGTACCTAAATCAGGTTCTTGATTACAAACCTACTTCAGGTAATCAAACTGTGGAGTCTCTCAAATCTTTCTTGGCAAAGGTTGGAGACAATATTGCGGCTTTCAAACTGCTAAAAATTGAAGATGAAGCATCTTTTATCTTATTTCATCTCGCTAGTCGCGGTCTCGATCTCAAGGCTCGCGAACAATTTGAACTCTCGCACAAAAATATTGATTTTCCTTCTTATGATCATCTCACTACATTTATTCGTGAGAAATGCATGGCAATGGAGCTTGCTGACGGCAACAATAATTTTGATAAGAATTTATCAAATAAAAGCAAGGACAATAAAAAACCCTTCGCCAATAAAGCCAATTCAAAGCCTTCATTGATGGCCAATAATTCTAATGAGAAACCCAAATCTGCATGCTTCATCTGCCAAAAGGATTGTAAAACCTTTTTGAAATGTGCCATGTTTCTCAATGCCGACGTCAAACAACGTTTTCATTGGTTGAGAAACTGGAAAGGTTGTAAAAACTGTTTTTCTCATCTACATATATTATTACGAAGTCTTGTGGTTCACAATGGTCGTGCAAGTGGTGTAAAGGCAAGCACAATTATCTACTCTGTTTATCTCATCAGCCTTCGGCCACTGATATCTCTCAGCCTTCAACTTCATCGAGTTCGAACACGTCCTGCTTGCCTGATTCTGGTAATTCCATGCATTCTGTTTGTCATCAACCGTCTCAGATTGTGATGGGTACGGTTATTGCCGAAGTTCAAGATGCCAGGGGACACTTCCAGAATATACGACTGGTTTGGCGTCATTATCTCCCATTCAAGCTTGCTGATCCGAAGTTTTTTGAATCAGGTCCAATAGATTTTCTTTTGGGATGCGACTTGTTTGCTGATATATGGATAGGCTCTCCAATTGTCGTTCGTCCTGAACTTCCAAAATTGTTTCCAACAATTTTCGGACACGTCGTTATTGGGAAATTTCTGAATTCTGATTCGTCTAATAACAAAGGTACTTCGCTACTCGCCGTTTCATCCAATGAAAATGTCAATCTGGAACTTCAAAAATTTTGGGAACTTGAAGAACCTACTCCGTCCCATGAAGCATTGTTAAGTCCTGACGAGTCGGCGTGTGAAATCCATTTTAAGCAGACTCACTCCCGCAAAGGTGATGGAAGCTATGTGGTATGGCTCCCATTTAAAGGTGAACTTCCGAATTTTGGAGGTCGCAGTCCTGTTGCGTTGAGACGTTTTCGCAATTTAGAGGACAAGTTGCATAGAAACACTTCGTTTCGTTCCATGTATGTTGATTTCATGCGTGAATATGAGCATCTGAACCACATGAGGCAAATAGAGTCTGAACCAAAATATATTCTCCCTCATCATGGTGTTTTTAAAACTGATGGGCGGCAAAGTAAAATTCGACTCGTCTTTGATGGTTCGGCCAAGACTTATTATAATGGTTCACTGAACGACCACCTATTTGTTGGTCTTAAATTGCAAACAGATATACGCCATATTCTGTTGAACTTCCGAGCACATCAGATAGTATTTGTTACCGACATTGTAAAAATGTATCGTAATATCTGGGTGCATTCCGATGATAGTGCATTCCAATGCATTTACTGGAGGTATGATATCTCCGAAGCGTTGAAGGTATATCAGTTGCAAACTGTTACTTACGGTCTATCGTGTTCACCATACTTAGCTCTACGTGTGATCCAGCAGTTGAATTATGATGAAGGATCTAATTTTCCGTTAGCCTCTTGCTGTTTAGCGAGAGATATATACATAGATGATGTTGTTACAGGCGCCGATACAGTTGTAGACGCACTTGCACTGCAACAGCAACTTATTGCGTTGCTAAAAAAGGGAAATTTCTCTCTTAGCAAATGGGCCAGCAATTGCTCGAAAATTTTGCAAATGGTTCCGGAAGCTCATCATAATTCTTCCCACCCTATCACCAGTTCGCCTGAAGATGACGTCAGTTTGAAGATCTTAGGTCTCCATTGGAACCCTTCCCAAGATTGTTTTCAATTCAAATTTGAAAATAGAAATCTCGTATTCACCAAACATGGGATTTTGTCGTTTATAGCCAAAATCTATGACCCGCTCGGATTTTTGTCACCGTATGTAGTGATGCTCAAAGAATTCATCCAAGAACTTTGGAAGATAGGTTTGGATTGGGATGATCCTATCACTCCCAACCTCAAATCTCAATGGCAATCGTCAGTTGACAATATTGGAGTGCTGTCATCAAATCAGATCCCTCGTTTTGTAGGTTCTGAAAAACCATATTCCTACCAAGTTATCGGATTTTCGGATGCATCTATGAAATTGTGTTGTGCAACCTTGTACCTACGAATCGTAAAAAATTCGTCCGTTCGTGTACAATTGCTTACGGCAAAAACAAAATTAGCTCCATTGAAAACTGTCTCAGTTTCTCGATTGGAACTATGCAGAGCATATCTCTTGGCAAAATTGTTCAAGTCCATATCGGGTTTCTTGGAAATCCTGCCCCAACAGTCACAACAGGAATCTCGATTTTTTACGGATTCCACCATAGTGTTGGGCTGGCTACAGACTCCGTCGTATCTACTGAAAACCTTTGTAGCCAACAGAGTTGCAGAAATTAACTCCGTGATTCCAGCGACATCCTGGGGCCATGTGTTATCTGAACACAACCCCAGTGACTGCGGATCCAGAGGTTTGAACCCTTCTGATCTGGTAAATCACCCTCTTTGGTGGTCAGGTCCTCCTTGGTTGGTGGATCCTGAATATGATTGGCCCACTTCAAACCTGTTTGATGATCAAGCTGATTTGCCGGAAATTAAGAAGGTTTCCCCGGTGTTAATAACAATGGCTGAATCCTCGTTTGTCGTCGAACTCATCAAAAGGTTTTCATCCTTCAATAAATTACTTCGAGTAGTAGCCCGAATACTTCGCCTGGCTCACAATATCAGGAGTGCAGCCAATAAGATATATGGATCTGTCAGGCTGTTTGAGTACGAAAACGCCTTGTTTATTTGCGTGAAACATACACAAAACGCCTACTTCTTCAATGAACAATCACCAAGTGAGATAATGGTTCGTTTTGCCAAACTCAACCCATTTTTGGACAACCTGGGTATACTCAGGGCGGGCGGAAGGCTTTATAATGCCACCCTTCCGTATAATCAAAAACACCCGATCCTGATCCCTAACAATTGTCATGTGGCAGTCTTAATTCTGGACCATTATCATCAGCTTTATTTACACCCTGGACCATCCTTGCTCCAGGCTCTAGTGCAAACTCGATTCTGAATCCCATCTTCACGAGACTGGCCCAACAGCGTACTTTTCAGTGTATAAAATGTTACAAATTGAAGTCTCAACACATTACGCCTCAAATGGCGGATTTACCTGCATTTCGTCTCCGAGGGGAAAGAGCTTTTCTGTCAGTTCGCACGGATTTTGCCGGCCCTTTCGTCCTTTGAGAGTCGCTTCGACGCAAGGCAGGTACATCTAAAGTTTACATGTGCCTATTTATATGTTTAACGACAAAGGCCATTCATCTAGAACTGGTCACCAGCCTATCCACCAAAGCTTTCATGGCAAGCTTTGAGAGATTTTCGTCAAGAAGAGGGCTTCCGTCAGAAATTGTGTCTGACTGCGGTACAAACTTTGTATCCGCAAGTTCTCACTTGAAATCTCTGTGGAAATGGTTCCAAGATTCTCATACCCAGCAATAATTGTCTGACTTTTCGGTTAGCAAGGGTATTTGTTGGCGTTTCAACCCTCCTGCAGCTCCCCACTTCGGAGGTATATGGGAGGCAGGAGTGAAGTCTGCAAAAAGACTTCTACGACGTGCAGCTGGTGATACGCCTTTGACGTACGAGGAATTGTGTACTTTATTTGCCAAGTGTGAAGCAGTGTTGAACTCACGTCCTCTATGTCCTCTTTCGTCTGATCCGGCGGAGTGTGATTATTTATCACCCGGGCATTTCCTGATCGGCACTCGCATCCTAGCTCACCCAGAACCCACCTTGCTGGACGTGAAATTGAATTTATTGGATCGATGGCAACTTGTGACTCGCATGGCTCAGATGTTTTGGCAACGATGGCGCGTTGAGTACTTGTCTACGCTGCAGTCCAGGGCGAAGTGGACCAAGTCTACACCCAACGTGGAAGTCGGACAATCGGTTCTGCTGAAGGATCCCAACGCACCCGTTCTACATTGGCCTCTTGCAAAGATTGTTGCGACACATCCTGGAGAAGACGGCGTCGTCCGGGTTGTCACGGTACAAACCGCATCATCCAGCTACAAGCGCCCTGTGGTAAAGGTGGTGCCATTGCTTCCTCTCTCCCATCCTTCCTATTCCTGATCCTGAAATTTGAATATGCCCAAATTTGGCGGGCGGTTTATGTTGAGGCAACTAGTTTTCTTTTACTCTATTAATTAACCGTCCTGGACGGGCATGTAAAAAAAAGGGGTTTTGAAGTGATAAGTGCTCGTGACCGACGACACACAGTGTGGTGTATAAACAGTGGTTATTGGACTCGCGGATATTGGACTCCATCGTCTCGGTTCTCCAGTAATCTGGTGACGCCAGGAGGGGAGCTCCTGATTGTCGTCAGGACTCGCCAGTTCGCTCTGAGAAGCTCGCCTTTGCATGAACCTCTGTTCTGGCATCTTTTCACTCGTCTGCCACGTGGCCCCCTATTTGGGGATCTTGCTTCTCATAAACTTATCTTATTCTCCATCTCTGGGACGTCGGAATGATTCCTTCTCCGTACACCATCGTCGACTGATCTTCCTCGTCAGAAGCTGCACCTCAAGTTCAAGCTCAAGTTCAAGCTCAAGCTCAAGATCCGTCTCAAGCTTTTCGCCGTTGTACGCGTGACTTAGAGAACTTCCAGCATTCTGGTCGTCTACCCGCACCGGTACCATCAAGGTGCCAGCAATGGACGAGTACGGCATTGACTTGTGAGTGGCTGCTGGACATTCTGGACATCCTCGACTTACCGACGGTTACTGTCAGAACTTTATTTTCTTCCAGTTTTCTTCTATTTCGGCGGTTTGCCCACCGAGAACGATCTCTGGCTAAACATATATATGTTTATTGATCATTGCGATCAAATATTTTGTAAAAAATTTTAATTTATTTTCCAAGGAGCTCCTTCTATTAGGTTTATTTCTTCAGTTTTATTTCCATTTGCAAAAATCAGTTATTTTAATTTCAATAATTTTCTTCAATAAAAACAAAAAGAGACTTTGGTTAATTGGTAATTCAATTTTTTACGAACACCCCTTCCTGGTCTCAACAGTAGGTGTTTACGCCTCAACGTTATCGGTTTCATGTTGTGAAGTGTCCGTGTTTACTTACGTGGTGAACAATAAGCCTCCCTCTTCGTCTGACTAATCCCCGTCTACTCAACTCGGCAGTCCACGCTTCGTTCACGTACGATCTCATCATTCGACTTTCTCGTCTCGTTTCGATTAACGAAAATAGTTTTCTACTTGTCCCTCTGAATACAAAATCGTATATTTTGGATTCTCTGTGGCCATCATACCTCAGGAGACTGGTTTCAGCTCATCAACCTCTGCGTATAACTCCATGCTACATCGAAATATGTAAGTTTCTTCAAACGAATCGGATCACCATCGCCAATTTTAACCTTTAGTTCTCCATGATGTTATTTCATCCCGTTCATTACAGAGTCAGGGCATCTGGAGGCAGCACACACACATATACATCATAACCATCCATCATCATACCTCCGACGAAATACTGCAGCATCGTTTATGCTGCTTGTTGGAATTCGGCTCGTTTCCTGCGTTGGTGGTTTGGAGTTTTGGATACGCAGCAACGTGGACATTCACCAACTTCGAGTGACGTCATCACCTCATCACCCGGTCAGTTCGTTCAAAATTGACTATTTGACTCAACCACTTAGTTTTTTAACAGAAAATACTTTATGTTTACCTTTTTATAATTTCACCGGAGCTCGTAGGTACTTGTATAAGTTAACAAATTATTTATTCACAAACGCACCATTATTTCGAAATTTTATTAAACAACGGGCTTGATTAATTGGTTTTTACTTTTTTGGACAACCCCTATCAAGCACGATCAGTAGGTATATAGTAGGTAAGTTTTGGCCTGGACAAGGAACTGAACACGGGCAGACACGGAACCAAACTTGTTCACAAAGCTTCCAAACGCAAAAAGCAAACGGGCATTTTGATTTTTTAGGAAAATTTTGTTACTCTTTGCATGATTATAAGACTTCCCTAGCTTTGGTACTGAGGAAGCAAAACGAACCAAGCAAGTCACACTGAAAAAGTTGAAAACCCCTAATTTTTTTTTTAAATGGTGCATGTATAATTTTCATGCAGTCAGCACTTTTGTAACGATTTTAGAAGCCCATATATTTGGTCAGTCTAAATTTATTCGCTATTCGGTTACAGTTATACTTTAAAAACATTGAAAAGAATAGCAGCTAACTTCAATTCTTTATAATTTCACTAAATGAAATGCTGCATACTACCTTATATTTCGGGTAATCGGGTTTTTAGGAATTTCGGAAATCTAGGAAGTTCTGTAAGCTGCAACATACGTGAACCTAGAACGTTCTCACACAAACGGACAAAGACGGGCAACTAACCAAATTTGTTCAGGAAGGTCTGAAGTGTAAACTGCATATGGAAATTTTGATCCCTATTTGATAAAAAAATTATTCGCCTACTGAAAGAGATCACGAGACTTCCGCTACCGTGGTAAACTGGAAAGCACTTGCCAACCTTGTCAACCCTCGAAAGTATAGCAAGGCAATCTTGGTAGACAGAAGCAATAAATAATGAACGGAACTAAGTAGACACCCGACAACTACAAAGAAATTCAAAACAATGTCATTGCTATAGAAGCAGAGTGAAAGTGTGTCTCACTCACTTCAAAGGAACCGCCAGCCCCCTATTTTCATTCCCCAACCAGATTCGTATATCCACAATGAGGAGTTCCCATGATTTCGGTTTATATTTTTAAATGAAAGTAGATGAATTTTGACACCAAATTCAGTCTCCTACGATGAATAGTTCTTTTTCTACGAGCTGTCAAAGTTTTTACGAGTGACATCACAATTGGCAAAGGGGTCCCGCCCTGACGGGAGGGGTGCAATGACGTCACTCGTTGCCGAAGATTTTAAAGCTCATAGAAAAATAACTATTCATCGTAGGAGAGTGCGGTTGGTCTCAAAATTGTTAGAATGGAATCTACATTCATTTAAAAATGGGAAATTCATATAAACTGAAGTCATGGGTGCTCCTCATCACGCCGGATGTAACCGTCCGATTTTTCAATTTGGAAATAGTTCTGAACTTGAAAAATAAAACTCCAAAATATGACCAGCTGGGATTTTCAAATTTCAAAATTTTAAATGCGAAATTTAATGAAATTTGATGACACTTCACATTTTTATTAAAATTACGAGTGTCTACGTTTGGTGCTGAGTACATTGCCAAAATAAGCTCAAAACTCGGTTGAACTAGCGGTCAGGGCTTTGGAAACCATTTTAGCTCATTTTGAAGCACAACGCGGTGGCAGCTTTTGGAACTAAAAACGGGATGATTTGCCTTAAACGGAAGCTGGCGATGACTGCCATCTTTGAAAAGGGATCCTATCATCTGGAAGGTATTCAGTAATGGATGCTCCAAAAAACGTAATAATGGTTGAGGGAAAATCTCGCAGCTTCACAAGAAAGTTGGGAGTGATAAAGAGCCTTCGGCTTGCCTTCCTCTGATCAGTCCATTAGGTCCCGATAGGGTTATTTTTCTACGCTCCAAGTTTGATATAATATGTCATAAAAGGGTGGAATGAATGAAGGCAGGTCGCCCAGATATACTGAAGCAAAGGCACAGACATGGACGTTGAGTTCGGCAAAAACGTCAGAAAAACTTAATTGATCAATCTCAATGAATTAGGCACACCGATATTCTCAAGAGTGAAGATCACTGATATGTGAAATTTCTGGCGGAAATCGTGGTTAATATAACCTTGAGAGGATTGAAAACATTTTAAATTTGCCATTTTAAATTTTTTTAAAAGAGCCTGAAAATTGCTTCAGTTTGTTACTTGTTTTACCCAAACAAATAAAAATTTGTGATTTACCTACTGAAGAAGTGGTGTTCATCGAAAAAGACTTCAATCTGACGAGGTACCCCCAAAGAGATTCAAGTAGGAGATCTAATTGTCATACACACGCTGATCTCATAACAGTGGCAAATACATTTAAGGCCCTCTCTCGAAACATCTAAATGACAATAATATACGTCGAACATAACCGAGGATTACATCTTCCAAAGGTTCAATTATAGCGGATGCGGAGAACCTAGCATTGCTCCAATCGCTGGTAAATGTCACGGGTTTAGTTCCAAGAACCGCCACCACGTTGTGCTTCAAAATGAGCCAATCCAATATTAGGTTTATCTCTTGAAAGGGTCATCCGATTTTCAATCTGTAAAATGTTCTGTGGTCGTTATAAGAAACCTCAAGTGGCGACATTCAGCTTTGTATTTTAATTTTTTTTTTTTCATGGAGCTTTCGACATTATTTTACCTTATTTCAACTTCTAAAAAAAAGCAACTAGTCATTAATTTCTAGGGAAAAAATCGAAGAATCCAAATCCGTTTTCAGATTGAAGATCGGACATTAGATCGAACTGATCGATGGAAAACTTACTATAACAATAGGGGCCTATTGTTAGTCCCTAATCCTCTATCTGGGCCCACCTTGCATCGTTGCCGTCCTCTTCCCGTTGATGTGAGCCAGTAGGCGGACTGAGTTAACATCTAAAAGTGGGCACGACTTTTTCCTTCTACATATATTTCTTCACCTACAAGATTTGCTTGGCAGAAATAGTTGGTATTGTCTACGCCCCAAACAAGTTTTATTTTGTTTCTGTTTTTAATGTGCGCGTCTTATCGGCATAAACCTGCGGCGTCGGCAGTAAGCGAGCTGCTGTCCCCCCCCCCCCCCCCCCACATTTCTCTCATCTCTCCATCCATCGTGTGCATCGGCCGCGTCAGTTTTGTTCCACCGCCTGCCATCGGCGCGTCTGAGCCTCGTACTAAATTGAATTTTTACCCCTTCAGACTGAATTTTTACCAAACTTGTCGCCTTCACATCTGAGCTTCGGCAGATACGTAAGCACCGTTCTTACTTGATCAGCATACCCTCGTCCGCATGTCTCGATCTACCAGACCATGAAGTTTGCCGTCTTTCCATGCTCGAATTTACCCTCGACGTACATTCCTACAGGTTCCTGGGTACTCGCAGCACTAGCACAATAGTACGACGAAAAGCCGCTCGCCAACGAGGGCCACCTCTGCTGATCTCCGAAAGTAGTACCAAGTGCAGCATTAAGCTCTGCCCCTCTTTCCCGGCGCCAGAGCGGAGTCGCCACAGCCCGGGTTCGAATCTGACCGCCGAAACTGGACTTTTTTAGTTTGAATTTCAATTTCCTTTTTTCACTTAGCCATTATTCTAAGGAGCTCCTAATTTTATAATTTCAAAGAAACAATTTTATTTTTATCCCAGATATGCTGAAACTTGCATCAAAGCATTTGAAATAAAACTGTTTGACAGTGGTATACGGTATTCTTTTTTTTATGTATTTTCATTATTATTAGGATTAAACGCCCTGCCGCTGCTCAAACAAACAGGTATTATTTTCTAAGTATGTGGCTGGGATTTTCATAATAAGCCATTCAATACCTAATGATTTGCAGCGTTCTCATAATCTGCCAAACCCTATGAAGCCATGAAATGAAGGAAGATCAATAAAAGGTTCAGGCAAAATTGCACTCTATAACTATATATTGTCATAACTATATATTATCAGTTTCGAGATTCACAACTGGCGCCTATGGAAATATCGCTGACAACGACGGACGATAACAAATATCTTGAGAATGATTGTCAATATAGTAACCATAAGAATAATTCAAATGCAATAAAAATATTAACAGAATAAAATAATAACAAGAATACAAGCACATCAAAAATAAGTTGCTATTAGAATAACAATAACAAGAATGCAAAATAACGAGAGTACCAAGGATTTTTCGTTTGAGCTCTGGGAAGACACCCCCCCCCCCCCCCTCTCTGAGAAAATCAATCGAGCAGGCAGATATTCAAAAGGCACCCGTTGCATCGACAAAAGTCTATCGGGTTGAACAACTCAATCGAGCAGGGAAATACCGAACAAAATACCTGTTAGTCGCCCTATTGGGTGATGTAATTGCTAACAACACCCGATTGAACATCTGTCGGGTTGCACAGACGAGTCCCTATCGGGTTTTGGAAAACCGATCGAGCAGGGAAAATTTCAAAAAGTACCCGTTAGCCGTCTATCGGGTTCTGTCAGTGTTAACAGCTCTCTATTAGTTTTGTATCGGGTTATCTAATGATTCCCTATCGAGTAGGCAACATCGCTATCGGGTATTAATTAGTTCCCGCCACAATTTGAACTTGGTCCAAGGGGCATTGGCTCTGGAGATGGATTCACAAATATTTCCCCAGGTTCTGAGTGACCGTTGAAGGGTTTCATGTGAGGATTGTGTATACGACGAGATGTAGAATCCTCACACAAAAGCCTGCAACGGTGAATGAAGAGTTGGGAAAATATTTGTGGTTTAATGATATGTCGTTTATAGTTCAGGTAGCCCTAATCCCTGTGAGGAGGTATACGCAGTCGCCATTTCTAAAGGATCACTGTTTTGGGGAAGTAGTGAGAATGAGAATAACAACTCTGTCCCTTCACCTCTCATAAATAAGGACGTTTGGAGGACATATGTACTTGTTACCATGCGAGGGTTCACGCGAAGAAATATGGTAAAGTTGAGGGAATTGTGAAGCACAGATATGGACCTGAAAATTAAAAACGGAAACAACATATTATTATAATACGCGTATTATAGATTGTTGATTGTTTTATTTGAAATCAAAACACGTTATCCCCAAAATACACACTCAAGATTAGAACAACGAAAAACTATATGACAACGAACTTTTCCAAAAATAGTAACTCATAAACTCTCTCAAACCATATGGTTCGCCCAACTCTTCTCTCGCCCTTCTTTCTTAAGGTCCACAATAGGGTATGAGCCTGTCTGAGTGTACAACCTTGAGCTTTCCCTTGGTGTTCTTAATTCGGAAGACCACATCATTCAATCGTTTCACCACAGTGAACGGGCCCTCCCAGGGACACTGGAGCTTAGGATTTCTTCCCTTTATTCGCCTTGGGTTGTGTAGCCATACCTGATCCCCTTCCTGGAACCTGGGTTGTTTGGCTCTCACATCGTACCTACGCTTCATGTCCTCTGCCCTTATTGCCAGCCGTTCTTGTGCCTTCCCATGGGCCTCATGGATCCGCTCCCGTAGCTCGTCCACAAATTGTGGTAGTTGTTCGTCATGTGGGGGTTTGCCAAGAGGAGGTTGTGAATCCTGTGGTTGCATGCTCAGATGCACGGTATGCCAACAGGGCAATGGGTAGTTGGATATCCCAATCCCCTTGGTGGTCCTCAATCATTTTGGCTAACCAGTCGTATAGCGTCCGATGGAGTCTTTCAACCTGACCTTCACTCTGAGGATGCAGTGGGGTACTCCTAGTCTTCCGAATTCCTAATTGCTTCAGCAGACTCTGGAAGAGCTCTGATTCAAAATTCGTCCTTCTGTCTGAATGAACCTCCCTCGGGATTCCAAATCGTGACACTATGTGTTCAACCATTGCTTGGGCTATTGTCTCAGCACGCTGGTCAGGTATGGGGATAGCTTCTGGCCATTTAGTGAAGAAGTCTACTGCTGTTAAGACATACCGGTTGCCACGATCAGTAGTGGGTAGGGGCCCAAAGACGTCTACAGCAATTCTCTGAAATGGTACCCCGCTCTCCCACAGCTGTAGAGGTGCCTTGCCAGCGCGTGGCTCACCCCTCCGTTGTCCACACTTCTCACACTGACGGCACCACTCCCGAACATCCCTGTGGATGCCAACCCAATAAAATAGTTCACGGATCTTGGCCCCAGTCCTCTTCTCCCCAAAGTGTGCTGGTGTGTGGGCTGCCTCAAACATCTCTTTGCGCAGCTTCTCTGGTATCAGCAATTGCATTCTTCCCTTTTGTCCATTTGCACTTTCCCACCGTCGGTATAGTCCTCCCTGATAGATGACCAGTGAGTCAAACATTGCCCAATAGGCTTTAACATGTGTATTCTGCCCTGCCACAGCTGCCCATTCTGGTCTCTGTCCAATCTCCAACCAACTGCGTACCATCTTGAGATCCGGATCTGTGGACTGCCCCTTGATGAGCAGGGTGAGTGTCTCCTCCTGGTCCAGACCAACAGCGTAAATCTCCTTGTCTGCACATTCTTCTCGCTTCTCGCAATATCTACATCCCTGCGTAGCACAAGGCCGTCTGGAAAGAGCATCAGCATTGCCGTGTAGGTCGCCTTTCCGGTAGAGAATCTCCAAATCATACGATGCCAGTTGTTCCAGCCACCGTGCAAGCTGTCCATCCACTGCTTTAAAGTTGGTCAGCCATCGTAGAGAAGCATGATCAGTGCGCACCATCAGTTTCTTCCCATTGTCAAGTCCATAGGGTGCGAATGCTCTGACTGCTGCCACCACACTCAGCAATTCTTTACGCGTGACACAGTAGTTCCTTTCACTCCGGGACAAGCAACGGCTGTAATATGCTATTACGGTTTCCTTCCCACTTTGTACCTGGGAGAGAACAGCCCCAATTGCTACATCACTTGCATCTGTGTCTATGAGGAACTGGCAGTCTGGGAGTACATTACCTAAGACTGGGGTTTGTTGTAACAGAATTTTCATTTTTCTGAATGCTTGTTCACACAGGCTGGACCAGCCAAATTGCTGTACAGATTGGTTCACAGCATTGTATAGTGGTTTCAATACACCTGCTAGGCCTGGCACAAAGACCCTATAATAAGAACAAAGGCCAATAAATGCACAAAGTTCCTTGGGTGTGGTTGGGCGTGGCCATTCATCAATAGCTTGTATCTTCTTGGGGTCAGTGCAGATACCCTCCCTTGTGATCAAATGGCCCACATATGTTGCAGTTTGTCTTAGAAACTCACATTTCCCCACATTCAGCTTCAATCCTCCCTTGTGCAGTAATCTAAATACCTCTTGTAGCGCCTTCATGTGGCCATCAAAAGAGGGTGTGTGTACCAAAATATCATCAAGGTACACCTCCAAAACCCGTTGTGTAAGCAGTGGCTGCAGCAGCTGACGCATAAGTCGCTGAAACGTACTTGGCGCATTGCAGAGGTCAAAAGGCATAACTCGGAATTGCCAGAGACCATACCTTGTACAGAACGCTGTCTTATCCTTAGCTTCTGGGTCCAGGGGGATCTGCCAATACCCACTCTGTAGATCAAGCGTTGGGAACCATCGGCTGCCCTCTAATGAACGAAGTGTCTCCTCTATGTGTGGGAGTGGATGGGAGTCTTTAACAGTAATTGCATTAAGCTTGCGATAGTCTATGCAAAATCGCCATGTCCCATCCTTTTTCCGGACCATGACAACTGGACTGGCCCATGGGCTGCATGATTCCTCAATTACCCCTGTTTCTAGCATTTCATTTATCAATGTTGTCACAGTTCCTTGCTGTACTGGACTCACTCGCCTAGGCTGTTGTTTTATAGGAGGATGACCAGCCACATCAATAGTGTGTGTACCAAGTGTGCATCTACCCAGTTCCCTTTTACTGGACGCAAACACATCAGGGTTCAGACTAAGGAGCTGCCAGAATGCTTGCTGGTCTTCCTCTCTTGTAACAGTGTCAACTGAGCGGTCATACAACTCTTGTAGGTGTTTGGGCAACGATGTTATTCCCTTGATACTACAAACCGGTTGGGTGTCCTTGCGGATATTACCATGGGCCCTGCTTGGCCCAAAGTAGATTTTTGAAGTCCCCTCAAACTGTAATACTTGGTTACCCACATCAATTATACACTGATAGCACTGCAAAAAGTCCATCCCTAGTATGCATTGTTCTTGTATTCCAGCCACAACAACCTCATGTTCTCTCGGTCTATTGTCCCCCAAATCAATACAGACGTTAGCCCAGCCCTCAACAGCTATTGTTTCTCCACTCACTGTGCGAAGACGACCATTGGCTACTCCTTTGTCTGTAATCTTTCTTCCATT
Organism: Leptopterna dolabrata; assembly: GCA_954871275.1. Classification (NCBI taxonomy): domain Eukaryota; kingdom Metazoa; phylum Arthropoda; class Insecta; order Hemiptera; family Miridae; genus Leptopterna; species Leptopterna dolabrata. The sequence goes on along the minus strand of OX940974.1, from coordinate 1,352,279 downwards.
CACCATTGAGGGGCTGATAATAGTGATAGTTGCCCCTGTATCTATAATCATCTGGCATGTGTGTCCATCGATGGTCCCTTCCAAAAGTATTGATGTACGGAACAAGGGAAATGTGTGGTTAGTTTGTTGTACTGCAAATTGCCCATGTTCAACTGCCAGTCCCTGGGCTTGAGAACAGGCAGTCTTTAGTTTTCCTGTTTCCCTGCACTCACTGTTCCTTTGCAGTCTCTCTGAAAATGTCCTAACTGTCCACACCGCCAACATTGGACAGCTCTCTTAGCATATGTACTGTGTGGCCTTGCCTGGTCCCGTTCTTTATTGTTCATGTCCCTCACAACTTTGCGTATATGTTCATCAAACTCGTTGCTTTGAACTCTATGTTGACCAGATAGATTTGTATCGAGAGGGGCTGGACCATCCACTGTGCGAATTGTCATGAGATTCGGCGCCAACCCCGCTTCCATTTGCAGCGCTCGGGTGACTGCCGATTGCAATGTGTATGGGTCACTACCAATGACCATTTCCCGAATACGGGGGTGTTTCAAGCCATTTAGGAATTGTTCCATCGCGATGGTTTCTCGGGCTTCTTCTCCTGGGACTGCCCGGCGTGCCAAGCCCTCAACGTCTGCGGCAAAACTAGCGATGTCTTCCTTTGGTCCTTGTACCCTCTGTCTCAACCGAGCCAGGTATAGGCGGGCCTGGCCTTGGACGCCATATCGTTGGTTTAGGCTATTCACCATTGCTGTCAAATCCCTGGCGACTGTGGGGACATTACAGACTACAGCAAGGGCAGCCCCTCGCAGCGCAGCCATCAGCTTGACTGCCGAGGTAGCCAGGCTCCAGCGATTTGCTTCAGCAATTGTCTGAAATTGCTCCCAGTAATCGTCCCACGGGGTTGACCCATCATATGTAGGAGGTTTGACAACATCACGTTCTTCCCCGCCATCTCGTCGAGAAGGTCCGACATCTGGCTGTGGTGGTGTGTGGGTTATAACCTGACTGTCTACAAGAGCCGCTAGTTGTTGTGAGATCAGTCGAAGAGTTGTCAATGTTGTGTCGGCTTCATCGGCTTGCATGGGCTGTGTTGCGGGATGGTGAACGTTGGCCATAACTGTTGGGTTGTGGTCGCCCGCATCGTCGTCGACTGTATCTTCTCCCCTCGGGGGTGGGTTGTGACGCTGACGTACGCGCTCGCCTATGGAATCCTGGGCACTCATCCCACTTCTGACACCAGTATTATAATACGCGTATTATAGATTGTTGATTGTTTTATTTGAAATCAAAACACGTTATCCCCAAAATACACACTCAAGATTAGAACAACGAAAAACTATATGACAACGAATTTTTCCAAAAATAGTAACTCATAAACTCTCTCAAACCATATGGTTCGCCCAACAATATGAATATGTAATGGATGTTCCCTCTCATTAGGCGAATTTTGGGATATATTTTCCGAAAAATTTTCCAGGATTAAATAATATCTATCGGGTTGTAATGACAATTCGCCATCGGGCCCATGAAAAGCAATCGAGCAGGCAGATGTTCAAAAGATACCCGTTAGCATCTTAACAGGTCTTCTCAGAGCTCCCGATTGATAATCTAGCGGGTTGCATCGACAAACGTCTATCGGGTTGAACAACTCAATCGAGTAGGGAAATACCGCACAAAATACCTGTTAGTCGCCCTATCAGGTGATGTAATTGCTAACAACACCCGATTGAACATCTGTCGAGTTGCACAGACGAGTCCCTATCGGGTTTTGGAAAACCGATCGAGCAGGGAAAATTTCAAAAAGTACCCGTTAGCCGTCTATCGGGTTCTGCCAGTGTTAACAGCTCTCTATTAGTATTGTATCGGGTTGTTTAATGATTCCCTATCGAGTAGGCAACATCGCTATCGGGTATTAATTAGTTCCCGCCACAATTTGAACTTGGTCCAAGGGGCATTGGCTCTGGAGATGGATTCACAAATATTTTCCCAGGTTCTGAGTGACCGTTGAAGGGTTTCATGTGAGGATTGTGTATACGACGAGATGTAGAATCCTCACACAAAAGCCTGCAACGGTGAATGAAGAGTTGGGACAATATTTGTGGTTTAATAATATGTCGTAATGTATAAGTCATCAGGAATTTGAGTAACAGCAAGGAATTTGAATTTGAAGGGCATACCTTTCAATTTAAGTAAATTAGGTGTATATAGGTGTTTACGCCAACAATAGGTAGGTAGCTTCAGTTCAGTAGTGCCGTGACAATAGTGCAAGTGTGTTCGAACTTGTTTCTGATTCTGCTGTGCGTCCTTATCGCTGCGTCCGGGTGGTGGAGCGGATCCCCTCCTTCTAGGATAGAAGTCATGAACAGTTCCAAGCTAGCGTTCGATGAGACCACTGTTTCGCTCTGCATCAGTTTTCCATCAGCCATTTTCTTCGACCAGAGGTCTTCAGTCATCCTCGCCGTCGTTGGCAGCATCAATATAATTCAAGACCCTTGGTTCTTCGAACTTATATCCACTGGAAGGATTGTAAGTAGCTGCATCAAGTTGCGTCTAAGCTTAGGCATCGTCCGATTTCGAATTCCGACTAAAATGCAACTTTCATTCACAGCTCCAGAGAAGGAATCGGGAACCTCAATCTACCTTCCCGCTCATCACTTGTTCGCGGAGGACACCAGGTATTTCCGTTGAAACATTTTGGTATCATATTACGGAACCAGGTAAGGCAGAATTAAGTGCCTGTTTTTACCACTTTCGTCGACGAGCGTCTCTCGTGATTTCATCTGGCCGAATCCCGCCGAAAGGACTAATTTAATTTTTATAGGCATTACACAGTGTTTGAACGGAGTGTAAATCAAATCCTTTATTGGAATTAAACTCGTATACTGTTAATAATGATAAAAACGTCAACAGCAAGCAATTATCGCAATGAAGAACTCAGAACATAATGGCCGCCTTGGGCTAATAAAGGAGAGAGGGGAGCGATCGATAATGGGAAGCAAAATCGATCGCCCGCCCGCCAACAGAACAACCGGATCCACCCGGTCACAGCGGGAGCACTCTAGTGGGGGAATTTCGAACTGCTACCTTCAGTTCCAGATACCCACTACCTACCAGGCCAAACAATAAGCATTACACCATAACCATACCTGTCTACATATATCGAAAATTTGAGTTCATTTTTTCACTTTCTTTCAAGGGAGCTCATTTAGGTCATTTCATTAGAATTTATTTGTTATGTTCATTGTCTCTTATTACATGTTCCAACCTTCTGAGTGGAAATAGGATTGGTTTTCTTTTATCAACCCGTTTCTCGCCAGAACAATAGGTACCTATACTACATATTAAAATTTATTGTACACACGTATAAAACACGTTTGTAGGACATCCGGTTGTTACCATGCAAAGGATATGGAGAAATACTAAACTTGGCCGAATTGTCATGGTTTGGATTCAGCAGAAATATTAGAACTGAAAATTGGGAACAACAATTAAACAGTACGGCAAAACGGTTGTTGAGCGCACGATGACCTAAAATAATAATATATTCGTGGGCGAGAAGTAATTTGGCATGAGATATAGGTCATTTTCACCCGAGATATACTCATTGTGACCATCTCTGTGAATGAAGTGTAATATAATATTATATTATATTGCATACAGTTTTGATAAAAACGGCAGCATTTACAAAGTGATGTGCGTCGCTCTTGCATTTTTTCATGGTTTCATTCAATGCAGGAAGGAATCTAAGGGAAGGGGGACCTATACGTCATTTATTTCTGCAAGTCCATTACATGTTGTAAGTTGTTATGTTGTGCATGTGCATGCGTACATTATCAATTAAATTGAATTTTCAACGGAAAGAGTCGTTAATGACTCGTGGTATTTGCGATGGGGGTTTTTCAAAATTTTTTCCTAGTAGGCGCAGGTACCTATACTAATGGTAGGCACGTAGGAGTTTCTGGCAGAAATGTTAGAATAACCGTACACTCGTTAGCAGTTGAGTGAAAACCCGATACAAATTTAAAAACCCGTTACACATTACAGCAACCCCTTAGAGGTAGGAATTGAAAAAGCCGTTACGGGATTCAATAACCCGATAGGAAGTTATGAAACACCTGATACGAATTGAAAAAGCCGTTGCGAGTTTCGAACTACCCGTTAGGAAGTTATGAAAAACCCGATACGAATTGAAAAAGCCGTTGAGTTTCGAACTACCCGGTAGGAAGTAATGGAAAATCACTCAAGGGTTTGAAAAACCTTTAGAAATATGAACAACCAGATAGGAGTAAGAGAAACTCGATACGAATCGGCAGCCCGCTTGAAATTGATCAAAACCCGTTTGGATAGTGGAGAACATTTTCTCCACTATCAACGTAACCCCCAGCAACAGTTGACGTTGCACCCATGCAGCTTGATCATAATTACTATGAAGACGTTTTTGAAGAAAGCACAACGTGCGACGCTGTTTAGGAAATTTGGAAAGATACTGATTCAATTTCTAACAGTTGCTTTGCTGTGAAATGTATTATCATGTCTCATGTCATCAATTTTTTTTGTAATTTACAAAATTTGGAAACATGAAAAACCAGATAGGAAAAACAGAAACTCGATAGGAATCGGAAAACCGTTTGAAATAGGGAAACCCGACATGATTGAAAGAAAAACCCGATTGGGAGGTAAAAAAGACGTTAGGACATTCGAAAACCCGATAGGAGGCAGAAAAACACCCGATAGGGAGTTGGAAAAGACGTTACGACATTCGGAAACCCGATAGGAGGCAGAAAAACACCCGATAGGATCGGAGAAGCGTCTGAAATCGGATACCCGATAGAAATCTCAACACCGATAGGGAGTTGAAATAGTCGTTAGAAACATTCAGACACCTGATAGGAGGTAACAAAACACCTGATAGGAGACTACGCGTGCCCGTTTGGAGCGGGGAAACCCGTCATCAGGTGGGTCATAGTGGGGAGACCTCTATATAACCCCAACGGCCCCTTATGGCGGCAACCACTTCTTCCCGATCAGTCACGTCTCAACCACGTGTTGTGCTTACTTCCCTCTGCTTATTCAGTCTGTGTGTTGCGGTTGTGTTTCAAATTAGTTGTGTTTCTAGTTTGTTGTGCTTCAAATGTCAACGTTCACCCGTCACCAAACGAACATTCGGACCCTGTTACGTTGTACTACAGAATTCATTTTAATTTCAATGGCGGACCAACAGTTGACTGTCATTCTAGCGTCTTGGAAATTGGATGCAAGAATCATTGCTGCATTTCAAGGTTAGCAAAAATTTGTTTGACTCTTTTTCTATAATATTCCGATTTCATGATAATCAAATATACCTATCACTTCCTAATCCAAACTGACATTTCAATTTGAATTTATTTTGTTGAGTATTATTATTTCCTTTTGCCAACGTATTTACCAAATGAAACTTTTGTCTTATAATATTCCGGTTTCAAGATATAATCACATACCTATAACTTCCAAATCCAAAGTGTCATTTCAATTTTAATTTCATTTTGTTTTGTTGAGTATTACTACTTCCTTTTGCCAACGTATTTACCAAACGAAAATTTTTGTTGTACATTATTCCGATTTCTTGATGTATACATACATAGCTATGACTTACACACCCAAACTGACAATTTGAATTTGAATTTGTTTTCTTGAGTTCATTTCCTTTTGCCAACCAATTTACCAAATGTAAACTGTTTTTCTATAATATTCTGATTTCATGATGATCTTGGTTTGAGCTGCTTTGTTACGGTATCGGGAAATTCCTAAGTGTGTTAGTGCTCGTTAGTAATTCAATCGGGTTATTGGACGTGAAATACTTGCACCAACTTGTTTTCGTTGTTCCTTGTATACATAACGGGTGTTTGGGGGTATGAGTACCCGTTAGTAATCCAATCGGGTAGTATTGTACTTGAAAATATTTTCAACAAACTGTTTTCCTTGCCGCTTGTAATCGTATCGGGTGTTCACTTCGTTCCAAACGGGTTTACCCGGACTTTGCCAAATAGTCCTAAACATTCGTAACGGGTGTTTGGGGGTATGAGTACCCATTAGTAATCCAATCGGGTAGTATTGTACTTGAAAATATTTTCAACACTTGCCGCTTGTAATCGTATCAGGTGTTCACTTCATTCCAAACGGGTTTACCCGGACTTTGCCAAGTATTTCTTAACATTGGTAACGGGTGTTTTGGGGTATGAGTACCCGTTAGTAATCCAATCTGGTAGTATTGTACTTGAAAATATTTTCAAAAAACTGTTTTCCTTGCCACTTGTAATCGTATCGGGTGTTCACTTCGTTCCAAACGGGTTTACCCGGACTTTGCCAAATAGTCCTAAACATTCGTACCGTTAGTAATCCAATCGGGTAGTACTGTACTTGAAAATATTTTCAACAAACTGTTTTCCTTGCCGCTTGTATCGGGTGTTCACTTGGTCTCATGGCTGACTTTTTTTCCCCCTGCACAGATGCCGGATTCCAAATAGACGATTTACACGACCTAGAACCCGACAGGTGCCTCTGGAGCCTAGTAGCAACAGATTTGTGGACTCCGCGAGAAAAGCTGTGATACACAACAGGGTGGAAGGCGAGATTCGGTCCACTCACCTCTCCCACACCTTCGACATCTCGACATCTCCTTGCTAGACACATATCAAGTGACGACTCCACGCCAACACTTCCTTCGCAAGTGAATGTTGCCACTTACAATTACAGACGACAGGCAGACGGAAACAGTGTTCATGTTTGAGAATAAATTCCACCATATATGTATTTTTACGAGGTGAACGGTGTTTTTGTTGCAGTATTACTCCTCGACCCGGCGCCGTAGAGAGTCGTTGCCCAGTGAACCCCAGCTCAGCGATCCATCTTCTGACGACGACGACGACGACGAAGCCGCCGCCGCAACCGATGACGAATCCCAATTCGCCAGATACAAGCGAGTCGATAAGGCTGCTTTCATTAGCACTTTAGATAAGGTAACGTGCATCACACCATCCGTGGGTGAAATTGTATCACGTACTCATAGTCAAACCTAGGGTTTTTATATTAAATTTACATATCTTCCTCTCTCCCCAACAGGTCACAAAAATACTACAAAAGACAGAGAAAGGGAAGAGCTGCATTGAGCTAGCAGGGTCGAAGAGGACCAGGGCAGTCAGCTCATCTGACAGGAAGGTGGTAGCGGATATCATAATAAACCACCTTCACCGACCCCGGGTGCGAACGTCATCCCCCATTTCTCTTACAAAGAACTGAAGTGAGTGACACTTTGACATTTGTGATTGTGTATTGTTTGTTAGTATACAGTTGGGGTACTTACTTGTATCTTAACATTCCTCTGCATAAAGACATAATAATAATCACGTGTTTGAATTGTTGTGTATGTTTCAGTTACATAGCTGCTCAGTTGGCGAGATATTTCCGGGATCCCTCCTCCCTCTGGTTTACTTTGAGAGCATCGAATGGGGGGGGGGGGGCTCATCACACAGCAGTGACAGCACGCCTACCAAAAAACCAAGGAACTACCCGTACGGGCACTTGTGGAGCAAAGTTAACAACCTCAAGGAGTCCTGGAGGAAGGCCTATCCAGAAGAGTACAAGAAAATAAAGGAGGAAACGCCAAGAGGACAAGTGAAGCAAGGGAACGGAAGGCAGGCACACAGAAGCGGGCCTACACCAAGAAGCAGAAGCAGCCAACCACCTCCCCTCTGCCCGTACCGAAAACCCTGAAAGGTGAGTCTACTCTCTATTCATCTCTTTTCCCCCTACCTCCCTCCTTCTCTGACGTTTCTGTGTTATTTATTGTGAGGAGTCCTAACCGTTGATGTTATTTTCCTAGAGTGGAAAGAGGAACTGGAGAATCATCCCTCCATCCAAAGCATCAGGGGAGGTGATTGGTTGAGCCGGGCGTCGCTCTCCAGAGATATAGAAGAGGCGTTACGGAGGACAGCGAAGCTGCGGCACGACTACCTATGCTGTAAAGGCAACAAGCTATTCGACTACATCGACTACTTCCCGTTCTTCAAGTCGTCCGCCCACGCGGCGAAAGTGGTGAGTTCTTAATTTGAACGTATTTCATGTGCTCTGTTTATATAGTTGTGCCTGTAGTTGTTTTAAGGTAGGAATGTTTTTTGAGTAATCGGTAATAACAGTAGTTGTTTTCTGTTGTACAGATAGAATCTGAATTCAAGGAGCTATATAACATACTGGAGGGGAAGCTGTGCCAAAAGCTTACAAAACTCCACCCGGCCATAGTATCGGTGGCTAGGTCTTCCAGAAGAGTGGAAGGGAGGGAGACGTTCGTGGAGTCAATACTGAAGTACTACGACAACAATACCGGTGAGAAATAATTGTGATTGGCCTACCCTCTGTTCAAATTGACTAGGAATCATTTTTTCAATTGTAATATTTTGTTGTTCTACCAGGGATTCTTCTTCTTCTTCTTCACGCTTTGTGAACAAATGATTTGTTGAAATTGCTTTATTTGACCATGAGGTGGTTGTAATGACTGAATTGTACTGTACGAACGTGTTGCTAATGTGCTCCGTGATATTTCAGAGGAGGACAAGAGATCGACTGCAGCTCTCCTCGCCCTCCCGTACGCTATTGGGACACAAAGCTTAAGGAAGACCAAAGAAAGTACAGCTCCGACTCAGATCTCAAAGAAGGAATCAGCTGATTACTTCGTCACTTTCCTGGAAACGGAGTCTGAGGTGGACGACCTCCACGCCCAACGTCTGGCAGCAACCGTATGTGATACTCGTAGCAATAGGAAAATTAGGTTCCGTCAGCCACTGTCTAGTCAAATATTTAGATTTGAGCCTTAGAACTGACACCATACTCCAGGCAGTCGATCTTTGTTTTAAATTAATATTCGTGCTGAACTGTGAGTACCCACCTCAGTGTAGACACATCTGGCAAACTATAGAACTGGTATGCTATGATTTAACGGTTTCTACAAAGTTCCTCCACTCTGCCTTGACTCTCGTTTCCACCTGTTCCCAGTTCCTAGAGTCCCACGTCAACCCCCCCCCCCCCCCCCCCCCCTGTTGCTGCTGCTCCTACTGATGGTGGCTCCAGTGATGAAAAATCACTTGTACAAGTGTTGATACAAAAATACGCCGTTGTAGAGGGCGAATGTGTATGCTTTGTTGTGAGTGGCAAAACAGGTGGATTGGTAACTTTCTTAAACTTAAATGGGGAAAACATTATACAGGGTAACATTCTTGGTGATTCGCAACTGTTAAGTTATGGTACTTGTACAAAAGCCTTTGCAGAAGAACACAGATTGATTTCTTACAATATACATCCCACCAATATCGAAATACTAGGTGCCCTTCACATAACATAATAGTCCTGCTTCAGTAACATTACCTTTGCCATCAACTCTGGGTATTGAGTCACATTTGCCATCAACTTCAGGGGGTACTGAGTCACATTTGCCATCAACTTCAGGGGGTACTGAGTCACATTTGCCATCAACTTCAGGGGGTATTGAGTCACATTTGCCATTCACTTCAAGTTCCAAATCACTTTTTAACCCATCTGAGGAGGTATATCTACCATCAGCAACAGCAGTTCCTCCTGAGGCAAGCCCTGCTCTTTCAGGTGTATCTGAACCACCTCCCCTTCTGTCTCCTACATGGCCAAGAACTCCCGTTAAGGAAGTTGGATTCTACAAAGACAGTAGGACTCCGACAAAAGTGACCCCATCTAAAACAACCCCATCTAAGCTAACTACTGCAACAGCCACTCCTGAGTCAAACACCAGCACTCTGCCCGTTTCCCCTCCTCCCCACTCCAGCAGCTCCCCTGCCTCATCCAGCGAACCGGGCAGTACTCCCAGGTCCTTGCAGGATTTGGTCGAACGCCAGAAACTGGCAGTACGTAGCAGTAAGAGTAAAAAACAGCTGACGTACCCACCACGTCCTCACCACTGATTGCTTTACAACGTGTCTACGCTGAGGTGCTGCTAGTTACCATTTGTGCATCAACAGTTCCTTGATGACCATTCTGAATAATATCTAAATAACATTCTATAATAATATAATATATTCTAAATATTTTGTTGAAGTCGACCATATTTCATTGGGTATATACATCACTATTCCATCATGAGTGGTACAGAACATTACAAATGTCACTACTGTACCTTAACATTCAGAGAAGTCAACTATTTGATCGAACATGTTACGAACCAATGTCTTAGTAGTGGAGAGAAACGCAAAGAAAAGAGAGTTTTGCACTGTGGTATGTGTGGGTACAATACCTCCCTCCTCTGGAGATTGAAGGAACATCTTGTCCCTCCACGTCCTCAGTCGCCTATGCATGACGATGGTTGTGATGTTTTGTCTCAAGTAGCTATGTCTCGTTCCTCCTCCTCCTCCTCCTGTGATGATGATGGTGAGTTGAAGAGGGTCGACGAGGGGCAGCAGCCGCCTCTCGTTGTCAGGTCAAACGATGAAATTGCCGCACTGCTTTGTAGGGAGTTAGCTGAAATTAGTGCTGACGCCTTAGAGGATACTGGCACGACTGAGAAGATTGTACAGTTTTTCATGCACCGCTTCAATCATTATCTTCAGGTTTTTCACTCTTTGGGTCTCAGAAATGTATACAATCGCTACACTAGCATGACCATGCCGGCCTGTTGTGAAACGACGTTGTCGTCGTTTGTCGACGACATCAAATCCATTATGGACGGCTCTGTGAAACCCATGCGAACGATCCACACTCGTTTGAACTACTTCTCTAGCTTACTGACAGAGACATTCACTTGGGTTATGGCGACTCAGATCAATTCGTTCAGTTCATTCCGATGAGGGTGGTTCTTAAAAAGCTCTTTGAAATCCCAGTTTTTTTTTCAGGTGGTGCTGGAATGGGGGCAGGCTTGCAGTGAGACAATGGAGGTGACGTGTTTTTCAGAAAGTAGGGTGTGGTTGTCACATGCTCGTCAACGTCAGCACGCTGCAGAGGGCTCTTATTTTTTCCCTCTCCACCTTTATTACGACGATTTTGAAGCTGGTAATGCACTTGGTAGCCACTCAGGCGTTCATAAGTTAGGTGGTGTTTACTACTCCCTTCCATTCGCCCCTCCATGTTTGGCGTCCAAGCTCCAGTTCATAATGTTGGCAGCTGTTTTCAAATCTCGGCTACTTTCTGTCCATGGGAACAAGGCCGTGTTCACTCCTGTCATAGATGAACTCAAGTTCCTGTACGAAGAGGGCATCAACGTGTCTGTGTGGAGCAGGGGATCTGTAATTGTCAAGTTTGCTGTTGGGTGCCTGGTCGGTGATAACCTGGGGCTGAATTCTATGCTGGGGTTCACTAGCAGCTTCAATGGAAGTAGGTGTTGTAGGATATGTCGCATCCCTAAAGAGGATTACAACACAACTTTGAGGGAAGACCCCGAGCTGTTACGCACTAGCGACAATGTCAGAGCCAATTACTCTGCTCATACTCCTTCGCTAACTGGGGTTGTAGAGCCTTGTGTCTGGGAAGAGCTGGGTTACTTTAGGATCGAAAACAACTGTTCAGTCGACTTTATGCATGACATGTTCGAAGGCGTAGCGCGCTATGTCATGTTAGTCGTCCTCAAGGGTCTCATCTACAAAAACAAATGCTTCACTCTTTCTCAGCTCAACGATCGTATCAGAAACTTGTCGTATGGTCCATATTATTCCTCTAGACCCATGCCCATCTCTCCCGCCCACAGCAACCATTTCACCATGAGGATGTCTGCCTCAGAAATGCGAACATCCCTCGCTTACTTTGGTCTCATGGTGGGTCAGTGGGTACAAATAGGTGATTACGACCCTCATTTCACTGACGATGAATTTCCTGACGACGACGAGGAGGAGGAGGAGGAGGAGAAGGAGGAGAACGATGGTGGGGAGAGAGATGAGATCCCTAATAAACGTTCTACAAGGAGCAGTGGTGTTTCCACTAAAAAAAAGCACCCACCACTCGTGGTAAGAAGAGCGTGAGGAACCCTCCTAAAAAAAGGCGTGAGCATGGAGGGAGAGGGGAACGTGTTGGCTCAGATGCTGCAGAGTATTACAAATTGTACTTGCTAATGAACGAAGTGATCAAATTGATTAGCCAAGATTCTGTTAGTAACATGAAATCACTGTACCTTGCCGATGCGATCGAACTGTTTCTTAAAGCTTTCGTACATTTGTCATTCAAACTCTCTCATCTCCCTTGATCTGAGGGCGGTGAGCCTAGAGTTCCACCGGCGTGGCAGCCAAAATTCAATTTTCTAACCCATTACCCATCAATGATGATGAAGCATGGACCCTTGCCAGCTCTCTCTCCAGCTTCTGGTTCGAATAAAAAAAAACCAGTCATGCAGCATGACTTAATGAGCGAATTTTCAAAGAAATATTCGAATTAATGGCTATGGTTTTGAATAAAGGAAAACTTCGGTCTAAAATTTGGTTTTCTATGTATATTCTCTTCGTATTTATTTTAATTTGTACGTTTTGTCCATCCTGATTCTACCGTTTGTTTATTACGTAATTGTACTAAGTGCTTATTTATTTGATCGCTGTGGGTAAATTCAAGGAGTTGTACTAATCGTTTGCCTCCCCCTTTTTTGCTTCGAACTCTCGTCTTCAATTAATACTTCTCACATATTTCAATCTGACCACTCTAAGGGGGTGGGGGGGGGGGGGGGGTAAGAGTTTAAAGATTATCCTAGTTTTGGGTAATTTTTGCGCACTTTAAATGCTCTAATTTAAGAACGGATTTAGATATCTAAAATCCGATTTCACTATCGTGTTCAGCGTGCAAAAACCTTTAAAATGAGGGGTCACTTGTTAGAAAATAACATTTTGGGGATTTTTGGGTAATTTTTGCGCACTTTAAATGCTCTAATTTGAGAACGGATCAAGATATCTAAAATCCGATTCCACCATCGTGTTCAGCGTGCAAAAACCTTTAAAATGAGGGGTCACTTGTTGGAAAATAACATTTTGGGGATTTTTGGGTAATTTTTGCGCACTTTAAATGCTCTAATTTGAGAACGGATCAAGATATCTAAAATCCGATTCCACCATCGTGTTCAGCGTGCAAAAACCTTTAAAATGAGGGGTCACTTGTTGGAAAATAACATTTTGGGGATTTTTGGGTAATTTTTGCGCACTTTAAATGCGCCAAAACCCTCCTTAGAGTAGGCCAATTTCGCCCATCTTCGAACTTAGCCTTTCGATTGCCAAGATAGATTTTTTGTGCAAATTTGAGCTGTTTATCTCAATTCTATCGAGAGTTATCGTCTGGAGTGACACATATATAAATATATATATATATATATATATATATATATACATATAAAAAAGTGTTAAATTTCAGGAATCGTTTTAGAATGGTCTGAAACGGATTTCTATGAAGAAAATTTCCAAAAATTTATATTATTTAAATTTCGAAGCCATTGCAATAGCTTCATTTTCTTTGAAAATTCGCTAAAACAAACAATTGAAAACTGGATTGAGGAATTCCTTCAACAATATCAATAATCCGTTTTCAGCCGCTAAGAAAGAACAGTACCAACTTAACTATCTTTTCTTCCACAATTCCCTCCCCAATCGGCTAGACGAGCATGTGAAATTATCTATCATTACTGATCATTCAGAACTGATGGAGGTTAGCGCCTCTCTTCAAATTGACCCTGCTACAATACGATGTATCAAATTCGTGACCACTTACGATGGTTTTAAATTCAATCCAAACCATATGGTCTCCTTCGATTTAGACGATAGAGGGCTTCCACAATTTTACCAGATCTTAACCATGTACGTAGACCTTAGAACATACGAGACCTACATAAAAGGGCTCAACTATGTCACTCACGTGTTTTCAACTCATTTCCAAAATTATGAAGTCGAATCCCTTGGTTTTCATACATTTTACAAACTGTCAAACCGCCTATTTACTTTCCCAAATACGTTAGTTAAAGCTCTAGACTACAATCACTACGTATTAATGCGAAACAGCCTGTAATTAAACATGAACATAGACAAGTATATATATATATATATATATATATATATATATATATATATATATAAAACTTATGTACAGCTCCCTTACGTGCATCAGCTTGCGACTGCCGAGATAACCATTTCAGCTGACATCAGCATCCAAAGGTTTTATAAGGAGCCAGCCCTGCGCGGCAAGGCAGTTGGTGTTTGCGCTTCAGACCGTTAGGTTCATGTTGTCTATCTTTACTTTGTGTGCAAGAATAAAATAACTTTTTTTAAAAAGTCATTTCTGGAAGCACCTAATATATCTGGCGCAGTCGTTCCGGACAACTCAGCGGAATTCTTCGAGAGAACATCGACGAATTGGCTCGAGACGAACCACCCAACGGTCAAGCGAAACACCACTCCTCACAGAAGCCGCCTCCAGAGATCTTCGACTGAGAATGATCTACGCCGTTCTTCTGTGAGTTAAATTTAAGCTTTAATAATTTCGTAACCGGAGTCTTACAACGACACGCACTTGGGACTACCAAAATTATTAACTCAACGCCCTGCAACGACTCGCACTTGGGGCGCCGCTTGATCAAACTCCTCCAACGACTCGCACTTGGGAGAAACCTAACAATCAAAAACGAATTAAAATCATTCAATCTCCTTCAACGACGCGCACTTGGGAGAAACTTCAAGAAAAATTTCTTCATTTAAAAATCGGAATAATCATCTCCTCCAACGACTCGCACTTGGGAGCTATTTAAAGGCGAACATTTAAATACGCCGCCTTTCATCCGCATCTTATCTTCTCGCTCACCCGAGCTTGCTCAGCCCGCGACTCTTTCGCCCACACGATACTCACCCGACCTAATCTTCCTCCGTCGAGAACTCCGTCGACCTTCACTATCCTTAAGTCTTAGCAACTAATATTTCAAAATATCATTATCTTGTTTACTCTTTATGTTAGTTATAAGCTAACCCATTTCTCTTCCCCTGTACAGCAAAGCGTCAGATTGAATTTGTTTCAGCCGCTATTCACATCCTTTACAAAGCCGCGAATTAATTCGCCAAAATTCCAAAACTATATAAGAAATACCTTCACGCTAGGGTATTTCCTAAATTTCAATCTCCTCTAACTACCATCTCTGAGAACCAAATGGAAGACCCCCAACAAACAAGCTCCTCCAACGCCCACGCGGAACAATGGACCGCCGAAAGGATAATTGGCCAACAGCAAAATCAGATCGCGGAACTAACAGGGTTGGTAAAATCTTTAATGGTAAACCAAGTTATACCAGAGGGTAACCGCGCCACTCTTCCCAAGCACTATGTCGATATGATCCCCTTATTTGATGGCAGACTTGAAGCAGTCAAACCA
Organism: Leptopterna dolabrata; assembly: GCA_954871275.1. Classification (NCBI taxonomy): domain Eukaryota; kingdom Metazoa; phylum Arthropoda; class Insecta; order Hemiptera; family Miridae; genus Leptopterna; species Leptopterna dolabrata. The sequence goes on along the minus strand of OX940974.1, from coordinate 1,336,919 downwards.
TTTTTAGAAATAACTCAGAAATTATACGACCAATTTTTTTACGAGACAGCCCCTGGGTCCTATCACAATTTTGCCCTGATCTCTGCCATAAAATCTAAAATCATATCCCCCGCCGTGGAGCTCATCGCAGCTAGCGACTGCTCCACGTATAAAGAAATAAGGGACGCGATTATAGGAGGATTCGAGGACAAAAGAGACGGTCCTACGTTAACCCTACATCTGGCTCATTTCAGACAACAAGATCAGGAAGACCCTTTCAAATTCCACGATAGGGTACAAAAACATTTGAGACTCCTCATAGCCTATACTAGGACGCACGAGGAAGAACGCGACGCGAATGTCCTCATAAACCATTTCCAAAAGCTGGCGCTAAGAGTGTTTCTGATGCATCTAAAGGAACCCCTGGGAGCCAGCTTAAGAGCCAGGAACCCCGAGACACTAAGTCAGGCCGTTGGACTGATGACCAATGACTACCAAATGTTGTCGACGGGTACCAGAAAAATAGGACCTAACGTACCTCCAAACCTCCCCAGACCAACCTTCCACCCAGGCCCACGACCGATGAACAATAATAAAAATTTCAACCGAAACCCCAAACCTCAAAACTATGCATCTCCAAGCCCCAGACCAACAAATTTCGGTGGGAACCCAAGGCCAAATTCAAATAACCCCCAAATGAGAGCAAACCAACCTAGTAACGCGGGACAACCAACAGGGACAAAACCCCCTTCTGGAAATTTCGTACAGCGGCCCCAAAATCAACAACCCTGGCAACCCTGGCGTTCGAATCTCCATCTGTCGTACAGACGTGCAGTTTTGAATGCTGCTCACGTCCAATACTGATAAATAACGTTTAATGATAAGTAGGTAGGATAGCTTGGCAAATTGATAAATGAAAAATACTCGAAGGACCACTCAGTTTAACTGAGAAAAAGAAGACTGGTGATTTAACTATTAATAGGAACTGTGGGTGCTCAATTAAAAGGCATTATTGAACTGATGAAACATCAACATATATAGGTTTTATTGTTAGTTAAAGTTCAGGTAAAAATGTGCTATGGAGTAGGTAAAGGGTTTTATGATTAATTTAGCTATTGGTAACTGTTCCCTAAATAATGATGTGGCCACTTACAGGTAAATTGATTTAGGATTGACTAGAATGGACTTCCATGTAGAGATGACTAGAGTTCTAAGACTAGAGCCGCTAAGACTTATGGTAGGTAAATAGCTTAGCTGAGTGGTAATGGCTTCAGTAGTCCTCCAGTCAGGGAGTCCAGGTGATTGCTGGTTGTCCCGGTCCTCAGAATCCAGACAGTCAGGTACTTTGGTGATGGTAACAGTGGCCAACCATGTGGTGCAGGAGGTATCACAGCCAAGTCCCAAACGACAGAGTCCCAAGTGGCGGAACAGGTGATGGCCACAGTAACTTGCTGGTGTAAATTGGTAGTAGGAACTGTTGGTGTACGTTTGGTAAGGTGATCTTGGACGGATGATAGAATAAACGGCTGATATTTCCGAGTAATTATTGCACAGTTAATAGGGAACCAAGCGCCATTGATAGTTATCACAGAATAATGTTAGTTGGTAGAACCGCTGAATCCATGATATGAGTGCAGCACTGGCAGTTGATGACAATAAAGTTGATGTCACGTAGAAACTTGCACACAATCACAATAATTTGATAATAATATTTAATAATTTAATATGTTGAGAACAGTTCATAAACATATAGGGACATGGCCTAATTATGTACATCAATTGACGTCGATCAGTGGATACTGCTGAATATTCAGTATCCATGGAAACATGCGGAAGATATAAATAGAGGGATGTAGCCGACAATAATGATAACGGAAGAAGATGAAAAGGAGGTAACAAGAAGGTTCCGATTGTCAGGCTATAAACAAATACCGCATGGAAAATTATGATGTTGTGTACTCTTTTGTTGGTTGAGTGCCTTGATAATAGTTATTTTAATGAAGTTAATGACTAGATATGAAGTTGATGTTATCTCTTGTCAAAAATATAAGGTAAGCGCAGACATACTCCCCCCTATTTTTGACAATGCTAAAAAATTTTATAGACAAGTAGCAGATTGGTGATAGATATGGTATTGAAAGATAAATTAAGTATGAGGATTGGTAGGAACAAAGGTGACTAGATAGTGGGCTGCTGGGCAGAATCACAAGGTTGGCTGGGTTCATCATTGACTGGTAAACGTATTAGTTTAATCGCTGGACGCTTCAGGATGCCTCGAGCTGTTCTGAGAGTTACAACTCTAACAGTACCGTCTGCGCCGGGGTGTATCTCAATGATCCTTCCCAACGGCCAATGAGAGACCATTGTGCGGTCATCACGAATGATCACCACGTCTCCAATCCTGAGATTGGGGTATCTGCGTAGCCACTTTCCCCTGACCTGAAGAGAACTGAGGTACTCGGCACGCCAGCGATCCCAGAAGTGTTGAACCCGTTCTCGAAGAAGTTGCCAACGGGAGAGACGATTGTAAGGCACACCTGAGAAGTCTGGTTCAGGAAGTGCGTTGAGTGGCTGTCCCACAAGGAAATGTCCAGGGGTTAGGGCTTCTGCATCCTCGGGACTATCTGACAATCGAAGAAGCGGTCGGGAGTTCAGCAGCCCCTCCACCTTGGTAAACATGGTAGATAATTCTTCCTGGAGATAAGATTGCTGACCAAAGGATTTGTAAAGCAGCGACTTGGCTGACTTCACTGCGGACTCCCAGCTCCCCCCAAAGTGTGGATCTGATGGTGGATTGAAACTCCATCTGACAGAGAGGTGAGCAGTATGATGGATGATAGATAATTGGGTGTTTTCGTTGTTATACCATTCCAAAAGGTCACTGAGATATCCAGCAGCACCCACAAAATTGGTACCACAATCTGTATAGATATGGGATGGTAAGCTTCTCCGAGCAACAAAGCGGTCAAAAGCGTCCAGAAATGCCTCCACCGTTAAAGCAGTTGCCAGTTCCAGATGCACAGCCCTGGTAGATAAGCAGATAAAGATGCACAAATAACATTTAATAGAAGGAGCATTACGACGTAATGAGGTTTTGCAGAGAAATGGTCCTGCAAAATCGATGCCCGTATTGACAAATGGCCGCACACAGTTGAATCTGGATGATGGTAGATCACCCATGAATGGTGCACAAGTTGCTTTAGAAAATCTGATACAGGTGACACATTTTAACTTGTATTGCTTGACCAGATTACGGGCACGAGGAATCCAAAACTGCTGTCTGAGTGCTGAAAGGACAGCTGATGGACTGGCATGGTGATTAGCATGGTGCGCTTGAGCAACAACCAGCATAGTGACATGGGATCTTGATGGTAAAAGCACTGGGTATTTATGGTCTGTAGGGATTGGGGCATTAGATAATCGACCACCAACCCTCAACACACCAGTATGATCAATAAACACAGCAAGCCGTCTCAACTCCAGGGGTAATTCGTTAAAATTAGTGATATTGATGAAGACCTCAGGATAATAATGTTTTTGTACAAGTCTTAAACAATGAGACTTTGATGCGTTAAACTCCATAGATGAGAGAGCCTTACCCTTACGCCTCCTGGATTGTTTTCGTTTAGGTATTCTACAGTTGTGTATGAACCTCTTGATATATCCAAGCACTCGGATCAAACGGGGAAAAGATGAGAACCTCTCAGTAAACTGGATGAACTCAATGCGCTTTCCAACTGCAGACAGTGATAATTGAGTTCTCCTCAACTCAGGGAGTTCCATCATGGGTACGTGACTGGAAAATGGCCATTCGTCAACTGGGCAACAACACCAAGCTGGTCCTTTCCACCATAATGGATGCTGTTGGAGGCCAGATGGGAGGATGCCTCTAGAGCCAACATCAGCTGGGTTGTCTGTCCCTCGGACATGATGCCACCAAGAGACGTCTGTAACTTGAAGGACTTGCTGCACTCGATTGGCCACAAAGGTTTGCAATAGATGAGGAGACGTTCTCAACCAAGCAAGGACTACCATTGAGTCTGTAAAGCAGAAGATTGTGTTAATATTGAGGCTGTTGATAAGAGATTGCAGAGAGGATACAAGTTGACTTAAAAGGACTGCACCGCATAACTCAAGCCTTGGTATAGTCAGCGACTTGAGGGGGGCTAAGCGAGATTTAGCCTTCAACAATGTTAAAGATGCTGCTGACTCATGAACTGCTCGTAGATATATGGCAGCGCAGTAACCTCTTTCTGAAGCATCAGAAAAGCATACCAACTGATAGGATGATACAGTCTTTGGCAGGCAACGAGGGATATGAATGTTTGATAAAGAGGTAAGTTCCTGTGTGAATTTATCCCACATGATCTTGATATGCGAAGGAACCTCATCGTCCCAACCAATAGTTGATTTCCAGGTTTCCTGTAAAATAGCCTTGGCAAAGAATATTACTGGAGTGAGATAGCCCAATGGATCAAACAAACGAGCAATGTTAGATAAGATAATACGTTTGGTGAACCCCAACTGAGGCTGCTCAACCTGATAAGATAACGTGTCAGACACTGGATTCCACTGCATCCCTAGTAGTTTGGTACACACCTCTTCAGGTCCGAGTTGAACAGGCTGAGAGGAAGAATCCAGATCTTCAAGGAGTGGAGGATAGTTGGTGTTCCACTTGCTAAGCTGGAAACCACCCCTTGCAAGCAAGTTAATCAGCTGGTTTTTCAAATCATACAGATTTTCCAGATTGTCACAACCAGTGGCAATGTCATCCACATAGGTATGATGTAGGATAGCATTACCTGCATCAGGAAACTCCAAGCCTTCATCCAGAACAAGCTGTTTGAGCACTCGTTGGGCTAAGAAAGGAGAAGAGCGCAGTCCATACGTCACAGTTTCCAATTGATAATGGGTAACAGGAGCACTGGGATCAGGACGCCAAACAATCTGTTGATATTGTTGATCTGAAGGTTCCACCAGAATCTGTCTGAACATTTTTACTATGTCACATGTTAAAACATACGTAAATCTTCTGAAGTTAAGAACAATGTCACCAATGTCCGCCTGGAGCTTGGGCCCAGTAAGCAGATGATCATTAAGGGATCCAGTTGCAGACTTAAAACTTGCATCAAACACCACCCTGAGCTTACCTTTTCCTTCAGGATCCATCTTATACACCGGATGATGAGGGATGATATATGCTGGTTCACTGGTAGCAACCGACATGTGACCGAGTGTAGAGTACTCCTGCATGAACTCCAGATAATCCGTCTTCAATTGAGGATTCTTGGCAAGTTTATTCTCAAGTGAATAAAGACGGGACAGCGCTTTAGAGGTATAAGGTATCATGTCAGGATGATTGGATTTAAATGGTAATGATACAATATATCTACCCTGCTCGTTACGCCGGTGTGTTGCAACAAAATGGGCTTCGCACTGCTCATCTTCTGATGAAATGACATGAGGTGAACTAGGTTCTTCAATTTTCCAGAACTTTTCAATGAGAGCAGCAGTGTGATCACATGATAATAACGATAATGATTTGTTAGCTGTATGAGAAGGCAATGATTTAGTAACATACCTGCCAACAACAACAAATCCAAAGATAGTTTGAATCAGGCGGGGTCCGTCTTGGTGAATGGTGATGGGGGCACCCGTTACCACCTCCGCATAGAGGTCGGCCCCAATAAGAAATGATATTTCCCCTGGATTGATAAAATCTGGGTCGGCCAGATCATATGATAGATAATCATGCCAAAAAGATGACCGCAACGCTACCTGCGGTAATGGAGGTGTTACAGATGGCACCACCACAGCCACTGTCTCAAGAGATAAATGAGGTGATAGGTTAGAAAGGAAATTTATGTTGACCTTCCCAGACATATGAGTAAGTGGGGAGTGATTGACTCCAGTTATACCACCATCAAATAGACAAGTAGTCTTCCCCAGATCCTTAACACATTGTTCTGTAATAAATGAGAATTGAGAACCAACATCAAGAACTCCACGATAACGTTTGAGATTCCCATGAACATCCTTGATAAAGGCAACCACAGTACCCAACAAAACGCCATGTTTTCCTGGTGAAACACTGGAACCAGAGAAGGTGGAACACTGTGGCAACTCAGAAGCGTTGTTAGAAGGATTGGTTTGAGGTGATGATGGGTTAACAGCCCCTGGTGAAGAGTTATTGGTAGGTAGATGAAGGCTAGAGTGATGTAGACCATCACACTGACGACAACGATGTTTGGATGGGCATTGTTTGGTTTTATGTTGTGGATGAAAACAGTTTCTGCACCCTGGATACTGTCTTAGCATATCCAGACGCTGTTGAGGAGTAGATTGGATAAAGCGTTTGCAAGAACGAATGATATGTGGATCTTTACATATGAAGCAGGACATAGGCGACTTATTGGTGGATGATTGACTAGAGGATGCACGATTCTGGTTAGAAGAGGAACTTTGCTGACTAGATGAAGAGCCGTTTTGACTAGACACAGGACCTGACTGGGTGAGTAGGGCATGACTGTTGTCCTTACCCTTAGGAGCAAAACTGTTAGGTGACTTTGGCTTGACACAAAGAGTGTCAGATGATTGTGACTCCTTCTTGATAACAGAAGAACCAGCCGTTATTCTCAAGACTTGACATCTATTCTGAATGAAGACCCGTAGGGCATCAAATGTTGGATAGGTAGTTCCAATAATTGAAGTCTCAAAATCCTCTCGGGTGCTAGGATCCAAACTTCGAAGTGCCAACTCACAGAGAAGATAATCTGAAAAGTTAGGAATGTTGAGGTTCTTAAGAGAAGTAATGCTCTCACTGACCTTAGAAAGATACTGCTGGAGGGACTCAGCAGTAGGTTTCCCAAGATTGGGTTTGAACGACAGAAAAGTTTCCAGATATGAACATGCCAGTTTTCGTTCATCATCATATACCTTGGAGAGTGCCTCCCAAGCCTGCTCAAAATTGGTGTCAATAGTGGGTATATGTTTGATAGTGTCATATGCCGCACCTTCCAGGTAGGATACCAAAAAATGGAAGCGCTCAGCGTCAGACAAGGACCGTTCATCCCTGATCAAAGCACAGAATAATTGCTTGAAGGCAGGCCACTCAGACAAAACACCCCTAAATGGTTTGATCTTGATTTGTGGCAAAAACAACTTGTGCGATATGGCAGTAGATGGAGCTGATGGTCTAGAAGTACCACTAATGTTTAAGGCCGCCATACTCTGCTCAAGAGAGAGATTATGTTTGCGCTGGAGTAGCTCTTTGTACCCCAGGGCCTCATAGTACCAAGACTTTACTGTGTCACGGTAAGCTTGGTCGGTGGCGGTAGGGAAAGAGGGCTCAACTGAATGAATTTCACTGTAGTCGCAGGCTTCCTCAAAATTTTCCATAAATGATTGGAATCTACGATCCAGTACCCCACACATACCTAGGAATATGGTCTGGTCAGACTCATTCGTGATGGCTGATGCACCCTTGACCTTCATGGAATGAATATCCTCCCCTAGGTCTGAATATAACCTTTTAAACTTAAGGATGCCCCTTGATGAGGTGGCAACCCTGCCATCACTGGTATTGTCCTGCATGATGACTAGATGATTCAGGAATACGGTACAGTAGCAGAATTTGAATTGGCAATAACAGGTACAGGTAAAGAGAGGGAATGAAGATATTGAATAATTAGAGTAGGTACTCTATTATCAAGGCAAGCAGTCCACTAGGATAAATGCCGAGAAATGGCACACCGTGGGTAAAGAGATATATGATACCCTTGATATAGATCCAAACAAGAATAAAGTGTCTATAAATTATCAACAAGAACAAGAGATGTAGTCAATAAATATATATAACGATGATAAATAAGTAGATAGTATGATGATAATAAATAAATTTCACCTAGTTAAATTTGATAGAGGTAGAAGAAAAATTGATAAAGATAATAAATAGATAACGATGATCAACAAATAGTGAAACGTTGATAATATGGTACCTGAACCACTCCTTCCTATTGCACAAATACCTTATGTGATAATATCACAGATAGAGACCTAAAACTAGTTGATGTAAAGATATATCACAGATAAAGACCTAATACTAATACAGATATATCACAATTATGTTGAGCACCACAAATCACAGTCAAAATAAATCACTATCCAGCTGGGCCAATATCCGGCTCGAAACGACCACTAATGTCGTACAGACGTGCAGTTTTGAATGCTGCTCACGTCCAATACTGATAAATAACGTTTAATGATAAGTAGGTAGGATAGCTTGGCAAATTGATAAATGAAAAATACTCGAAGGACCACTCAGTTTAACTGAGAAAAAGAAGACTGGTGATTTAACTATTAATAGGAACTGTGGGTGCTCAATTAAAAGGCATTATTGAACTGATGAAACATCAACATATATAGGTTTTATTGTTAGTTAAAGTTCAGGTAAAAATGTGCTATGGAGTAGGTAAAGGGTTTTATGATTAATTTAGCTATTGGTAACTGTTCCCTAAATAATGATGTGGCCACTTACAGGTAAATTGATTTAGGATTGACTAGAATGGACTTCCATGTAGAGATGACTAGAGTTCTAAGACTAGAGCCGCTAAGACTTATGGTAGGTAAATAGCTTAGCTGAGTGGTAATGGCTTCAGTAGTCCTCCAGTCAGGGAGTCCAGGTGATTGCTGGTTGTCCCGGTCCTCAGAATCCAGACAGTCAGGTACTTTGGTGATGGTAACAGTGGCCAACCATGTGGTGCAGGAGGTATCACAGCCAAGTCCCAAACGACAGAGTCCCAAGTGGCGGAACAGGTGATGGCCACAGTAACTTGCTGGTGTAAATTGGTAGTAGGAACTGTTGGTGTACGTTTGGTAAGGTGATCTTGGACGGATGATAGAATAAACGGCTGATATTTCCGAGTAATTATTGCACAGTTAATAGGGAACCAAGCGCCATTGATAGTTATCACAGAATAATGTTAGTTGGTAGAACCGCTGAATCCATGATATGAGTGCAGCACTGGCAGTTGATGACAATAAAGTTGATGTCACGTAGAAACTTGCACACAATCACAATAATTTGATAATAATATTTAATAATTTAATATGTTGAGAACAGTTCATAAACATATAGGGACATGGCCTAATTATGTACATCAATTGACGTCGATCAGTGGATACTGCTGAATATTCAGTATCCATGGAAACATGCGGAAGATATAAATAGAGGGATGTAGCCGACAATAATGATAACGGAAGAAGATGAAAAGGAGGTAACAAGAAGGTTCCGATTGTCAGGCTATAAACAAATACCGCATGGAAAATTATGATGTTGTGTACTCTTTTGTTGGTTGAGTGCCTTGATAATAGTTATTTTAATGAAGTTAATGACTAGATATGAAGTTGATGTTATCTCTTGTCAAAAATATAAGGTAAGCGCAGACACCATCCGAACCAAAACCTCCAGAGGAACCCAGGCAATCAGTCGCGCATGAGCTGGCAAACGTCCCCCAACTACCATCAAATGTCGGAAAAAGGAGCGCAAGGCTCCTATGTCTATTACGAAAATCCCAATGATCCCCAAAACTACCATCAGAATGAAGAGTATCCCCAAGGAGAGGACGTTCAGGAAGAAAACCTTTCCGACGAACCAAACTTGGAAAATCAAGAGGAACCTTGTTTTTTAGAGGAGACAAGCCTCAAATCCCCGAATACGTCCTAATGAACCTAGAGAAGAAAACGATCCTCGAACTACCCTACATTACCTGTCCCCAATCCAAGCTCCGCTTCCTAATTGACACCGGCTCCACAAAATCTTATATTAACTCTTCCATTGCAGAACATTTCTTCCCAGATAAAATCAGATCGAACCCCTTTACTGTCAGAACTGCACACGGGTGTACAGACGGTCGCTTCACGACCATGGTACCCCTTGGACCCTTGTTCGGGCGAAAACATCTGAATCACCAGTTCAGGATCTTTGACTTCCACTCCAAATTTGACTGCCTGATTGGCCTAGACATAATAAAAAAATTATCCTGTTCCCTCGACTTCGTAAAAAACTTAATCACAACCCGACACGGGGCAATAAAATTGCAATATCTCGGGTCCGAATGTGCCGACCTCCACTTAATAGACGCACGAACGATCCAAAAGATCAAAGTTCGGGTCAACGTCGAAAAGGGAAAAGCATTAGTACCCTACACCAAGATTGGCAAAATGGAAATTCCCGAAAGCCTCGTCAAGGTCGAAAATTTCGAGACAACCGTAACCATTTCCAACCCCGAACAAGAAATTGCTAAATTCTCTCAAATTGCCCCTTTCAAAGTAGAAGCAATCCCACCGGCAAAACACACGGACGTCACGCAAGACTTACATCATTTCTGGGACGAAACTTTCAAATTTAACCTTCAAGATCTCAAAATCAACCACATAAACGAAGCCGAAAAGAGTGCCGTCTCCAACCTGGTAAAAAAATTCCCCGACATTTTCAGTTACGAACACCAGCCACTAACTTACACAACCGCAATTCAACACCGCATCCTAACCCAACATGAAATGCCCATTTACACCAGGAACTACCAATAAAAAAACGGAGTTATAATATAACAAAGTCTATTTCCACGAAAACAATGAATACAAAGTTAAATCGATTTCGACGGTTAGGTCATCATCAGTAACAAACATGAATGTTCATGTTTGTTACTGATGATGACCTAACCGTCGAAATCGATTTAACTTTGTATTCATTGTTTTCGTGGAAATAGACTTTGTTATATTATAACTCCGTTTTTTATTAAAATGGGTTTCCACAACTTCGTCGCGAGTGATTTAATTCGTACCAGGAACTACCGATTTCCCGAGGTCTATCGCAAGGAAGTTGACCGTCAAGTCCAAGAAATGTTAGACCAAGGAATTGTGACTCATTCCACCAGCCCTTACAACGCTCCAATCTTCCTCGTACCCAAAAAACCAATCCCAGGAAGCCCACCTGACGCTCCACCTCGTTGTCGTTTAGTCGTAGACTACCGCGCGCTAAACGAAGTCACTATCCCCGACAAATACCCACTGCCTCAAATATCTGAACTCTTGGATAAATTAGGCAGAAGCCAGTACTTTTCCGTAATCGACCTCCGAGCGGGTTTCCACCAGATACCCATGGAAGAAAGCTCCCAAACTAAAACAGCCTTCAGCACGCCCTCATATCATTTAGAGTTCAAACGCATGCCGTTTGGACTCCGCAATGCCCCCAGTACCTTTCAGAGATTAATGGACAACGTCATGCGTTCCGCTGGCCATTACTCGTGCGTTTATATGGACGACGTGATTGTGTTTAGTGTGTCCCTAGAGGAGCATATTAGACACCTCCACGAAGTCTTCAAGCGCCTCAGGAACGCCAATCTGAAGGTCCAACTGGCTAAATGCGATTTCTTTAGAAAGGAAGTTGCGTACCTTGGGCACATGATTACTGACCAAGGCGTTAAGCCCAACCCAGAAAAAATCGATTGCATCCTCAAATTTCCTATTCCTAAAACGTGCACCCAGATCAACTCCTTCCTTGGACTATTGGGCTATTATCGTAGATTCATTTCCGACTTTGCGGGAATCACCAAACCAATGACGCGCTGCCTGAAAAAAGGTTACATGATTGACATTACAGACCCTGACTACATTGCCTGTTTCGAACGATGCAAGCAACTACTGACTAACGAACCTATACTCAAATACCCTGACTTCAACAAAGAATTCCGACTAACCACCGATGCCTCTAACGTAGCTATCGGAGCCGTACTGTCCCAAGTAACCGACGGACAAGACCTACCTATTGCGTACGCTAGCCGTACACTAAATGACACAGAGAGACGACTGTCCACAATAGAACGCGAACTACTAGCCGTAGTTTGGGGAATCCATCATTTTCGACCTTACCTATTCGGACGGCGATTCAAAGTGTTTAGTGACCACCAACCACTGCAATGGCTTCACTCCATCAAGGAACCTAGCTCAAAATTATTTAAATGGAAAACCCGTCTAGCAGCCTACGACTTTGAAATCCTATACAAGAAAGGCTCAGCGAACTCCAACGCAGACGCCCTGTCCAGGATAGAACTATTAAACCTTTCCGAAGACGAAAGGTCCTGTCCTGATGACCCCGACTTCGCCGTGGAAGATTTCTTTTCAGAACTCACTTCCGACGAAATAGAAATAGTCAATCGGCTCCCTCTCTTAGGTTCAAATTCAGTGGCAGTCAATCCTTCCGAAAATGGTTCCGACCAAGATCAAACTATTCACTCGAATGCAATAGGTAACACGTCAACAACCATACCTATAAGAGATAGTCCGGTAAATAAACTTAGACATCAAATTATCGTCAAATCAGCCAACCTTCCCGTCGCAAATCCAGTCAGCATCAAAAAACTTTTCGATAATCGAAAGAGGATCACTGTACAAATTTCAAAGACGCAACCCGAACAAGACATAATCAAATTCATTAAGGAAAACCTTATGCCTAAAATTAAATACGGCATTTACTTCGAAGACGACCTCTACGAGACGTTCACTCGCGTCCTCATGAAAGTTTTCACCAACAGTCAACTCAGCCTCGCTAAATACACATCCCTCCTCACTGACGTATTTGAAACAGAGCAACAAACGGACATTATACGTACATACCACGAAGGCCTGACAAACCACCGCGGTATCGACGAAACACACAAACATCTCATACGAACTTACTACTGGCCCGATATGCGACAGTGCATACAAAGGTACATCAACAACTGCGAAGTGTGCGTACGTGCCAAGTACGACCGTGCCCCACTCAGACTAAAATATAACGTAACCCCTACAGCATCTAAACCCTTAGAAACCCTTTTTATTGACACAGTTACTTTTGATAAAACAAAATTTTTGACCGTCGTAGACCAGTTTTCTAAATTTGCGCAAGCCTATCCTCTAAAATCTTCAAACTCACTCGACATAATGGACGCCCTCCTAAACCATTGTACACATCACGGCATTCCTAAAACGATCTCCCTTGACAATGCCCCGGAATTTCAATCCTCAGTGATTAGAGAATTCGCCTTGTTACACGGAATTAACCTCCACTACGTGTCCTCCCAACATCCAGAATCGCAGGGAATCGTCGAACGATTCCATGGAACCCTGCTGGAACACATTCGCATTCTAGGCGAGCGGACAGAGTACAAAAAGGAGAGTATCCGTACCAAAGTAATTCACGCACTGTTAGCGTATAACAATTCCATCCATTCCGCACTCGGGAAATACACACCTTTCGAAGTCCTTTACGGCCACATCCGTCAAAACACTCTACTTGACCTCCACACAGACCAAACGCTCGTGAATAACTACCTTGAGAGACACAAAGAACGCATGTCACACCTATACTCACAAACGCGAGAACAGCTGGAGACCGCCAAACAGAAAAACATGGATAAGCAAAACGTAAAAAGGGAGGAACTCCCACCAATACCGGAAGAAGTTTTTGTAAACACCGTCCAAAAACAATCCAAAACTAAACCCCTATGCAACAAAGAGACGATAGTGAAAATTAACTCAGACCTAAAGATAGCCGAAATTGAACCCAGGCATCACAACACAGTCGCCAAAATCCACCTCTCCAACGTAAGACGACCCAAAAAGTTCACTCCTAACGTCACCAATGCTTGGGACGAAAGTGCCAACAAACTTGAAGTCCTTGTCAAGAAGTTTAACCTCAACATCACCCGAGGAGACTTAATCAGCCTTAAAGGTTCAAATTGGATAACGACAACATTATAAACTTCTATTTTGAACTCATACAAGAGAGAAATAACACTAAAATTGGCCCCTCTATCTTCTGTTTCAATACCTTTTTATACGTTTCTTTCGCTAACCGAGGCTACGAAGCAGTCAAGAACTACAGTAAAAAGACTGACATTTTCGACAAAGACATAGTCTTAATCCCAATTTTAGACCTAAGCCACTGGAGACTGATCGTGGTCCGCCCCAAAATTAAAGAAATTACCTATCTGGACTCCCTCAACCTAGACGGTTCCTAATGCCTCACCAGCATTCGAAATTACCTCTCGCATGAGCACCACGCCAAAAAGGGATCTGCCATAGATTTTTCAACGTGGAAAATAGAACAAAACCGAAACATCCCTCAACAACCGGGAACTCATGAATGCGGAGTATTCGTCATGCAATTTGCGAACAAAACCGCCAAACAAGAGGCAATAGATACTGACATCCCCGACATTCCCTCACTAAGACACAACATATGCGTTGAAATTTTAAACCAAACTCTGGAGTAACAATAATCCCAACGAGTGACACGACTGACTGACACACCTAACCTCATTAAACAATTTCAGGATACTGGTGTCGGCCTGCCAACTACTGATCACTGACGGACTGGAAATGGAAGACGTCACGCTAAATCTAGGACTACTACCCGTACGTTTAGGTCCCGCTAGAAGAATCCATTATTACCACACCATAACCCACTATTACAAGTTGGAAGGAGTCCTCGACCAAATAAACGCTATCCGTGCTCACTACGACGAAATCCTAAGAATCACTGAAACCGATAGGTAAGTGCAGAAAATAATCCACCCACGGACGCAAGTAATTGAACATATGTTAAAGTCAGCCGAGGAACGAATTTTTGAATCTATTCTACCCCGTCGCCAAAAACGAGGTCTACTTAACGGATTAGGCTCTGTTGTAAAATTTGTAACTGGAAACCTCGACGCTAACGACGAGGAGAAGTACAACCGAATTATTCAACATCTCCAAAATAACCAGGAAATATTTGCACAACAAATCAACCACCACTATTCCATAAATAACCAATTAATCAACGATCTAAATTCCACCATCGACAATATTAATTACAACCACGACATCCTAGTCTCCGAAATTAATAGCCTGAAGGAACTGAGCTCTTTCACTACTCACGTGAAGCAAATCGAAAATGCCCTCGAGCATAACCAGTTGTTACTACAACTCATCCTGGACATTACCCAGGATATAGAAAATTCCATAACGTTTTGCAAATTGAGGAAACTCCACCCTAGCATTATAAAACCTCAGCTCCTACAAGCGACCCTTAGAAATCTCGCTCCATTTTATAATAACCGCTTACCCGATTTCGAAGGAGAATCACTCTGGGAAATTCAAAACCATATCAAAGTCAAATGCTTCATAAGCTCTGAGGAAATAGTCTATTTCCTCGATGTCCCCATAGTATATCCCGAAGATCACGACTTAATCTTTCTTCAATCCTTACCGACCTTAGTAGAAGACGTCTACGCGACCATTTCCCCATCAACCAAGTATGTTCTAAAATCGAAGACAAACTCCGACCTGATCTTTTCAAACGACCCCTGCGAACCTGGTCAAAACTATTACTTTTGCCCCAACAACCTGCAACTGTCTAACGAACACGGGTGCGAATCAGATATTCTCTTGAAAGGAATAAACGGAAACTGCGACCTAATCCAACTTAAAATGCAACAGAATCACATAGAATTTCTTGACGAAGCCAAGCGATACATATTCCTTTTCCCTTATGAAGATAAAATAAAGATTATAAATAACGGAAACATCGAATTCAGAAAAATCCAAGGCATCTTCCTGGTCTCACCAGGAAATAGTACGATTGAATATCGAAACCAAACTTTGACTACCCCGTCGACCCGAACGATAAATACCCCGTCACTTGTGAAATTCGTTAAATTGCCCTGGGATTCTAACCGAAAACCCTCAGCAGAAGTAAAACTAAAAAGCCTCAGACACCTTGTGTCCCCTTCAGTTCCCGTTCTCACAACCAAACAATAGTTCTGCAGTATCTAACGCCAAGCATCTGGACCGTCGTACTTTACCTGATAATCATTGCAATCACATTTTATATAGTCACGGCTTATGCCGAATATAAAAGAGGAACGATGCCCATCCGTTGTAATGAGTAAACGAAGTAGTAATATAAAGCCCAATTGACGCCTAGCTACCACTTTTATGCTACTAGTGTTCTGTTATTCTCTGTAGTATTGCTTCCGAGTCTGCGAAGCAGCGGAAGCCTTGTGTTCACTTTCGTGAGCCAAAAAATTTTTGTCTTCAGAAATCAAAATTTCCACTTGCATTTTGCGTTTCAAAGCCTACTGAACAAATTTGGTTCCGTGTCTGTCGGTCTGTGAGTCTGTGAGTCTGTGAGTCTGTCCGCATTTCCTTGTTACAGCCATAACTTCCACGATTTTGAATTGATTCAGCTCAAATTTTGAGGGATGGTGCGGATAAGGCCCCTTGAGGTCCCATACAAATTTCAACATGATTGATCCAGCGGTACGCCCTGCGCATGCGCTAACGTTAAATTCAACAAACACGCATAACTTTCACAATTTTGATTCAATTTCGCTCAAATTTTCAAGGGTTGTTTGGACAAGGCCTAGTGAGTTCCAGTATGAATTTCAGCATGATCGGACCCTCGATGCGCTCTGCGCATGCGCTGGCGTGAAATAGATTCAATTTCCTTGTTACAGCCGTAGTAACCAAAGATTTCACCCAATTTCAATTTAATTCTCAGGGATTAAGCGGGTAGGGCCCATTGAGGTCCCATATAAATTTCAACATGATAGAGCCAGCGGTTCGCCCTGCGCATGCGCTCTGTCTGTCTGTCTGTCCTTCTATGCACGGCCAAACGGCTCGACGGATATCGACCAAATTTGGCGCGAATATCCAGTAGGCTCCCAAGTTGTGCAACGTCACATTTTTTATTCCCTGACCATAGCGGAACTATGGTCGACCATGGTCAACTCCTGAATGGCTTGACGGATATCGACCAAATTTGGCACGAATATCCAGTAGGCTCCCAAGTTGTGCAACGTCGCATTTTTAATTCCCTGACCATAGCGGAACTATGGTCGACCATGGTCAACTCCTGAATGGCTTGACGGATATCGACCAAATTTGGCACGAATATCCAGTAGGCTCCCAAGTTGTGCAACGTCGCATTTTTAATTCCCTGACCATAGCGGAACTATGGTCGACCATGGTCAACTTCGTTAATTGAAATGGTAACCCCTATTTTTTATCGCGTATTCGTAATCTACGTGAAATTCTATCTACGATCGACCCTTCGGACTACCCCCGCGGTCGACCTTAGCGCATCCATGGGCCCCTCCATGGTCGAATCCCGAATTGCTCAACGGATATCGACCAAATTTGGCACCAATATCCGGTAGCCTCCCAAGTTGAACGTAGGCGCATTTTTAATTCCCTGACCATAGCGGAAATATGGTCGACCATGGTTAACTCCTGAATGGCTTGACGGATTTTGATAAAATTGGGCACAAATACCCGGTAGGGTATGGGATTTTTCCGTCGTTTGTTGGTTCCACGATACTGCGTACAGCGAATCTCGGATAGCGAGCGATCAGGCTAGTTATGTATAATGGACGTAATGTATTATGGAAGTCATGTTATGTATAATATGTATATTTCATGTAATGTTATGTAATGTTATGTTATGTAATGTTATGTTATGTAATGTTATGTTATGTAATGTTATGTTATGTAATGTTATGTTATGTAATGTTATGTTATGTAATATGTATATTTAACGTTATGTAATGTTATGTAATGTTATGTTATTTTGCTTCCGAGTCTGTTCTATTTTATAATGGGTCACTCTGATTGTGACGAGGAAGCTCCTGTGCCATCACCTTGGCAGTGTATTATTATGTTGTACTATTCTGTTGTATTGTTGTATTATTTTGTTGTATTATATTATTTCCACTATAGGGTTCTCACTGTATCTACTTACATTGTCCGATCTTATTGTATTGTACTTATCGTACTATTAATTGTTGTACTATCATTGTTGTACTATTAATCATGTTTCATAATACTCTTCCTAGCTAACCGATTGTAAATAGCGTCTTCCTCAAATTCAATCTTGGGGGGGGAGTACTTATGTACAGCTCCCTTACGTGCATCAGCTTGCGACTGCCGAGATAACCATTTCAGCTGACATCAGCATCCAAAGGTTTTATAAGGAGCCAGCCCTGCGCGGCAAGGCAGTTGGTGTTTGCGCTTCAGACCGTTAGGTTCATGTTGTCTATCTTTACTTTGTGTGCAAGAATAAAATAACTTTTTTTTAAAAGTCATTTCTGGAAGCACCTAATATATCTTGATAACGTATGTATGTATATATATATATATATATACATGCATACGTTATCAAATATTGTTGTATATAACGAGTCCAATAAACTGTGATACTGTTAAACTGTTTATTTTGTTGTTGTACTTAGTTAAACATATGACTAGTACCGTATGAAACAAATTGCTAAACGTTCTGCGTACGAAAACAAATTATGTATTACTGATTTTTATTGTGAATTAGAACATTATTTGAACTTTATGAATTTTATGAATAAATAACATTGATGACCTAAACACTTGTGTTAACTCTCCTTTACACACGCTGTGTTCCATTTTAGAAATAAGAATTACTTGTTACAACTATTTACATTTCTATACATTTATAACTTTCATTTCACTGTTGAACTTTTTGTTCAACACTTTTGATTTCAATTTCATGAGTATTTCGATAATTTCAATTTCAAGAGTATGTTTCACAGTTTCCTCACCAGGCTTCGAAATCCTCCTTCTCCCTACTCCGTAGGATTCCTCCTAATCCCAATCCATCCCTACCCTTTTGAATCTCTATACGCTGCACCTGATTGGTACAGCCATTGGAAAATGCAAACGGGTAGGGTGGAAATGGGCTCATTAGGAATCCAATCGGGTAGTGAGAAGTAGGCTCGATAGAACCGATGGGGGACCTTTCCTGTTATCGTTCCGCCACTCCGACCCTGGCCGCGCTCAACCAGGTACGGTTCCGCCACCACTGATTACTCCAATATTATATTAAACCACAAATATTATATTTAACACCAGTATTGAACCAAAACAAATGTTATGTTAAATGAAATGCCTTACATCTTAGAAGTGGGTCTCAGGAGGCCAATATCGCACAAGTTCAGAAAGAATTTCTTCAAATGGATCTAGGTTGCGTGATAAGCAGGACTGTCGCCAAATGAATTCATTTAGGTAACTATCGAGGAGGGAACGATTTGTACCCCACTGCCTCTTATTCCTTGCTTTTGCTTTCCCCCACAAACTCTCGATTGTCTGCGTGTGAGCACCACTGTGTGGGTTGACAAAATTTAAGGAATGATTGACCGTGAAATGATGAAAGGTCGGATCAGCAGCTAAGGATGCGTAACTGCGCCACTCATCCGTTATTATTGTAGAGCCTGGGGCGATCCTTTCCCTAATAATAGGAATTAGCGTAGCTGCACCTGTGGGGGTGTGGGGCACAGCAACGAGAAAACATTGTTTCGTTTCGCGGCAAATACCACCAAAAACCCATTGCTGTGGTAGAATCCTCCCGCTGTTATTTTTGCGACGAGTGAACAACGATTCGTCAATCTCCTCAGTGCAGTTGGGCCCACCAATGCGCGTGTTTAAGCGCAAAACAGCGTTTGCACAAATTTCGTGCATATAATTGGCCCAATCCACGAGTGTGTTTTTGTTCATGCCCAGTTCACGCTCGCAAAACTTAATTGTAACAATTTCTCTGGCCCACGCATAAATAAATAAAACTATTGTTGTAAAATGCAGTTTTGAACCAGTTAAGTAGGTACTTGTCCTCAAGGCTCTTTCCGCTCTGCACCCTCGTATGTGACGCCTCCACTTGTCCCTCGTCCCTGTTAGAGATAGTGTGGCATTGTGTCCTCCACTGCATAACATACTAGTAGGCAAAATCCCTTTTTCCTGCAAAAACTGCACAGCACCTTCTTTAGTTTCGACTTTATCGTAAAGAGAGAAAATGTTCATTTTGTAGGCTCACTTCATGCACTTCACCGTACTGGACTGAACCGAACTGGCAACTGAACACACTGTTGTTACAGCGAATAAATGAGATAAGATTTGGTTAAATGAGTTTTACTGTAGTCAGGTTTACCTTTAACACGAGATTTAAGAGGTGGCGGAACAATAACAGGAATGAGTACGTTAGGCGACAGCGCTTATCGCCGTGGCGGAACGATAACAGGAAAGGTCCCCGATGGGTTCTATCGAGCGTCCACTCGTAGAATCCTATCGGGTTCTATGAGTGGACGCTCGGTAGAATCCTATCGGGTTCTATCGAGTGGCCGCTTGGTAGAAACCTATCGGGTTCTATCAAGTGGACGCTCGATAGAATCCTATCAGGTTCTATCAAGCGTCCACTCGTCGAATTCTATCGGGTTATATTAGTGGGATAGAATTCAAACGGGTTTTAGGTATTAGACCCGATAGGACCCAATCGGGTTGTAGGTGGTGGACCCGATAGAAATCAAACGGGTGTTAGGTGGTAGACACGATAGAAATCAAACGGGTGTTAGGTGGTAGACCCGATAGAAATCAAACGGGTGTTAGGTGGTAGACCCGATAGAAATCAAAATTACCCGATAGGAACAGCATAGACGTGCAAGGATTACCCGATTGTTTTCCATTTTTCGCCCGATAGGAAACCAAACGGGTGTTTTTTTCAGGCACGTTCGGCTGCTATCGGGTATCCCAGCACGTGCGTGCTGTGATTACCCGATAGGGTCTTATCAGTAGATTCCTATCAGGCATTTCCTGCACAATACCCGATACAAGCTGCACTCAAAACCCGTTTGCCCTTGTGGGTACCCGATAGAATTTTTTCCTAACTGTTTTTTTTTCCATTCCTATCGGGTACGCCCAATTCCTATCGGGTTTTTTAAAAAGTTTTTAGCGCCCTGCAAGCATCACAAGCGGGCAAAAAAAACCGTTTTTTCTCTCGGTGTAGTAATCACTCACTAAAAGAGTGATTACTACATCGATGGAGTCCACCTGGGACCCTGGGGGTCCTGGGAAAGTTTTCTAGAACCAGGAGTCTGGGGAGTTGGTGGATATCCAAGTTCGTTATATCTAATAGTAGGACTTTTTTCAGCAAGGTGCACCAGACGTTGCTGATCTCATGCCGTCGAATTATTCACAACAGTAGGTACTGGTAATACACCGGCCGACAAAGGGAAGGCGAGCTTACATGGGCAAAATACACCACTTTGGGAAATGTCGCTACGAATTTTGCTAGTGGTACATCCTAATCCAAAGATCTTAATCCTAATCCACGTGCCGAAAGGGAATATGGTGGGTGCTCCAGAAGTAATAAAATGGCTGCAAAATTCTTGCCACATGGGTTTATTATTCTATTGGACGTACCTACAGGATTGTTCAGTTATTGTTTCTTTCACGTGCAATAATTGAAATAGCTATTTCTGATGGTTCCCACCGATTTTGCCCCCCCCCCCCCCCACCACCAAGCACGAATTACGCTCCTTCTTTTGGTTTATTATTTTCAATGACGAACCATTGGATTCGAGCATGAAAAAAAAAAATTCTAACCCCCCCTCAAAATTTGGTGGTTTACGTTTCAAGTTATGTAGAATCCAAAACTGCAATAAAAAAATTTCTGTCTGTCCGCCGTACGCCGTACTGGCCACTTTTCTTAGTTACCATGAAACTAAATTGATGACATTCGGGTTATAGGTTCCGTTCGGGGTCTAGTTGGTCCTCGAAGCTCGACGTTACTGCCAGTCATTTCTAAGGGGTTCAAAATAGTGGTTGAAATTTTCAGAACTCCGAAGCTCGAAAACTTTCGACAGAAGGGTATGTTTTTTTTTGTGTTATTAAATTTGTTTTGAGCTAAACAATTTTTTGAGACCACCCGGAGCATTGTTGTACGTCCAGCCTTTCGTGTGCACCAGAAAGCTTCGTCAACACGATCGTGAATCAAATGGTATAAATCCGGCCCAGATAATCATCACTAGGGAGCAACTGAATATAATCAAGGATGGCTGTATGAAGTCGAGTTGGTTGTTCCGCGATATTATTTCATTTGATAATTGACGGACTATTGGATTTAGTTGGTAGGTACTTCTGAAACTTGAACAAACGTTGAAGTATTATTGATGGGTAAATTATTACACAGTGGTAAATTATTACACAACGGCAAATTATTGCACAACGGTAAATTATAACGCAACGGTAAATTATTTCATAACGGTAAATTATTACGCAACGGTAAATTATTTCATAACGGTAAATTATTACACAGCGGTTCATTTACCAAGAAGGGCTGGATTTTGTTGATAGGTACTTTTGTAACTTGAACAAACGTTGAAGTATTGTTGATGGGTAAATTATTACACAATGGTAAATTATTGCACAACGGCCAATTATTATACAACGGCAAATTATTACACAACGGTAAATGATTACATAACGGTAAATTATTTCACAACGGTAAATTATTACACAACGGTTCATCAACCAAGAAGGGGCTGGATTTTGTTGATCGGACTTGAATAACCGTTGAAGTAGGTATTATTGATGGGCAAGTTATTACACAACGGTTCATTATACTTGACCACGAAGGTAGGTATTGACCACAGAAAACAGTGATCTATGCAGAAGGGGCATCCATTTCCCTCCATATCAACAATTTTCCTTCAGAACTTCATTATCTGCGTTTCTTTTTGCCGTTCTAGTTACTGCTTGTCTTCGACTGAATTATTTTAGCAACATTTAACTCGTGATTTAGATAGGTACCTAGTAAAGAGTACGGGGTTAGGTACTAACCTACGGACGGTCTGCGCTCTACATAAGATGTATAGAATAGTACATATTATATTATATTCACGGGTTATCTATACAGAGAGCTGTGATCTGTAACAGAAGGGTATTCTGTACAAAATAATAAACCCAAAAAACATGGACAACGGTACCTCAAAAGCTCATGGTACCAAAACACAAAAAGCACCTATTTTTGTACCCACTCATAACACCTCTGGGTATATTCCGATCGGGCTGCAAAGTTTCGGGACACAACTAAGGTCCAAACGGAGCATAAATGTGCGAAAGAACGAATTTTTTAGACCGAAACTGAAGCCGGTATGCATGATACGGCGTACGGCGGATGGACATTGCATTTTCTGAACCTAAGCAGGGGGTGTTATAAAAATATTGTGCTGAGCGGATACATAGGTATATTATTCACATAATAATAAACCAAAACGCTGGAAAGTCCTTGTCACATGGGGTTTATTATTCTACAGAAATGTTGGCTGTACATTTATTGTTTGTATCATTGAAATAATTGAAATAGCTATTTCTGATGGTTTCCACCAATTTTGGCCCCCAAAACACAAATTAGGTAGGTACGATCTTTTTTTTTTTTTTTCAAATTATCTTTGATCATTGGTAGTGCCATTTAATCGTCTTGATCCACGTGTTGACACTTTTTCTAGTGTTATTCTACAAATTGATGGTGATTTCGCAGGTATTTGACTCATAAAAAATCAATTTTGGGAGCTGAACATCTGGTACAACCTCAATTTTCCACTCCTTGGCCAAAATCGACTTCATATTCGATCTTCTCGTCCCCCAAAACATGGAAAACGATACCTCAAAAGCTCATGTTACCAACATGTTGCTAAAACGCAAAAAGTACCTATTTTTACACACATTTTCACTCATAACACCCCTGGGTATATTCCGATCGGGCTGAAAAGATTCGGGACACAACCAGGGCCCAAATGGAGCATGTGTGCGAAAGAACGACTTTTTTAGATCGAAAATGAAGCCTGTACACGTGATACGGCGGACGGCGGACGGCGGACGGACATTGCATTTTGGTTTATTATTCTCTGAATAATACACCTATGTAATCGCTCAGCAAAAATTTTTTATAACCCCCCCTCAAACTTTTTTCTTTTCCGTTTCAAGGTGCGTAGATTCAAAAAATGCGATGTCCGTCCGCCGTACGCCGTCCGCTGTATCACGTGTACAAGCTTAATTTTCGGTCTAAAAAAGTCGTTCTTTCGCACACATGCTCCATTTGGGCACTAGTTGTGTCCCGAAACTTTTCAGCCCGATCGGAATATACCCAGGGATGTTATGAGTGAAAATGTGTGTAAAAATAGTTACTTTTTGCGTTTTAGCAACATGTTGGTAACATGAGCTTTTGAGGTATCGTTTTCCATGTTTTTGGGGACGAGAAGATCGAATATGAGGTCGATTTTGGCCAAGGAGTGGAAAATTGAGGTTGTACCAGATGTTCAGCTCCCAAAATTGATTTTGTATGAGTCATAAACCTGCGAAATCGTCTGAAATCACCATCAGTTTGTAGAATAACACTAGAAAAAGTGTCAACACGTGGATCAAGACGATTAAATGGCACTACCAATGATCAAAGTTAATTTGAAAAAAAAAAGATCGTACCTACATAATTTGTGTTTTGGGGGCCAAAATTGGTGGAAACCATCAGAAATAGCTATTTCAATTATTTCACATGAAACAAACAATAAATGTACAGCCAACATTTTTGTGGAATAATAAACCCCATGTGACAAGGACTTTGCAGCGTTTTTTGAATCTACGCACCTTGAAACGGAAAAGAAAAAAGTTTGAGGGGGTGTTATACAAATTTTTTGCTGAGCGATTACATAGGTGTATTATTCACAGAATAATAAACCAAAACGCTGCAAAGTCCTTGTCACATGGGTTTATTATTCTATTGGACATACCTACAGAATCTTTGGCTGTTTATTTATTGTTTCTTTCATGTACAATAATTGAAATAGCTATTTCTGATAGTTTCCACCAATTTTGTCCCTAAAAACACAAATTACGCTCCTTTTTTTGGGTTATTATTTTCAATAATGAACTTTTGGGATAGAGTATGAAAAAAAATAAAAATTTAACCCCCCCCCCCCCTCAAAATTTGATGGTTTACGTGTCAAGGTATGTAGAATCCGAAAATTCAATTAAAATAAAAACGCTGCAAATTATTACACAACGGGTTATCATTTATCTGTATAGATGCCCTTTCTGCGTAGATTACGATTTTCTGTGGTCAATACCCTCCAGCTACCGTCAGGAAAGCCCTATTATGGTGTGCCGGAGCCAGCCCGGGAATTAAAGTTTCATACAAATGCGCGAGATTCAATAATTCAGTCATTAGTTTTTGTAGTTATTCGTGATGCATAAGGTAAATAATAAACCGTTGTGTAATAATTTACCTGTATAGATGTCCCTTCTACGTAGATAGTATAATAAACCGTGTTAATAATCCCAATAACACTTCAACGTTTGTTCAAGTTGCAGAAGTACCTATCAACAAAAAACAAAAGAGCCATCATTTTTCAAATGGAATAATATCACAGAACAACCAACTCAACTTCATACAGCCATCCATCGTTATAATCAGGTGCTCCCTAGCAATGATATCTGGGCCGGATCTATACCGTCTGATTCACGATCATGTTGACGAACCTTTTCGGTGAAAACGAACGGCTGGTGGTACAATACTGCGCGTGGTCTCAAAAAATGCTTTAGTTCGAGATTAATTTAATAGCCTAAAAAAAGCCATACCCTTCAATTGAAAGTTTTCGTGCTACGGCGTTCTGAAAATTTCAACGCCTATTCTTCACCCTTTAGAGACGACTGACACTAACGCCCAACTTCGCGGACCAGCTAGACCCCGAATGGAACCCATAAACCGAATTTCATTAATTTTCATTCATCGTAACTAAGAAAATTGCGAAGTATAAATGTATGATTGAATGGAATTTCGGCCGTAATCTTCTGGAGCACCCTTTAATTTTTTAGAAAATTGCTTTTTATTCTTATGTTTCCCACCAATAAAAAGAGCTCGCCATACAGCATTCCTTCGTTTTCTTCTGAGCGTTCTTCACTATTCTTGCTGGGCTTTTTCCCGTTATATATCTAATAGTTTTAGCGTGCCATTCAGGGCCATTTTAGTAATCTAGAGCAGCCCCTCTAACTACTCGTGAATGACGCTCTCTTCCCCCTGTTTGCTTTATTTGTGGCTTTTCTAGTGCAGGGGCAAGCGCCACGTATTTTAGAAAGTATAATAACATTTACCTCATCAAACGTCTTCCCGTTTCGAGGGTTTGAAAAGTAATACTCTTTACATTGTCTATTATTCCAAAAATGTGATTTGGCCCATTATTTAAATCTATCTTTAACCCTCGGTTCCTACGGTGAGAATCTGGGACATACTTCCTACCGTGGGGTACTCCCAGCCCCCCATCCAGTTTTTCAGGGTTTTTCAAGTTTCCTTAGGCTTGGAACAACATAAACACAACAATTTGAATGAACAGTCTTTATTTCACTTTAAAATCCTTTGGTTAACAACTTGTATACTCTGAAAAACAGACTCATAGCGTCATGAACACAAACCACTGGCGGCTAGAAGCCCCCCACGGCAACGCTTTTTTTTGTTTTTTTTTCGGTGAGTGCAATTGGGTGTATGTGTGTGAGGGTGTATGACAAGGTCTGACCATCGATGTATAAGCTGGATCTCTCGCTCAAGGGAAAGGTAGCGGGCCGAGAAAGTCGGAGCGCTTCCCCCACCCATCGGAGGCAAGAAGCGCTCGCACTCCTATGTTCCCCTATTCCCCTCTGCTCGCTTATTTCACTAGACCATAAGCTGGATGGAATTGAACGGGGTTTTCTAGGTCATAAATAACAACAAACTAGTATTGTAGTATTTTTTAATGTGCCAGAGGAGTTTTCAATATATATATACAGAGACATTGATGACTATTATACTAAAAAACTAAAAAAAATAAGAAATGGAGACATTAATACAAAAATTATTTTACAAAAGTAAGAATGATAAGAAACCAATACATTTGCCGTTATTTCGTTGATGTAATAACCAATTATATATACATAAGTGCCATACAACATAGTAGGTACCTATCTATACCAATATATACGTACGTAAGTAGTATACATAGGTAGTTAAAATATTATTTAAACGTTACTGAATGTGGTTATTTTATTGAGCTTTTGGCGGAGTCCAAGTTTACCTGAATGGGCTTTAATTGGCTTATTTTTAGCGTTACTATGGCAGAGAACTTTTAAAAATAGTTTGCTGATACTCTTAATCAATCTGAGGACGTGAATACCGTTACAAGAAATCTCTTTGAAAAGATTATCCTCAAAGTGATTGCAGGCTTTCATAATAACTGAATTTGAGTCAAGTTTTGAAGAGGGATAGTTCATCACATTTGTATACAAAAACTTAACAACTTTGAGAACGTTTCTAGAGGGTCTGATTAATTTCCCTCGAGATATAAAATCAGTTTCAATAATCCTGAATTGAAATCTGAAAGTGATATATATATAATAGACACGTGTAGCTTATAGCACTGGCCGAGGATAATGAAGTACGATGTTGTTACTATAATATTATAGAATATGAGTGCTTACATCATGTTTAGTTATAGTTCGTCTTTTTTTCGGAGGTGGAGCTGAAAAGTGGGATGGAAAATCAAAAATTGAAGGAACTGCCTCTGGTTTCAAAAGGCGGTAAGATGCATTTGGACGAATTTGATAAGCATCGGCTGAAAAATGTTTGCTGCACAACGTTGCACCAGGACCTGGATCGAACTTTTCTCGTTTGGTCGCAACGATCCATTTTTTCCTTATCACCGGGTCTTTAGGAAACCTAAACAAAAAACAGGTACTGAGCTTATTATGGATCATGTACTGTTTTAAAAAACGATCAAATTTCATTTTTGTGTGCATATTATCATAAACTTACAGATGAAATATTGTAAAAAGTGCATTTACTGTACTTACCCATGAAATGTAAATCCACATCCTTTTGATTGCCTGTTGGTACAATTGTAGGCTGAACAAGATTTCACCATTGCTTAAAATTAAAAAATTAAAACTTGGAAAAGAGTGAAAATAAAACAAACTTGGAAAAGAATGGAAATAAAAGATGAAAATGAAAAACTTGGAGCTAGGGAGCAATAAAGCTTAGGTAAAAAAGATTAGTTTACAGCAGAGACTAAGCATGAAGTGAAGGGACTTGCTAGGGGGAATGCCTCTTCTGCCTCTGATGGGTGGGGGAAGGTCGATGACTTATTAGGCTCGCTTCTGGCCTGCTACCTTTCCCTTGAGCGAGAGATCCAGGTTATACATCGATGGGTCTGACATGTATGAGAGGGAGGTTTTTGGGGGTTGTGGGGGGTTAAAACGAAAAAACAAACCATGAGTAGAAAAGAAAGTCGAGAAAATCTGTTACACGGACACTACTGTGGGGGACTGGCGGTCCCCCAGAATAGACTGGCCGCCACTGAACAAACCCATTACTCACCTTCTATGGAGGTCCAAAGTCACTGGCAGCTCAAGGAACACTGAAGTAACAGGTACTGAAGGTCTGGGCGCCAATGAACACCAGTAACATCAGCGTACAATCAACAAAACGGCGTTGGGGGAGTGGGAGTCCCCCACAGTAGGAACGGAAGGTTAAATCTTCGACTAGTCTGGCGGAATTCCAATTATGCACGATTGCACCCCTCGGACAGGTTCGAAACATTTGTACCCGTCAGTCGTTGTCATTGATATTTCCATAGGCGTCAGTTGTGAATCTTCAAGCTGATAATAGCATTGTGACAGTATAATATAGTTATGGAGTACAATTTTGCCCGAAGCTTTTATCGATCTTCCTTCATTCTGTGGCGAGTTTATTTACTTCATACGGTTTGGTAGATTATGAGAACGCTGCAAGCTTTGCGTCTGTAATTTCCATAATGGCTTATTATGGAAATTACAGTTGCAAAGTTCAGAAAATAGTAATTTAGTAATGAAACCATACTAAGAAAACTAGATACCAGTCAGACGCGAAAAACCAACCTTGATACCCTGACAGGATTCAGCCAAAATTTGGCTGTACCCGGATTTGATCCAGCAGCTGACAATTCCTGCCATAAATCTTGTAGTTGAAGAAATAGATGTAGAAGGAAAAATACACTCAACGTTGCACGGAAGACGCCGACGAGATCACAGGCCACTCGTTCAATGGAAAAACAAGCTACCGTTTCCCAAGAAAGCGGAGGACGTCATGCGCTGGCGGACTCCGCCTACGGAAAACGCGCGCGTGCTTCAGGAGGAGTCGTCACGCTCGACGCTGACAAGTATTCGGAATCAGAGACGACTCGTCGTTCGTTGGTGTTTCGATTTCGGTTGTGTTTCAAACTTGTAAAAATGCCCTGTGATCGTTTTTCTGCGGAACAGGACGAGAAACTGATTGAGTTGTGTCCGGGCACCCATTGTTATGGAACATTGCGAACAATGAGTGGAAAAATCAATTCAAAAAGGATCTATCGTGGATAAAAGTTGGAAACAAAATTGAGAAAACAAGTAAGTTCAATGTTAAAACTTTTTTATTCACTTCATTTATTCATTAGTACACAGTTACCATACACATGAGTGATTTATAAAATTTCAATGATTGAAGAATTCAGTAAATTGCTGTCGCAAAAAAAAAAAAAACCGTTGGCTTTGGCATAGCCTCCTGTTTTTCCCAATGATATCATGTTTTCTCCCTTGGCAAATCAAACATTTGTTGCTCACGAGTATTACGAAATGGGTTTTCCTGCATGTATTCATCTCTGAGGAAGTTGTGTAAACAACAACAAACTACACATCATCCAATAAAATAACAATACTGTTTGAGACGTATGAGGCGTCGATTAGCCAGGATGCTGGAAGGGCTGATCCTCAGATGGGAGGGGGCCGGCGTCTTCCCCACTCCAGCCTCCATCCACGTTCCTCCTTTCCAACCACTTCGTCTCCCGGCTTCACCAAATGCGTGATGTCGTGAGTCCCTCCCGGGAACACTCCACTAGTAACTTTAAGCTCTCACTAACATTCTAATGCCAAACTTAGTTTCCGTCAATAAACAACTGAGTGGGGAGACAAGCCACAGAACCCAGGGACACAACCTGGGGCCCCACCACCAACTCCCACCAGGGAGTTGGAGGGAGAGGCCTCCAGTTCCTATAAAACCCTGGATCCTGGGGCTTTAGCTTCATTCGACACTTCCTCTAACTAGCTCTCTTTCTTCTCTCCTCTACCTTGCTCCTCCTCCCAGATGATCGGTGGATTACCGCCGCCTGGGAAAACCTTCTCCTCTAAGTCTAGATGATCGGTGGACTACCGCCGCCTAGACAACATCTCCTCTCTCAAAAGAACCTAGATGTCGGTGGATTACCGCCGCCTGGGAAAATTCCAACACTCACCTCCATCCCTCCTCTTAAAAGATCGTAGATGTCGGTGGATATCCGCCGCCTGCGCCTTTCCTCACGCCACCGTGATGAACCAATTCTAAATTCATCACAGTGGTGAACCCGACGTTCACCCAACCTTCTTTTCCTTCCCACCTAATGTGTCAACCCCAGTCAAGTACAGTTCGGTGTCCCCATTTTTAATTTCCAATTCAGTTAATCAGTCAGTTTAAATTTCGCAATTTTGGCCCACCCCAACCGCTCGGAGATCGCACAGCTCTCACATCTCCGCTCAACCACACACGCCTCTGCTCCAAATTATTGCAAATTTCGATTTTGAAATTTAAACTATGAGTTTTCCAATTTCAGACCTCAGCTATGGACCCGAACTCACCATCGCCCCCGATCCTCCGCCCAGCCACGCTGCAGCCGCCCGCCGCCCCGACAACGGACGCAGCGGCCACTACCGACAACCCGTTCTCCACCCTTTCACCGTCCGGCTCTACCTCCCCACAGGCGCCCAACGCCGCCGCCACCGCCGCCGCCGCCGCTGCGGCCGCGGCACACGCCGCCGCCGACGTCATGACGGCCTCTGCGTCATTTCCCCTGTCACTTCCCCCGTTCTACTCACACGACCCCGCTCTGTGTTTTTTTCAGGTTGACGCTGCGTTTTCGGCCGCCAACATCCGCAGCCAGAAAACTCGCTACTCCCGCATCATCTCCCTGCTACCATACGACATCCTCCTCCAGACGTCGGACATCTCCCCCGACGCCGCCGCTGCGTACGACGATCTCCGCGGCCGCCTCATAACCCTCTACCAGCCGTCCAAAATCGCACGAGTCGCCGCGCTCTCGCAGCCACAGCACCTCGGCGACCTCAAGCCCTCCCACCTCTACCGCCGTCTGCGTCACCAACTGCAGGGGATAATGACGGCCGACATCGCGCGGACCTTCTGGCTGCGCGCTCTCCCCCACCCCATACAGATGGCGCTCGCCAGCCACCTAGACGGCCCGGATGAACCCCTACTTCGCCTCGCCGACACTGTCCACGACCTCGCCGCAGCCGCCAGCGTCAGCGAGGTCCACACACCCCGCACCTCAACACCGCGACGAGACCGCACGGCGTCACGGGAACGCAGCCGGCCCCCCTCCCTCGACAGGCACCGACCCCTCTCCATCGAGCGCCGCCGAACCCCCTCCACCGACCGCCGGCGCCAGCGTTCACCCGAGCGCCGCCCCACCCCTCCTCAGGAACAACGTAGGGGAAGATCGCCGGCCGCTGCGACCCCCTCCGCCACGCCTCGCCCCTCCAAGACGGCGTACCTCCCCGCGGACCCCCCCCACCGGTGTTTCTACCATGTAAACTTCGGTGGGGAGGCCCGCAAATGCCAACCCCCCTGCTCCTTCCCCTCCAAGCAGGGAAACGCGGACGCCCGCCGGTTAAACCAGCGGGCCCCCCTCCTCGCCAACACGGGGGGGACCCCCACCAACCCCCCCCCCGGCCCGAATTCACACCACCACCACCAAACAGCGCTACCCCTCCTACGCCGCCGCCACGGCCGCCAACCCCCCAACCACGCCTAGCAGCGCCGCCAAACCCCTCACCCCACCACCAACCGTTCCCCCACCCGGGAACGGCCCCTCCACGCCCGCCACCAGGGCCACCAACCTGCCGGCCGCACATCACGGCGCCGCCCAAACTCTTCTCCTACCAACTACCGTTCCCCCACCCCGGAACGGCCCCTCCACACCTGCCGCCAGGGCCACCAACCTGCCGGCCGCGCCTCACGGCGCCGCCAAAACCCTCTCCCCACCAACTACCATTCCCCCACCCCGGAACGGCAAAATGTCAAACCGCGTCTCGTTCGCAGGGGATCAACCCCCACGGCCACCACCAACCCTCACCTCCACCACCCCTGCTACCGCCAAGACACCCCCCGCCACAGCCTCCGCAATTTTACCCCACTCCGTCCCAACCCACCAACGCCTATTTTTAAAATGCGGCAAGACCAGCATCCCGTTCCTCATCGACACAGGGGCGGCGCTCTCCATATTTCCCAACTTCATTCTCCGTCGTCAGGCGCGCTGTTATCGCCAGCTTCTCTACGCCGCGAACGGTACCACCATCCCCTCGTACGGGACGTACCGCTCATCAATCTACATGAGCGGACTCGCGTACGAGTGGGAATTCACAGTGGCGGACGTGGAGAAGGCGATCCTGGGGGCCGATTTCCTGGCATATTTCGGCCTCCAGGTCGACGTAAAAAACGCGCGCCTGATCGGCTCCTCCACCAGCAAACCGATCCCCGGATACATACATACAATTGACCGCCCACCAACCAAATTCGAAGCCCTCCTCCAACACTACCAACCCCAGCGCCGCCCCTCAGCACACATCTCCACAATTCAGCACTTTATTGAAACCACCGGACCCCCAATTTCCGCCAAAGCCCGACGCCTCCACCCCCTGCAACTCTCCCAGGCCCGTCAACACTTCGACAAGTTGATCAAGGACGGAATCATCCGCCCCTCAAAATCCCCTTGGGCTTCACCACTCCACATAGTGCAGAAACCCAATGGGGATATCCGCCCCTGCGGCGATTACCGCCGCTTAAACTCCAAAACGACTCCAGACCTTTACAATGTCCCCCACCTTCGGGATTTTTCCTCCCACCTGCACGGCACCACCATATTTTCTACCCTCGACATCTCTAGGGCTTTCCAACACATACACATACACCCCCCCGATATTCCAAAAACTGCGATTATCACACCCTTCGGCCTGTTTGAGTACGTTAAGATGGGTTTCGGCCTCAGGAACGCTGCCCAAACATGGCAACGTTATATGGATAACATCCTACGAGGCGTTCCGTTTGTATTCTGCTTCCTGGATGACATCCTGATCGCCTCCCGAAACCCACAAGAACACCTCGACCACCTCAAACAGATTCTCGACATATTCTCCGCCGAAGGTCTCCAGATCAACGCGGGAAAATGCACCCTCGCCCAACCCTCAGTCCGCTGCCTCGGCCACCAAGTCTCCTCCGACGGAATCAAGCCCCTCCCAGATAAGGTCCACGCTATTATGGATTTCCCCCAACCCCGTACCGTGACGGAACTCCTCCGTTTCCTGGGTATGTTGAATTTTTATCGTAGACACATCAAACACGCAGCACAACATCAACCACCACTCATACACGCCATCCCCCAACCCGCCAAGAAAAAAGATAACCGCCCCATACCCTGGACCCCCGAACTTACAACCTCCTTCCAAATTTGTAAACAGGACCTGGTAGACGCCGCTCTATTGGCCCATCCCGACCCACACGCTCCCCTCTCCATCACAACCGATGCGTCCGACTGGGCCATCGGGGCAGTGCTCCACCAGCACACCGGCGCCACCCCCCAACCCCTCGGATTCTTTTCTAAAACTCTATCCCCCACCCAAAAAAATTACTCAACCTTCGACAGAGAACTCCTCGCCATCCACGAAGCCATCAAACACTTCCGTGACTTCGTGGAGGGCAGGCAGTTCTCTGTCATAACTGATCATAAACCCCTAACACACGCTCTCCTCCAAAACCGCAAATCCGCCTCCCCGCGTCGCCTCTGGCAGCTCGAATTTATCGGACAATTTACGTCCGATATTCGCTACCTGCCGGGGGCCGACAACTGCGTGGCGGACGCACTGTCCCGTCCCACTCCCGCGCCGGTGGAGGAGTTACTGCCTTTCACCTCCCCACAAATCCTAAAATCCAAACAACTTCCAAATTCCGACCCCGCCCTCTCCAACCTCATTTCCGCCTCCAAATTGGAACAACTGCCTCCCCTCGACCTCTGGTGCGACGTAACGGCCGATTCACCGCGCCCTTACGTTCCACCGGAGCTGAGGCGGCAGTTGTTCCTCCACTATCACTCCCTCCACCATCCCGGCATCCGGGCGAGCCGAGATCTGATCAAGACACGGTACTTCTGGCCCCACATGAACACAGATATCCGTACCTGGGTTCTAGGGTGCCAGAAGTGCCAGCAATTTAAGGTCTCGGCTCACCCCCATGTACCCCCTCAACCCATCCCCGACTCCCTCCCGTGGGAACACGTTCATTTAGATCTGGTCGGCCCCCTTCCCCCCTCCGAGGGGAAGAGGTACTGCCTCACCATGATCGACCGTGCAACCAATTGGGTTGAGTGTATCCCACTCGCCCACATTACCGCGGACGCCGTCGCCGCGGCCTTCCTAAACCAATGGATCAGCCGCTACGGTTGTCCGCGGACACTCACGGTCGATCAGGGGAGGCAGTTTGAGTCAGCCCACTTTACCGACCTACTACGTTCCCTCGGGATACAAAAAATCCGCACCACTCCCTATCACCCCCAATCCAACGGGAAAATAGAGCGGTGGCACTCGGTCCTGAAACAAGCTATCTCCACATCAGCCACATCCCCCTCATGGACCAAAAACCTCCCCTATGTCTTACTAAGCCTCCGTACTTCCGCCCGTCCTTCAGACAACACAAGTCCCGCACAACACGCCTTTAAAGACCCCCTCCGTTTACCAGCCGACATTTTCACTCCACACAACACTCCGTCAATTAACAGGAAACCGCTCCGCACTTCAACACCGACAAACGACACCACTTACCCCAAAAGATTTTACACCGCCACTCACATGTACTTGAAAGAGCCCAGCATGCATAAAACATTTCAACCCCTTTATGCCGGGCCCTTTCAAGTCATCCGCACAACACCAACCACCGCGACCCTGTTAATTGACGGGAAACCCCACACAGTCCCGTTAGCCAGGTGTAAGCCCGCCCCTGTGCTCCCTCACCCAACAACCCCTATCAGTCTTCCGCCGTCCGTTCGCCATGTCGCACCTCTCCCCGATGCACCTGTCACTTCCGTCGCCGTTTCCGGATTTCGATTCGGATCCGGAAATGGCGGCCATACTCCGGGACGTTTTCGTCCCGGACCCGCTGTCCTCCCTACCCCCTTCGCCCGGGCCCCCATCACCGCTTCCATATTCTCCGCTACGGATTACCGGACTACCTCCCCGGCCCCGGCGGTGGAAGTACCCCCAGTGGCGAATACTGCGCGAATTTCGCGCAGCACAAGCCACCGGGGTACACCCTCCCTACGTCCCCATCGACCCATTGATGTCCTCCATCCTCCGCGAGTTCCGCCTCGCGGAACTCATGCCCCCCCCCCCCCCCCCCCCACCACCCATTCAAATCAAACCCCCCCCTGTAACGCGCAACCCCCCCATCCAAAACAACCCCCCACCTCCCGAATTTCAACCTCAATTTTCCGCCCCCCAAATATAAATTTTCGACCCCCCCAACATACAGTCTCCCCCACCACCCCCCGAAATCATCAAACCCCGAACACCCCCTACCTCCCCAACCTCCCCGCGTCCCGGCGGCCAAGTAACCCCGCCCCGCTACGAGCAATCACGGCGGGGCCTTGAGATCGCGGAGCAGTGCTTGTGTCTCACTTATCTACACGCACTGTACCGCCCCTCACAGCCCCGCCGCGGCCGCCCCATCACCGCCACCGCACACGGGGACTGCACGGGCGCACCGGCGAGGCGGAAGGCCCTCCCGGTAGGTCCATCATTCTTCCTATCGGGGGTCCTTCCGCATCACCGAGGCGCCCCCACACTTCACCTAAACCACACCTACACCCATCCACACACCACATCCTATCCACTCCCAGGGAACGGCGGACTTCCGCACCCTTATATTGTACCCCCACGCCCTTGTAAACACCTTGTAAATACTTTGTAAATAACCATAACTAGCACTAACCTTGTAAATACCTTGTAAATAACCATAACTATAACTATAACTATAACTAGCTATTATATCCAACTGTACTATATCTCGCTATAACTATCATCACTATTGTTAATACTACATCACTATTGTTAATACTCCACCTCACCCATTGTAAATACTCGACATCAACCAATGTAACCACCCTTAGCCTAAGTATATATCCACCTAGCTTTAAGTCCAAGACCTTCAGTCCCACTCGTGTTTGCCGTGGCCCTCAGCCTTTGTAACCTCTGGCCTTCAGCCCCTCCTATGTTTGCCCTAGCCCTCAGCTCTTGTGATCTTGCGCCTTCATCACCCGACCCTCGCCTCACTTATTCCCTTGGCCCTCAGCCCTACTTCTGTTTGCCTTGGCCCTCAGCCCCTGTCACCTTGCGCCTTCAGCTCCACGAATCTTGGTTCGAACTGGGGGGACCTCTGTCGTGAGTCCCTCCCGGGAACACTCCACTAGTAACTTTAAGCTCTCACCAACATTCTAATGCCAAACTTAGTTTCCGTCAATAAACAACTGAGTGGGGAGACAAGCCACAGAACCCAGGGACACAACCTGGGGCCCCACCACCAACTCCCAACAGGGAGTTGGAGGGAGAGGCCTCCAGTTCCTATAAAACCCTGGATCCTGGGGCTTTAGCTTCATTCGACACTTCCTCTAACTAGCTCTCTCTCTTCTCTCCTCTACCTTGCTCCTCCTCCCAGATGATCGGTGGATTACCGCCGCCTGGGAAAACCTTCTCCTCTAAGTCTAGATGATCGGTGGACTACCGCCGCCTAGACAACATCTCCTCTCTCAAAAGAACCTAGATGTCGGTGGATTACCGCCGCCTGGGCAAATTCCAACACTCACCTCCATCCCTCCTCTTAAAAGATCGTAGATGTCGGTGGATATCCGCCGCCTGCGCCTTTCCTCACGCCACCGTGATGAACCAATTCTAAATTCATCACACGTGACTCACCCTTTTCCAAGAAAACTACCTACAGTTTTCCTTACCTTTTTTCGTTTTGAATTTAATTTGTTCCCCTTACTGACTGCTTCTCGAACTCGACAACCACTCCCTGGAGGACACGGCTGCAAGGAGACAATCGTCATTTCTGGGGCCCCAGGTAAAACCGACTTCGACGGCACACGAGGTCAGTTTCCACACCTTTTCTTCTTCCTTTATTTCCCTATATTTACCCTATCACCTGTTGATTGCTTTTCCGGGCTTCCCACTTTGTCAGATTCCGACGGGGTGTGCGGTCGGAAAGGCCTCGCGTCTCAATCATAAATATAATTCATCAAGTAGGTGGTATCGAAGTTGAAAATATATTGTAACGGTATAACGAAAATTCAAATCCTATAATACAGTCCATTTCATCCCCAACAAATACTATCCACTACAATAACAATAACAACTACAGTAACAATAATATCATCCACAGTCTCATGTTTTACAATGGGTGTGGAAAAAATTCGAAAGCCCGAACACAAAATACCACAAGCGTTTTCGTACACCTTACGCGCTTTGCTCAATTGATAGTTGAATCTCCTTTTTTTGGCATCTTCCAAAGCTTGTGCTTTGCAGTAGGGTTTCATAACGTGTTCGTCCAATCTGAAGGCTTCATCCCCCAATATGACATGGGGGCAAGACGATGTCTGAATCGGGCAATGAACGTGGGGGTGGGAAAAACGACCCACTTCTTATTAATTTTCCCATTTCAGACTTCATGAATATTCCTGCATCACCTTCTTTGTCATAAGAACCAATGTCAACTATGAGAAATTTATAGTTGGCATCGACCATTGCGAGGAGAACAATTTAAAAGTAACCTTTGTAGTTGAAGTATAAACTGCCAGTCTGATCAGGTGCCACAATCCTGACATGCTTCCCGTCTATAACAGCAATGACATTGAGGAAAATCCAACGTCTCCAGAATTCTTCTGCCTTCATTTCCCAGTCGATCTGGTCGGGGGGTGGTAAACATCGGGGAAGTAATACTTTTTTGAGAGCCTTGAGAACTTTCGGGATGATTTTACTTACCTCGGCAACAGATATACGATGAGAAAACTGGAGCGAGTGGTACCATTCTCCCGTTGCATGATACCTGAAAAAAATATAGGTTTAAGTGTATACTTTAAAAAAAAGAATGATGATAGGGGAGAAAGCACATTATTTGCTAACCACTATTTGATTGTTCATTATTTCTGTAATATCTTTGTTTATATATTTTTTCATTATTGAACGTTGTACGTATGTTTCATTCTTTCATTTTTTGTGTGTCATATTTTCAGGTTCACAATGCAAGTAGCGTTGGAAGAGTATCCGTGACCATTGCAGGAAGCAAAGGAAACAAGAAAAGGGTATGCCGACCGGATCAGCGGCTGCCAAGAAAAGAGCTGCATACTGGGATCGCCTCAAGTTTTTAGAGACTGTGGAAGATGAACGTAGCACCTTTTCCAATGCAAACACGCAAGATACGGAAACGCCTGCAGTCGATTTGGACGATCCAGACTCCCGACAACTTGATACTTCTTCACAGCCTCTCTCGCAGTCCTCAGAGGATGTAATGCCCACACCCTCTTCACAAACTCTTCCAGTCCGTTCGCCTTCAGAGGATTCGGCCACATTCCGCAAACCTCCAAGCAAAAAACCGAAGATCACGAAGGAAAAATCAATTCTAAAGGAACTTGTTGCAGAGAGACGTCACGAC
Source organism: Leptopterna dolabrata (assembly GCA_954871275.1). NCBI lineage: Eukaryota > Metazoa > Arthropoda > Insecta > Hemiptera > Miridae > Leptopterna > Leptopterna dolabrata. The sequence continues at coordinate 1,298,227 of OX940974.1, read as the reverse complement.
CGAGAGAATTTACAGACATATCTTGGCAATCTAAACGAGAACGAGCCTGAAGACGAAAACAACTTATTTTTCAAAACCATGGCTCGAGCCGTTAAAAAACTCAGGCCGGCTCTCATCACTCAAGCGAAAAAACGGATATTTGCTGTCGTGATGGAAATGGAGGAGGAAAATCAACAAACACAAAATATTCATGGTGGAAAATTTTCTTCTATAAATTATCCCGGAGGCGGATACTACAGTGAGTCGTCACTTCATCTTCAGTCCGTTCCACCCCATTTCAACAATATCCTATTGATGAGCCCCAAAATAACTTAATCTCCACGGCTTTTGAAATGGCTCTTTTCAGATGGAAACGAGTGAACCAGAATTAAAAAAAAAACAAAAAAACAATCGAAATCTATACAGTGATTTCTAAGTTTTTTTGTCATATTTTTCTTGTGCCTTCAATAGCTTCTGCATTTATTAGGAAAATGTTGAATAAATGAAGTCTGAAAATTATTAAAGTGTATAATTATTATCTGGTACCTACTCATGCATGTAGCAACCAATGAAGTACCTACCTACCATTAAATTACTTTTCGATTGGATAAACTTACCTCAGGGTGAGAGCCAGCTTTTCTCCAGGAGATATCGGTTGCGGAACTCGACAGCAAGGCGTGGTTGTCAACTTTTCTTGAATCAGGGACATCATGAAGAATAATTGATCGGGCGTGAACCGACAAAATTCTTTGAATTTCATCCCATTTTCGAGGAGATGTCTTGTAATTAGAATGTTGTAGGCTCCTTCATCTTCTCTTCGCTGAAAAATTTTGTCCGCTAGCTTCCGTGAGAGGAGTTCACATAAAATTAAATCTTCTTCACTCTCCAATATATTACTGGAATACTCCATGATCGTCAGAACACACAGTTTTTTCACGCGGGAAGACATTCTTGAACAAGAGCTCAAGACGAAATGGCTGTCCCGTCGGCTTTCAACACGCTGCACACGATGCGTGGCACGTCACTCTCCACCCGATGGGATCCGCCAGCCTCTTCCGTCCCATGCGGCGGAAAAAACCCGTCGATTTGAACATTTAGATGTGAACTCAGTCCGCCTGCTGGCTCACATCAACAGGAAAAGGGAAGGCAACGTTGCAAGGTGGGACCAGGTAGAGGATTAGGTACTAATTTTCCCAAATGCCGTTCGATCTAATGATCCGATCTTCAATCTGAAAACGGATTTGGATTCTTCGATTTTTTTCCTATAAAAGTACTAGTTGCTTTTTTTAAAAGTTGAAATTAAGTAAAATAATGTCGAAAACACCATGAAAAATTTTAAAATTCAAAATTGAATGTCGCCACTACTTGAGGTTGCTCATAACGATTACAGAACATTGACCCATTCAAGAGATAAATCGAATATTGGATTGGCTCATTTTGAAGCACAAGGTGGTGGCGGTTCTTGGAACTAAACCCGTGACACGTTACCCTTAACAGACCATGATCCGTAATGGTCTATATCGGTTGAATAGAACCGACGAAATGGGTGTAACAAGATTTTGCTTGCTCACCCGGCGCTGATGCTTCATATTCCGATCGCAATGAAATGCGTAAAAGAACTGAGGACCAACCACACATGTCCTCGCACATCACACATTTCAGCTCATTTAGATTGTTCTATCGATAAGGTGCTAAGGTACTTCGGTGATGACGAAGCAAAATAATTTATTAAAAAAAAAAAACTCAGGGGGTGGCTGAGTGTTATCTTCATGCAAAACCGAGCTCGTTGCTGTTGGTTACGAGTAAGAGGAAAGCAAGAGAGGGGATTTCCCTAACTAAAAGTATAATGATACTTTCATACACAAGAGGACTGACATTAACATAACAGTCAAGAGCTATTAGGTAAAAATTCTTCTCGTTCTCAAACTTTGTTCTCATCCATGACTGGTAGAGTTTTTGATACATTAATTAGGTACGTATTTTAACGTGAACAATGTAACGGATATTGTGCAATGTACCTCCCATAAACCGCATTATTTTATTATAGTAGTTTTCGTACATTTCTTGCCTACTTACAAATCGTCTACTTACTTATGAATTTATTTACCTGCTTGCGGTGCAATACCAGTAAGTATTTTCGATTACCTACTCCTGATAACCACATATCGTCCGATGTTGTGTCATAAAATTTACTGAGATTATTGTATCTACCACCTGTGGGTGGATGCCAGATTTCTTTCAAGGGAAATCCGGGAACTGTCACAGACGCTTTCTGCCTACTGTAGGACACAAGACCTACAAATTCGATGTAGGAGTCAAAGGCTTGAAAGCGAACGCTTGAGGCTTTATATACACAGCAGGGAACAATGGCACCGAAAGACAACCTTGGTCATCACAAACACCCACAAAACCGTCATTCCTGAAGCTTCCCAAAAATTATTTCAACATAGTTTTATGAAGAAAAGTAAGGAAGTGATATAAATGGATCATATCCTAAAGCTGTAGTGACGCCTAGGTCCTACTTTAATGCAGAGCATAAGCTGAGTATGAATAATTTATATGAGAATCACAACTTACTTGTTATACCTACTGTTCGTGAGGGCAAGGTAAGGCTGGTTTGAATAGGCCATAGGAGAGAGGAGGATGTGCCCTGTCCGAGTATTTTACGGATAGCTTGTACCCCAGGTTTTCACCACAATGGACACTAGAGGATAGCTAGCGCCCCAGGTTTTCAACACAATGAATGCCGGATCCTTTCGTGAGGAATATCCCAGGTTTTCACCACAATGGATATGCGAGGGTAAGGTAGGAGAGAGAGGAGGCGCGAGGTAAGAGAGAGAGAAGTGGCAGGTAGGAGTGATGTAGGTAGAATGAAGAGCTGGCTGAGCCTGGCGCCTTATAGAGGTGCCTCCACTTCGTCCGCCGTCTACCAACGACCGTTGACAGCCATTGGGGGTTGTTGAGTTGATGGATGGGGACCCTTCCCGGCTTCCACCCAGGCTTCCTACAGCTCGTCTTTTTCCTTGCTATTTATTGGTTCAAATCTAAGATATTTACATTGGAGTGGAAAAGAGGGGTACCACGACACCTACCTACTGTGTAGCAATGACCAGTCACGGAACCCGATTGAGGGTGAGGAGATTGTAGACAGGCTTATTCCTCATAAATACTTTGATTGTGCGGGAACGAAAAATACTGACGAAATTCCGATCGAACGAATTTAATACAAGAACGATTGAGAGCGATTGATTATAACAATTTTCACAAAGATAAAAACTTTCTTATAACTTTTACTTTTCCTCGTTCTACGCCATCTTGCCGTTCGAGAGGAGCTCAGGTTTCCAAACCCAAAGAACTACATGAAAGAACGTATTTCATAACTCTGGACCGACAGACCGAAATTGCACCGCCTATGGCTGACGTGATGCTTGATACAATTTAATAATATAAGCGCAATTATATTCGTTCGTTCTAAGACCCAAAAAACAGCATGATCTGATCGAACCCGCTAGCCGCAGCTAGCGCTCGAGCGGACACCAGACGCACTACTTCGGGCGTTTATGTACCTACGTCCGAACATCCTCCCCCCCCCCAATGACGACCGTGATTCAGACTGCTCCTTGGGCATGGGGCAAAGCTTGACCAATGGACGTGTCAGCTCTCCATTGGTGGACCTAACTTTGGCTACCCGAACAATACCATCAGAACCAGCGTGAAGATCGGTAATCACGCCCATGGGCCAAGAGAGCGGTGGACGATTATCGTCCATGATCAACACTACATCTCCTAAAACAGGGGGTCGGTCAGGAGTATTCCATTTGGCCCGTGCCTGCAGATCAAGCAGGTACTCCTTACTCCACTTCTTCCAGAAGCCCTGTACGGTCTGGTTCACAAACCGCCATTTGGGAATAAGGCGCGAGCATGATTCCAGGCAGCCTTCAGATTCCGGGAGAGCAGTAAGTGGTCTATGAATCAAGAAGTGACCTAGTGTAAGAACGAGAATATCATCCGGCGAAGCGGATTGGAACACAAGAGGCCGAATATTAAGGATGGCCTCGACCTTAGCCACTATAGTGCTGAACGTTTGGAAATTGACCGTATGATCGCGCAAATTCACCCTAATAAGTCGCTTTGCTGACTTGACCGCAGCTTCCCATAACCGCCCAAAATGAGGAGCCCTTGGTGGTATGAACTTCCAGCTCACCCCCCTAGCAGCCAAACGTTGGGCAAGCGTGATCGATACGCCTGTCTCCAGCGCAATCCTAATGTTCCTAAGGAGGTTGGCTGCCCCAAAAAATTGCAACCGTTGTCCGACCAAATGATGGAGGGCACCCCTCTTCGAGCGATAAATCTTTCCAGGCACTGCAGAAAACTGTCGGTGCTCAGATCCATAACTACTTCTAAGTGCACCGCCTTGGTGGCAAAGCAAAAAAACACGGCCAAGTACATTTCTACTTTTCGTGCCCCACGGAGTCCACTTACGGAGACCAAAAATGGGCCGGGGTAATCAATGCCGACCTGATCGAATGTCAACGTTCCCTGAACCAGCCCTGATGGGAGCTGACCCATTTCTGGTTGAAAGGCTATGGGCTTGATCGAAAAGCAGCGGGAGCACTTTGCGAGAGTTCTAGCGACCGCATTCCGACCATCTATAATCCAGAACTTCGTACGCAGGTGAGCTAGGGTCGCCGTCGGACCGACATGCAAACAGCTCTCATGAGCCTGACGAATGATAAGTTGGGTGAGCGGATCCTTGGCTGGTAAAAGTGCTGGATGCCTAGTCTCGAATGCGCTACTGCTGTGCTCCAAACGGCCCCCCACTCTAATGATGCCTTCTCATGATCGAAATATAGCGAGTTGTCTCATGAGCTTGTTACGGGGAGTGGAACGGTCTAAGGCGGAATGAATATCCTGAAAGTGTCGACTTTGTGCGCGTCGTACTAAAACTAGATCAGCTGCCCGCAGCTCTTCAGTTGCCAATGGCTCGACCGGAACTGTCCGAACTGTTGTAAACCTAACTCTGCGACCGCGGGAGTTTCGTCCGAAACGTAAGATCCAGGCAACCACTCTTCTCAGCCGACCGAATGAGCTGAATTTTTTCTCCAGCTCGTCAGTCGTCTCCAGAGCGGTGGCATGCGACCTGACCATTCTGATCTCCTCAGCCACACTCGTTTGACTGAGGTTGGGCCAAATTATGCGAATAGGCCACAAGGACCGGTCTGAGCGCAACCAATGAGGACCATTCCACCAAAGCTCATTCTGGATCAGTTTATTGGGCAAGGCTCCCCTAGATGATATATCAGCGGGGTTGTCCTGCGTCTGAACGTGGAACCAAAGCTCCTGGGGCAAACAAGAGAGAGTTTTGGCTACACGGTTTCCCACAAATACTTTCCATAACGGTGCTGGGTCGGCTGTGAGCCAGGACGGAACGATCGTGCTATCAGAGCACGCAACCAATTGAGCATGAGCGAATTGTGGCCGAATCTTGTTCATGGTCTTTCCTAGCAATTCGGCAGCGAGCAGTTCTAGCCTAGGTATTGAAACCTGCTTTATGGGGGCAATTCGAGCTCTAGCAGTGACTAGCCGGGTCACAAATGAACCTCCTTGTGCGCAAACATGATAAACCACAGCTGCATATGCCTTTTCAGAGGCGTCCGCAAATCCTACTAGCCACTGAATGGGACTAGAAACCTGAACGTGACGGGGAATCTTCGGCTCTGAGAGCGTATCGATGGATCTAGCGATGTTCGAACAATCAGCAACTAAGGAGAGGGGAAGTGGATCGTCTCAGTCAAAACGTGCATGGCACACCTCACGCTGGATCATTCGCGCGAAGACCGAAACCGGCATGACCCAGCCCGCCGGGTCATAAATTCTACCGACCTCACTAGCCAGCTCCCTCTTAGTTCGAACTACAGGCGTAGTTGGTACTTTGAAGAAGAACGTATCAGTACGAGGGTCCCAGGCCACTCCTAACATCCTAAGGGGCGTGCCTTCTGTGGGATCCAAGTCCACTGTTTCGCCCGATATCAGGCAATGATCTTGGGGAATACCCTGAAGCAGATCGGGGTGTTTAGCGGCCCACTTCCGCATCTCAAAACCCACGGAGCCTACCAGAGCAATAAGTTCGTCCCTAACCTCACGTGCCTCTTTGATCGAGGCACCTCTTCCATGAACGTCATCCACATAGGTTTGCTCGAGTAGAACTAGGGAGGCCCTGGGGTAGTCTTTGGCCTGAGTCTCTGCCAAATGTTTCAAGGTCCGGTTCGCCAGGAACGGAGCTGGAGCTGTACCATAAGTGACTGTACAGAGCGCAAAATCCTGAACCGGGTCATCTTGGGAATCTCTCCAAACAATACGGAGAAGATCTTGATCCTCTCTAGGATGTAAAATTTGGCGGAACATTTGTTTAAGATCGCCAATGAACACATAGGGGAACGAGCGGAATCGGAGGAGAATATCGCAAATGTCCGGTTGTAACTTCGGACCCACGTGTAAGATTTCGTTCAGTGATCGACCATTTGCTGTCCGCTGGGACGCATTAAAAACTACACGGATCTTATCAGCTGGATCCCCTAGACGACGATTCGCATGATGAGGCATATAGTAATGAGCGAGACCTGGCACCGGGGGATCGACAGGTCTCATGTGACCCTGAGCGGTAAACTCATGCATGAACCTTTTATACGGTGGAACAAGATCAGGATTTCGCCTAAATTTACTTTCCAATCGATAAAGTTGCCGTAGGGCTATTGATCGAGAATTACCTAGCGAATTTCGATCCTGTGCAAGGAGCAATGGAACGGTGTACCTACCTGAACCGTCCCTGCGTACCTGATCTAATAAAATATTCTCAGCCTCCCGCTCAGCAGGTGTCCAAGGCTCCACCTCCTCAACTGACTCAATCTCGATTATTCGCTTCAGAAGAACGTCCGTTTTGTGAACGGAACTCTGAACCTGTATGGGTGCAGAACTCAGGGATCCAAAATTCACTTTATCAGGTACGACCCCCCTTGAAACCAAGCTGAACAATGGTGGACTAACTGATGAGAACTCCACTGGGGGCACTACAGAGAATAAATTACGTACCGGCTCTAACAGAGCACCCTTGGAGTGAAAAAGTGGATCTCCTGAACGAGGGGGAGGAGAACGACGTTCTTTAGGTGGAGCAGGGGCCTCCCCTGAACGTTCTCCCTTTCGTGCACTGCCTCCAACGAAGGTTTGTCGGAATGTTCTAATAATGTCCTGAATGGCCCACTTACGATATTCAGCTGACCGAACGTCCTTCCATGCCGGCTGCGCTGTACCTACTAGAGCGGGACTGGAACGAGCGTTAACTTCGGACTTGAAGGGAAAAACTTGACTAGTGGCTTCGGTTGGAATGAACCACTGAAAGTGATTCTTATCCCCGAACTTCACTATCTGCCCCTTCCGTGTTTCAATTCGACCTAGCACCAACCAGCCTATTTCAGAACGTAATAACCATGGTGAGTTGCCCACCGGAGGTACGCGTTCCCCTTCTATGAGTTGTATGACTAGATCGGCACTTGGGCACGATGGGAGAAGCAGTTCTCACAGATCTTGTGTGCACGAACAAAGGCCCACTTCTCGTCCACGGGAACATTGTAAAACTTCGGACAGCGATACAAGAAATGGTGATCCTGACAGAAGTGGCACCGGAGACGAAGGGTATCCTCCTGAGCGCCCAAAGAACGGGGGGTAGGGGAAGATCGCCGGGCCCGCCCTTGAACCGTATCACCCCTCTCAGCTCGATCGGATGAACTCGGAAGGGCCGGAGGAGTCATCTGCACGATCTTGAGTTCCTTTTCGAGAAAGTCTAGCAGTTTATGATGAGTCGGGACTACATCCTCGCTCTCCATCTCCTCAACTTATCGCCCAACGCGGTGTCAATCCGAGTGAAAAGAGCCTCGAAAAGCAGGAACGACGCGAGATTATCCGTCTCCACCTCCTCCATTGAATGAATCCAGGCCCTAGCCGCACTCAGGAACGCTTCCAGCTGCTGCGCGTCGACCTTCTTGATCGAAGGTATGGATGTTCGATTCGAAAATGAACGTCGAGCCAGGCGAAACCGCCCGGAATTGTTTGCAATCAAGGCACTATAAAGGGCCTGATAGTCCGAACCGTCCGAACGATAGCTAGTGAGGGCCGAGCGAGCTGGACCGCTTAGCTTTTCGACAAGCGCCCGATACTTAATTTCGTTCGGCAAGTGCGGTACATCATGAACCGCCCGATCATACAGACCACGAAACGCGGCGAATTTGGTCATGTCACCATCATAAGAAGGGACGGTAGGCAACATGACGTTCATGTACATAACCGCCTCGAACCTGGACCTGTTCTGATCGCCAGCACCTTCCGACTCACTTTCCGACAGCCGCGCGGTCAATGTAGGCAGTCCTATGTCCAGTGACACCTGTAGATCGGCTACTTGGGACAAGAGCGATTCACACACGTCCTCAACAAAATTGGCGGAGTCGATCTGCGACAACAGCCCATCGGCGGTTCTCGTCAACTCGCCCGCACGTGATCGGGCTTCCTCAGACCACTGAGACACCTTCAGCAGCGTATGTCCTTTAATCGCCCATGAACGGAGCGCTTTGTAAAGCGCCTTTTGATCGGGCGTGAAGCTTCTGAACGCATCCTCAGAAACCTCGATTCCTCGAGCGAAGCCGAACGCACCGCTACTCATCGTCGAATGAACGTACGGAACGAACGCGAAATACTGCCAAGTCCTCAGCTATTCCGCTAAGTTTCCCGGGTTTCGGCACCAAAAGTGATTGTGCGGGAACGAAAAATACTGACGAAATTCCGATCGAACGAATTTAATACAAGAACGATTGAGAGCGATGGATTATAACAATTTTCACAACGATAAAAACTTTCTTATAACTTTTACTTTTCCTCGTTCTATGCCATCTTGCCGTTCAAGAGGAGCTCAGGTTTGAAAAAACCCAAAGAACTACATGAAAGAACGTATTTCATAACTCTGTACCGACAGACCGAAATTGCACCGCCTATGGCTGACGTGATGCTTGCTGCAATTTACTAATATAAGCGCAATTATATTCGTTCGTTCTAAGACCCAAAAAACAGCATGATCTGATCGAACCCGCTAGCCGCAGCTAGCGCTCGAGCGGACACCAGACGCACTACTTCGGGCGTTTATGTACCTACGTCCGAACATCCTTAATTCTTCCTAGCACTTCCGCCCATTACGACTCTTCAGGGAACTAGAAAAATAAAACCTTTTCTTTGTTACTTTGTTAATATATAGCCAAAGGTTAATATGTAGGTCAGTCTTACAAACAGTTCGTACTTACATAGTATAATAATAATAATTGGTATGTTTTTGCATAGGAAATTAATCCCACCTCGCGCACAAGTAAGCGTAAATAAGAAAATAACCAGTTCACAGGAAGCAAACCTAAAGTAGGTAATGAAATAAGAAAAAAATAGAAAACGGGAGTAATAATCAACTTTTCGCTATATTAAATCAAACCCAGTACCTACATCTAACTAGTAAATATTAATATAATTATATTTATGAATGTAATTTTAATATGATGAATGTCATTGAAATGAATGTAGTTGTAGTACAATGAAGAGATGTGAGAACTAGGTAGAATGACCAGAGAAAGAAAGAGAAGTAGAAGAAATACGAAGGGAGAGGATTAGACAAGTGTAGAAAAAAGAAAAGTGGGAGTAATAAGGAGGAAAAAGAAAAAGCGCTGCCGTAGGGGGTGTCTACCCGCCAGTGGTTTGTGTTCATCGTGTTTGTGTTCGAATGAAATCTGGGGGTGTCCCCCAGACCCCAGGATTATAAGAGCTTAGATCAAAAGGAAACGTGCAACATGTTTTTCGAATAGGTACATAATAACTGAGGATAAATAGATATGCAGAAAAAACGTCTACCAATTCGAGTAGGCAGTACAGCTTCCTCACTTGAATTACATGAACGTATGGAGTAGTTGGGTAGGTTCGTTTTGATACGGGACCATCTGCGATCCATCCCGCGTGCACCCTCAAAATTTCAGCTCTCTAGGACTATTTTTCGCGTAGGGAGAAGCGTTACAAGGAAACGGTCAACGTTCCATGTTCGCGCATGCGCACACGAAAGTTACATCACAATTCCAATGAAACTCATTTGGAACTATCGAAGTATTATTCCTGATCGACCCTCCAGGTGTGAACACATTTCAACGATATTTAGGGTTGTTATAGGCATTTCAAGTATTTCACGTTTGCGCCTGCGCAGAAGAAAGTTACAGTACTTTTTCAATGATTATTGTACAGAACCATGTGTGACCCAACTCGCACCTACCCTCCAAATTTCAGCCCATTTTGACCATTATTTCGGGTAGTTATGGGCGTTACAAGGAATTGCCACAGACAGACAGACATGGAACCAAAAATGTTCCTGGATGTTTAAAACGCAAAATGGTTGTGGAAATTTTCATTTTGGAGGACATACATTTTGTTTACTCAATTACGAATCAAAGGCTTCCCTACCTTTGGTAGAGAGGAAGCAAAGAACCTCATGTGATTTCCAAGCCTCGAACCAGCGATCTAATTCAATGTAATACACGCCGTTACCACTGCGCCACCAAACTACCTGAAGCTTCTACGGACTTCCGTGAGATAGTAGCTGGCAGCTGCTACAGCCGGAAACGGTCGAACCCCCTCGGCAGTTTTAAGCGAAGTGGATTCTCCTCGGGGAAGGCAGATGTGGTACGAGAGGAGGTGGGTAGGGTGGCAGGGGTGGACCGACCGGTTAGGAGGGGAGCCGTGTTACGGGGACAGGACAGGACGCTCTCCAGCCTGGTTTACTCCCGTAAAAACATATTCCATGTTAAAAGAAGAAGCCTTACTCAGCCAGGAAATGCCGCTCAACCGCCCGCCTGAAAATTCCCAAGGACTGGGAGCATCGTATGGCAACAGGGAGACAATTCCACGCCCTCGCCCCTGCTACCGTTATGGACTGGCTCATGGCACGACTGGAGTTTACCACGACTCTCAAATTATGAGCTCTTGAGGAACTGCCCATGCTAAACATAAGAGGCGCACAGTGTAAGCAGAAATGTGCCCTCGAGGTCTCAGTCCAAATGCATATTGCACGCATGAAATAAAAGTTACTCTCAGATGGGTCAGGGCATTGTGATCAAGTGACCAAATGTACAAAATGGAGCAATAATTGAAGTGTGGTAGGAGAAGAGATTTGAAGAGCTGGAGATGGATGTGGACAGGGGTGCAAAATGATACGTATTCACATGATCATTCCAAGTGAGAGTGGAATTCAAAACCAAACCTAGATCTTTGACAGAGCTACTATAGCCAGAGCTACAGGAGAGGTATTTATGAGGATTGGTGGCAGGGAAGCAGTGGATATTTCATTTTTGTAAATAATAATGGCATTGCTCTTGGAAGGATTAATTAAACAACATATTTACAAGTAGATGAAATGTTACCTACATATCGAATGGAATTCCAATCATCGTCAATAAATTTGTAATATGTATGCTTATCAGGTACCTGTAGAAGTTATGGAATGTTAAGAAACAGAAAACGAAGGGTTTGAATAATGGTCCTTCCTAATCTAAGCCGATTAGTTCCTGTTCCTTTTTATTCCAAATGTGCAATATGTGGGAATAGGTATCACTAAATTTAATTATATTTTATTTATATCGTCAGCAAATTTTCAAAGAAAATGAAGCTACTGCAATAGGTCCAACATTTTCAGAACACAAATGTTGGAAAAAATTTTATAGGCAGATCCGTTTCAGAGCATCATGAATTCATCCCTGGATTTTATCAAAAAATGTATACATACATATGAATGTTACTGGCAATGTATGAAATAAATCTCATTTAATAATTTGCCTAGGCATTGCATACAATGCCTTATTTAACACTTGGCCAGTGACATATATATATATATATATATATATATATATATATATATATATATATACTTTATACACTTTGGAAATAGCTCTACGGGAGCGATATAGGTTTGACACAGATGTGCAAGAAATTTGACATATAAAAGAGGGAAATAAAACTTGGTAGTTACGTTATATTTCGGCTGTTGCCTTTGTCAAACGAAGAGGAGAGGGAAAATGATGGTCTCCGCCGCGCTTCGTGAAGGTGACCGTTGATGGTGTGTGTTCTTCTTCATTCGTGTGGTTGGTGGATAGGTAATGGGAATATTTGTAAGGTGGTTTGTGGTTTGTGTTGGGTGAGCATGGTGTAGGTAATCAAAATTGGGAACTCAACTGTACCTATAGGAGGAAATGTTTTGGGAACTAAAAAATAAAAATATAATGAATAAATGGAACAAGAGTGAAGTTAACAGTTGATACTGTAAAAGGAGAGGAGACAAAAAAAAAAAAAAAAAAATTGGAGAAAGTAAATAACAATAAAAATTAATAAATAAAGATGAAAACATATAATAATAATAATAATCATCATTAGCCTGTCACTTGTAAATGTTTAGTCCTGGGGGCTGGTATGCTCCCAGGACATAGGAATGAGCTTGTTCGGATTGTCGGACTTCTAAATCTGTGGCTTCAGGTGGTAGAGTATGTAGAACTTTGAGTGTGAAGCACTCATCAAAGGTTGAATTATGGGAAGTTGCGTGTTTATTGATTGGGAGGTCTAGTCCTCGGGTCACAGATGAGCGATGCTGATTCATCCTGATGTTGAGAGGGGTGATTGTCTTCCCCACATAAAAAGACTGGCATTTGCGGCACAGGAGCTCATAGACACAGTTCTTGGTCTGGCAATTTGCAGAACCTTGGCACTGGTATGAGTGGGGGTTGTTAGGAGATGAGAAGGATGGTTCCTCAACAATAATGGCACAGAGCTTGCATCGTGGTTTGTTGCACGGATGTAGCCCTGGAGGTGGTAAATCTGAGGGTGGAGAGTGGGGTCGCTTGCACGAAAGGATACTTCCAAGGGTGGGGTTCTTCCTATAGGCAACTGTGGGAGGTTTTGGGAAAATTTCCTTCATTTCTAAGTTAGCTGTGAGGGTTGGAAAGAGCTCACGAATGATTTTATTAATCTTCTGTGCCCCAAAGAAGAAGTTGGTTGTCAGGTAAGGTTGCTGCTGTTTGGTTTGCTGAGCTCCTTGGGTTGGGTTCCATGACGAATTAGCTGGGATTATTCGTTTTTTGAGCAAGGATGGTGGATAGCCTCTGTTTTCCAGCTTTTCTTTGATGTTGTTAAGGTGTTGCATCTTTTTGCTGGTGGTGTTGCAAATTCTATGGGCCCTGATGGATAGAGATCGAGGAATTGCTCTCAAGGTGTGGGGAGGGTGACAAGAATTATGATGTAGGTAGAGCTGCTTGTTGGTGGGCTTTATATGAATGGATGTTGTGAATTGGTTATTATGGAGGGACAAATCGATGTCTAGGAAGGTTGAATTGGTAGTGGAATGTTGCCAAGTGAATTTAACAGTGAATGAGGAGTTAAGAGTTGTTAGGAATTCTATAAGTGAGTCTTCACCGTGTGGCCAGATCATGAAAACGTCGTCTATGTACCTTCTCCAAAATAGCGGTTTTAGAGTTCTTGAAGATAAAAAGTCCTGTTCCAGTTTAGCCATGAAAAGATTGGCATACGCTGGGGCAGCTTTGGTCCCCATAGCGGTCCCTTTGGTTTGCAGATACAGCTGGCTCTCAAAGCTGAAGACATTCATTCCCAGAACAAACTCGGCCAGTTGAACTAGGAAGTCCGTTGATGGTTTTTGTTGTCCCGGACGGGAGTCTAGGAAGTATTTGAGGGCGGACAGTCCCTCACTGTGTGGAATTTGGCTGTATAAAGAAGTAACGTCTATTGTGGTTAATATTATAGGATGGTTGGTGTTTGGAGGTAGAGTTAAATTGCTTAACTGCTGTAGGAAGTCATATGAGTCTTTTATGTATGATGGGATGCTCTTCACTATGGGTTGCAAGGAGCTATCGAGATATGATGAGATGCGTTCAGTGAGAGAACCAAAGCTCGCCACAATTGGTCTTCCTGGGGGAGGGGACTCTGGCATTGAAAAATGTTTGTGGATCTTTGGGAGGATGTAGAACTCTGGCATCCGCGGATTTTTGGGTAGTAGGAGGTTAATATCTGATGTGGAAAGTCCCTCCGTTTTTCCATTGGTTTTTAGGAACCTCTTTATTTCTTTAGAGAAGGTTTCAGTGGGGTCCTGGTCTAATTTTGTATAGAATTCGATATTTTGCAGCTGTTTTAGAATCTCTTTGCGGTAATCCTCAGTGTTCATAATAACTATGGTGGAGCCTTTGTCTGCTGACATGATCTTGATGTTGGTATCTCGCTTGAGGTTAATTAGTGCTTTATGTTCGTCACGAGTTAAGTTTTGTTTGGGCTTCAGGTTATTGAGGAAGGGTGGCTGTGATGTTTTTTGTAGAAGTTGAGATATGAACACTTCCAATGGGTGGGAAGCTGGCAGTTGCTTTGTTTCCATTTGGGATGGGGGTTTGAATTTGAAGTTCATTAGGGATGGGTGGGTGTCATTGGTGGTGTTACTATCTAGTTCCTTTCCGGTTGTATTCCAGAAATATTGGAGACGGAGACGACGGCAGAATGCTTGGATGTCCATGTGTAGAGAGATATGGTTGACTTTAGGTGTAGGTGCAAAGGAGAGACCCTTGGATAGTACTGATAATTCGGTGGGGTTGAGCAGGCGACTAGATAAATTGCAGATGCTTTCTTCAATGTCGTTGTTGGCCTTATTTGTTGCTGTTGATGTGCTGGCTGGGTGGGAACTAGAAGAATAATTGCTGAAAATGTTGCATTGGGCATCAATCAGAGGTGGGATGTTGGGTGGATTGCCCAGGATACTTTGCTGGTGTATTTCTGCGTGGTTGTCAGCTGTAGGTTGACAAATTGTTATTGGTATTCCTTGTTGGAGGTTGCTGGTGTATAAGGAGGAGAGCTTCTTCAGATGCTGCTTTCTATGTTCTTTCAACTTAAGGAGGGCCTTATCAATCAGTGAGTTTACCTGATGAGAGCATTTGGGATCAACAAGTGATACAATCTTCAGGAGTGGGAGTAGATGAAGGTGTAGGTATGAAGACCTCAATTTACAGTATTCCTGCATGGTATTAATGGTTAGCTGTTGCGATGCACTAACTCGAAATGCTTCAAATGATGGTCTGATTTGGGGTGGGACAGTAGAAATTGGGATTTTCAATCTGAGTCCTTTGGGGACAATTCCTACATTAATGCACTGGTTCAAGAATTCAATATGGCTGGTGAGTCGTGCAATCTTCAACGTGTAGTATCGAATTTTGTCAAGCCAAAATGTTAACAGGTTCTCCATGGCTACCCTGGGTGTTCTGCAAGTGACAGGCTATGAAGATTATGACGCCCAAAGGGAGGAAATTGAATTAGAAGATAAATTAGCAGAACAAAATGAATGACTAATGGACAAAAAATAAAAACGGGGAAAGGTAAAAAGAATTTAAAAAAAAAAAATAAAAAAAATAAAATAAAAAAATAGATAATAATAAAATCGAAAGTAGAAAATAAACAAAACGGAAGATAGAAAATGAATTAAAATTACTGAATGAAATGGATGTATGTGGATGTATGAATGGATGTATGTGGAATTTGGTAATTACTGGATGAAATGGATGTATGTGGAAATAGAATTAGGAATTGTGTAAGTGATGCAGAGGTGAGCTTACCAAATGACTGAGGTTGAAGAGCTAAAACTGTAGTTCTGATGGTTAAAATGAGCTGTAATTCACTGTAAGGATTGTGGGGGTGGAGATGTATGAATGGGGTACTTAAATTGAGTGATATTATGTTGTGGAAGGAGTAATGAGGGATGGTAAAAAAGGAAAGAGTTTGGAAGGGAACGGACAGCACTACACTGTTATCACAAATTTGTTGTGCTACAGCACTTATACACTTTATACACTTTGGAAATAGCTGTACGGGAGCGATATAGGTTTGACACAGATGTGCAAGAAATTTGACATATAAAAGAGGAAAATAAAACTTGGTAGTTACGTTATATTTCGGCTGTTGCCTTTGTCAAACGAAGAGGAGAGGGAAAATGATGGTCTCCGCCGCGCTTCGTGAAGGTGACCGTTGATGGTGTCACCACCAAAAAGATGCAACACCTTAACAACATCAAAGAAAAGCTGGAAAACAGAGGCTATCCACCATCCTTGCTCAAAAAACGAATAATCCCAGCTAATTCGTCATGGAACCCAACCCAAGGAGCTCAGCAAACCAAACAGCAGCAACCTTACCTGACAACCAACTTCTTCTTTGGGGCACAGAAGATTAATAAAATCATTCGTGAGCTCTTTCCAACCCTCACAGCTAACTTAGAAATGAAGGAAATTTTCCCAAAACCTCCCACAGTTGCCTATAGGAAGAACCCCACCCTTGGAAGTATCCTTTCGTGCAAGCGACCCCACTCTCCACCCTCAGATTTACCACCTCCAGGGCTACATCCGTGCAACAAACCACGATGCAAGCTCTGTGCCATTATTGTTGAGGAACCATCCTTCTCATCTCCTAACAACCCCCACTCATACCAGTGCCAAGGTTCTGCAAATTGCCAGACCAAGAACTGTGTCTATGAGCTCCTGTGCCGCAAATGCCAGTCTTTTTATGTGGGGAAGACAATCACCCCTCTCAACATCAGGATGAATCAGCATCGCTCATCTGTGACCCGAGGACTAGACCTCCCAATCAATAAACACGCAACTTCCCATAATTCAACCTTTGATGAGTGCTTCACACTCAAAGTTCTACATACTCTACCACCTGAAGCCACAGATTTAGAAGTCCGACAATCCGAACAAGCTCATTCCTATGTCCTGGGAGCATACCAGCCCCCAGGACTAAACATTTACAAGTGACAGGCTAATGATGATTATTATTATTATTATATGTTTTCATCTTTATTTATTAATTTTTATTGTTATTTACTTTCTCCAATTTTTTTTTTTTTTTTTTTTGTCTCCTCTCCTTTTACAGTATCAACTGTTAACTTCACTCTTGTTCCATTTATTCATTATATTTTTATTTTTTAGTTCCCAAAACATTTCCTCCTATAGGTACAGTTGAGTTCCCAATTTTGATTACCTACACCATGCTCACCCAACACAAACCACAAACCACCTTACAAATATTCCCATTACCTATCCACCAACCACACGAATGAAGAAGAACACACACCATCAACGGTCACCTTCACGAAGCGCGGCGGAGACCATCATTTTCCCTCTCCTCTTCGTTTGACAAAGGCAACAGCCGAAATATAACGTAACTACCAAGTTTTATTTTCCTCTTTTATATGTCAAATTTCTTGCACATCTGTGTCAAACCTATATATATATATATATATATATCCCCGGTGCCTCGACTTTTATCTTCTTCCAAAAATCCACAAACCGTACTCACTTCCTGACCGCCCTCCTCCAGGCCGCCCAATAGTGGCAAGTTTTGGTTGCCTAACTGAAGGAATATCAGCCTTTGTTGATTCGCACCTTCAGCCCCTTGTGCAAAGCCAACCATAATTTATTAAGGACACACAGCATTTTCTCAGTGTGCTGCGGGAGACTACAGTTCCAGCCGATATAATTCTGGCCACGATTGACGTCAATTCTTTGTACACTGAGATACCCCATGGCGACGGACTGAACGCTCTGACGCGCTTCCTCCACGAGCGGCTAGAACCAAGAGTCCCGTCAACCAATTTTTTGGTGAAACTTGCTGAGTGTGTCCTCACGATGAATGTCTTCAAGTTTGGTGACCAGATATATCTGCAGAAGCGAGGGACTGCAATGGGGACAAGGATGGCACCTTCATATGCAAATTTATACATGGCTGACCTGGAGAATAGTTTTCTGGCGTCCAGAGAGAAGACTCCTGTGATGTGGAAACGGTTTATAGATGACATTTTCCTGATATGGCCACATGGCGAGGAAGAACTGGATTTGTTTCTCAGAGACCTCAACTCCCGCTTCTCGGTCAAGTTCACATGGTCATATTCCAGGTCTTCAGCCACATTTCTTGACCTGGACATCACTTTGGAAGGAGGGAGGTTCTCAACAAGTGTACATGTAAAACCATCGAACAAACAGCTGTACCTTCATTACGAGAGTTGCCATCCTCCACACACCAAACGTTCAATCCCTCGGTCCTTGTCAATTAGGGGCCACCAGGTATGCAACAGCCAGGAAAAGCTTGACGGTTATTTGTCAGGGGTCGGGAGCAAGTTGGCAGAAAGGGGATACCCAAGACGATTTCTTGAAGACAGAATGGTTCCATCTCATATACCCTATCAGCACAGGCCACAGCCTCCGTCTGACCGAGTCCCCCTGGTCACCACATTCTTTTTTGGAGCTCAAAAGATGAATGGGATTCTGAGGGAACTGCAGCCTATATTAGCTTCGAATCCAGAGATTCGCGATGTGTTTGGGGAAATGCCTCGAGTAGCCTTCCGGCAGGGGAAGAATCTTGGTGAAATCTTGTCGCACCGGCACCCACGATCACAGCCCCAAGATTTAAGGGAACCAGGCCTACACCCCTGTCAACGGCCGAGGTGTAAGCTGTGTGAAATTGTCGTTGAAGACCGTCAATTCACATCGGCAAACACCTCACATTCTTACAGGTGCCAAGGCTCAGCAGAATGCCAATCAGCAAAGTGCGTCTATCAGCTCACCTGTAAGAAGTGCACCGATGAGAGAGCGTTCTATGTTGGCAAGACGGAGACATCACTCAACCTGAGGATGAACAACCACAGAGCGTCTGTTCACCAACCCCAACGACGGCCCGTAAAGTTGCATGCTAGGTCACACAGTGCAACGTTCAATGAGTGCTTTGAAGTGAAGGTGTTGAAGAAGATGCCCGACTCAGCAAATGGCAGGTTGCTCCAGCAGTCGGAGCGCGCCCACCGATGGGTACTTCATTCTAACCAACCTCCTGGCCTCAACATAAATGATTGAGGGACAATCGCCATGATACAAGTGTCAAGGATTCAATTTGGAAGCGATGCTTCCATATATCACAAAAAATTTTTTTCCTTCTACCGTTTGACAAAGATTTCTTCGAAATATCAATCTATCACTCTTTCTCTTCTATCTGTGAAATTTTCTTAAAACCAAGTCTATATATATATATATATATATATATATATATATATATATATATATATATATATATAATAGTTACCTCGAATTCCAACCCATCACCTTATAAGAAGACAAGCTGCCCTCCGAGCAGAAGCGCAGAGTCAGCAACCGGACGACTCCTCACCGTGGGAACCCCGCTACGTCGGCAGAAAACCTGCAACCGGACGCCGCCTCTTCGTAGGAACTCCGCCACGTCGTCGAGAAACTGCTGATGCCACCTCCAACCGATGTTTTATAAACCCCGAGTGCCCCTTCAGGTGCACTCTCGTCTTGTATCCCGTTCTTCCAACAACACGTCTCTTACCTCATTATCATTTTGTAATTAAATAAAGTGTTTTTTAAAAACTCATTCACTCGGTCTATCGAGTTCATTGGCGCAGTCGGTAGGACTACTCACTGGAATCGACCCATCGTGGGAGCCAGTATCGTTTTAACGGTTTTCGAGTACACGGTCCACGCAGTCATCAACTTCTAGACCTCGGAATCGACCCATCGCGGGAGCCGAACGACAGAAGAGGACGACACCCAATTCAGCAAGCGAGCAGTCACGAGGAAAGAGCGTGGACGAACCAGAAAAGTCACCGAAACACATGCCTTGGATCCTACTGTAAGTAGCGATTTTCATTATCCATTTGTTCGGTACTTAAAGAAAAAATAATAAACCAAAAAAAAATGTCATTAGAGAAAACAAACCAAAAATGGCAACCGAATTTAAAAAAAATCAGTCATGCAGCATGACTTAATGAGCGAATTTTCAAAGAAATATTCGAATTAATGGCTATGGTTTTGAATAAAGGAAAACTTCGGTCTAAAATTTGGTTTTCTATGTATATTCTCTTCGTATTTATTTTAATTTGTACGTTTTGTCCATCCTGATTCTACCGTTTGTTTATTACGTAATTGTACTAAGTGCTTATTTATTTGATCGCTGTGGGTAAATTCAAGGAGTTGTACTAATCGTTTGCCTCCCCCTTTTTTGCTTCGAACTCTCGTCTTCAATTAATACTTCTCACATTTTTCAATCTGACCACTCTAAGGGGGTGGGGGTAAGAGTTTAAAGATTATCCTAGTTTTGGGTAATTTTTGCGCACTTTAAATGCTCTAATTTAAGAACGGATTTAGATATCTAAAATCCGATTTCACTATCGTGTTCAGCGTGCAAAAACCTTTAAAATGAGGGGTCACTTGTTAGAAAATAACATTTTGGGGATTTTTGGGTAATTTTTGCGCACTTTAAATGCTCTAATTTGAGAACGGATCAAGATATCTAAAATCCGATTCCACCATCGTGTTCAGCGTGCAAAAACCTTTAAAATGAGGGGTCACTTGTTGGAAAATAACATTGTGGGGATTTTTGGGTAATTTTTGCGCACTTTAAATGCGCCAAAACCCTCCTTAGAGTAGGCCAATTTCGCCCATCTTCGAACTTAGCCTTTCGATTGCCAAGATAGATTTTTTGTGCAAATTTGAGCTGTTTATCTCAATTCTATCGAGAGTTATCGTCTGGAGTGACACATATATAAATATATATATATATATATATATATATATATACATATAAAAAAGTGTTAAATTTCAGGAATCGTTTTAGAATGGTCTGAAACGGATTTCTATGAAGAAAATTTCCAAAAATTTATATTATTTAAATTTCGAAGCCATTGCAATAGCTTCATTTTCTTTGAAAATTCGCTAAAAGGAATTTTTAGAAATGATCCCAGAATTCCGTGGAGAACCCACCATTATGGAACGCTTTATATCGGTTAGTGAAACCATTTTGAATAAATTCCTCAACAAGAATGACCCGGAGGATTTTTTCAACACGTATCTGCTTCACAGTATTCTGTCCAAAATCAAAGGCCCAGCAGCTGACATTGTCGGATCTCACCCTCTCTCCACGTGGGACGAATTAAAAACAGCATTGTTAGATAATTTCGGGGATCGCAGGGACGTCTGGACTCTGACACAAGAAATGTGCTGCATGAGGCAAGGTCAGAATGAGGACGGATTTAAATACTTTGAGCGGGTCAACAAACAAATCAGCCTAGCGGTCTCCTACCTACAGGTTAGAGCGGAATTAGACCCTACCCAGGTCATTCCCTTCGTCATAAAATTAGGACTGCGATCCTTCTTAAAGGGGCTCAACGAGCCACTTGGATCTCTGATGAGAACAAAGAACCCGTTGAGTATGGGAGCTGCGGCGAGCATACTCATCAACGACTTCCAGTTTATTCCGTCGTACAGGGCGAACGCTCATGGTTCTAAGCCCAAACAGAACCAGTACGGACAGAACCAACTGCAGAATAATTTTGCGAAAATGAAAATAGACCCCCAAAAGGCGAACCAGAAGATTATCCAAGCAAACACAAGCAACAATGGGCAACCCAGCCCTAAACCACCTTATCAAGGAGGTAACTCCCAAACTAAACCATACTTTAAATCAACCTCTAACGACTATCGGAAATCGAACCAACCTAACAATCAACAAAACTTCAAATCCCAGAACAAACCTTACCCAGTCAACTTAATTGAGGGGGAAGACGAAGAGGAACCTACTAGTGAGGAATACCCTCAAGACCCAGAAGAAGAAGACTAAGATGAAGACTCTTTTTTAGTAATAGGAAAGGAATTTGCGTCTTCAACCTAACAATTGGAAACGGAAATTCCCTGCCATATATCATTAATGCAAAAAATAATCTTAAGATGTTAATCGATACGGGAAGTACGAGAAGTTTTTGCTCAAAGGAAATTAGTGCGACCTTATTCAAAAATTTCATTTCATACGAAAAATTCCAACTACAAACTATTAATGGAAAGTCTGAAGGAGCACAATGCGTAACAATTCCTTTGAACGTTCTTTTCAATTCCTGTAGCGAGCAATTTAAATTACATGTTTATGATTTCCACAGGAACTTTGATATTCTGATAGGGTTAGATATTATCCGTATTCTTCAGGCAAAAATCGACCTTAATAAGAATGAATTTTCATTTAAAAATCAGAAATGGCCATTGTATTTCCAAGGTACTGAAGATATCATCGAACCTTTTCTGCTAGAGGGTAGAAATACTCGTAAAGTCAAAATTTGGGTAGAAAATGTAGAAAATGGAACTGCTGTAGTGGATCATAAAATAAAAAACGGAATTGAAATCCCGAACTGCATAGTCAAGGTGGAAAACCACATGGCCTATTGCATGATCTCGAACACGAAAGAAACCCCCATAACAATCAATAAAGTCCGAGTAAAAGCGGAAAAATTCAACCCACAAATTTTAGAATCAGCCTCCAAATTTTGCGAACCAAAAATTAAAAGGAAAAAACTAGACCTGGACAAATTTCGTACGGAACATCTAAATACCGAAGAAAAAACCAAACTAACAGAACTTCTTAAGGAATTTTCCGACCTTGTTTACGTTGAGGGAGAGAAACTCTCAACCACAAGTGCCACGAAACATTACATAAACACTATAGACGAAAAACCAATTTACACCAGACCCTACCGCTATCCTGAAATTTATAAGAAAGAAGTGGAAGGACAAATTAAGAAAATGTTAGACCAAGGTATTTTAGAAGAATCCGATTCCCCCTGGAACTCCCCCATATGGGTAGTACCCAAAAAACAAGACGCCTCGGATACAGAAATTTAGATTAGTCATCGATTTTCGCAACCTTAACCAAAAAACCCATGATGAAAAATACGAACTCCCATTGATAGAAGAGGTCCTAAATAGCCTAGGCAACAGTTGCTATTACAGCAGCCTGGATCTCTATTCAGGATTTCATCAAATAGAGTTGGATGAATCTAGTATTCCAAAAACGGCGTTCACAACCAACCAAGGCAGATATCAATTCCGAAAAATGCCATTTGGATTAAAAAACGCACCCCCAACTTTCCAAAAATTGATGGATAATGTATTACGGGGCTTGCAAGGGGAATTATGTGCAGTTTTCATGGATGACATTTTAATCTACAGTTCGAGTCTAACAGAACACATGGAACGATTGAGGAAAGTATTCACTCGTCTCAGGGAAGCCAACTTAAAAATCCAAATCGATAAATCGGAGTTTTTGAGAAAGGAAATCGCATTCTTAGGTCACGTTATCACGCCCCAGGGGATTAAACCTAACCCAGAAAAAATTAAAGCAATAGAAAAATACCCTATCCCAAGGACGGCCAAAGAAATTAAGGGATTTCTTGGACTTCTGGGGTACTACCGAAAATTCATAAAAGACCTGGCATCGCTAACTAAACCTCTCACAAAATGCCTAAAGAAGGGTAAAAAAATTGACTCAACCAATCCGGAATACATTAAAAGCTTTGAGATTTGTAAGAAACTGTTAACTAACGAACCGATTCTGAAATATCCCCAATGGGATAAACCATTCATTTTAACAACTGATGCTTCAGGAGTCGCGTTAGGTGCCGTGCTATCCCAACCATGCGAAGGCAAAGACTTGCCTGTGGCGTACGCCAGTCGTACCTTAAACGATACAGAGAGGAAACTCTCTACGATAGGAAGGGAACTACTAGGTATTGTATGGGCTACCAAGCATTTCAGAAGTTGCCTTTATGGGAGAAAATTTGAAATTAAAACAGACCATAAACCCCTCGAATGGCTCTATTCCCTAAAAGAGCCCAATTCCAAACTGTTTAGATGGAAACTAAAATTAGAAGAGTTCAATTTCATAATAAAATACAAAAAAGGGTCCAGCATAAGTAATGTAGATGCTTTATCCCGTATTGAAGTAAATCAAGCGAACGTAATTAATGCAAAACCATCTGAGGAAAAACAAAATCCTGAAACCACCGATTTGGATGACAGCAATAAAACCCTAGATGAAGAACAAATAAAATTAGGCATAACGGTCAAAGATGTAGCGATTAATCATTGTAAAAATCAAATAATAATTAGAATTCAAGGGAAAATGGGAAGGAAATTCCTTGTAGAAACAGAAAAACTACATACCAACAGAAACGTGATGACGATAACATTCACAGAAAAGAACTTAGAAACCCAGATAGTCGAATTTATCAAAGAATATCTTTCGCCCAACAAATCCTACGGAATCTATTTCGAAGACGATATCTATGCAATTTTCACGAGGACCTTAAACCAATATTTCATTGCGAATAGGTATAAATTAGTGAAATATACTAAAAGACTAATAGACATAACTAGTTCCAGCCAAAAAAGCGAAATAATGAACAAATTTCATAAAGGTCTAACCAACCATCGGGGAATCGACGAAACTTATGAGCACATCAAGAGAACCTATTTTTGGCCAAATTTGAAAGAATCCATCCAAAACTATATCAGCAGATGTGAGTTATGCTTACAATGTAAATATGAACGACAACCCATCAAACCAAAATTCAATCTAACAGAAACACCAAGAAAACCTTTCGAAATAGTGCACATCGATAAATTTTCAATAGAAAAACAAAAGTTCTTAACCATCCTTGACATATTCTCTAAATTTGGATCAGCCTACCCAGTAAGCTCCGCGTCAAGCGTTGAAGTCTGCGATAAATTATTAGATTTCATGATGCATCACGGTATTGTGGATCAAATAGTCTCTGACAATGGCCCCGAGTTTAACAATGAATTACTCAAAGAACTATTATCCCTGCATAATATAAACATCCATTTCACTAGTACACAAAGTTCTACATCTTATGCCCCAGTAGAAAGATTTCACTCGACTTTAATAGAGCATCTTAGACTATTGACGAATTCTAAGGAATTCGGACAAGATGACATCATCACGAAGATGAAATATTCTGTATTAGCCTACAACAATAGCATGCACAGCTCTACAAAAATGACCCCTTTTGAGATAATTAGGGGGCACATAGAAAACTCCCCCGCAGTAGAGATAGAATTAGAAAGAAATATGGCTAACTCTTATACGAATAATCATAAACAGAAAGTTAAAGCAATTTATGATATTTTGATCAACAAAACTGAAGAAGAAAAGGCAAAAACAATAGAAAAAATAAACCAGAAACGAGAAGAAATTTCAACAATTCCCGATGAAGTTTATGTAAAAACAAAGCAGATCCAACAGAAGACAAAAGCCAAATATGCTAGAGAAAAGATAGTAGGAACGAACGAAAAAACAGGAACTCTGGAAATAGAAACTAGGCACCCGAATACTAAATCTAAAATACATCCTGCCAATTTGAAGAGGCCCAGGAAATTAGATGACCAAAATCAGAAAAAACTAATAAACGCTTGGGATGAAAAACTAAACAAAAATGAAGTATTAACCTCAAAATTCGGATTAAACTTGACCAGAGAAGATCTTATAACATTAAAAAGCCGAAATTGGCTCAACGACAATATAATCAACTTCTATATGGAATTAATAAACCAGCGTAACAGCCAAAATCTCGATGCCCCAAGAACCTTCTGCTTTATAGGTACCTTTTTATTCATATCTTTTATGGCCGGAGGTTATTCAAGAGTACGAAATTACACCCGTAAGGTAGACATATTTGAAAAGGATGTCATTATAATACCTACCAATATTCAAAAATTCCCATTGGAGATTAGTAGTCGTAAAAAATAAAACAAAAGAGATAATGTACTTAGACTCTCTTAACTCAGACGGATCAGATATTCTTGCCCAAATCAAAACCTATATGACTGAGGAACACCAAACCAAAAAGAATTCGCCACTAAATCTCTCTGACTGGAAAGTTTTCAATTTCCCAAATACTCCCCAACAAACCAACTCGGATGACTGCGGAGTCTATATGTGCCAATTTGCCAAAACCATAGCAAATAATGAAACTATTGAAATTAAATCATCAGACATTTCTAACCTACGGGAAGAAATGTGTTATGAAATCCTCACGGCAGATTTAATTTAATTTTGCAGGCTATTGCTGCCGGTATGTCGAGCAGCAGTAATCAAAAGCATGGAACAAAGTGGAGGAGTGTTACCAATAGCGCTCGAGAAGACATACTTAGAAAACGCGGAACACGTTTTAGTCCACTATTAT
This sequence comes from Leptopterna dolabrata, assembly GCA_954871275.1. Classification (NCBI taxonomy): domain Eukaryota; kingdom Metazoa; phylum Arthropoda; class Insecta; order Hemiptera; family Miridae; genus Leptopterna; species Leptopterna dolabrata. Next base: position 1,272,060 of record OX940974.1, on the reverse strand, counting down.
AATATAGAGACATTATACGAAGAATATGATAGGTTAGTGAATAATCAAGATAAGTATAGGACATTGGTAAAAAGAAATAAGAAACTTGAAGAAGAGGTTGACGAGTACCTAACAATGTTTGATCAAACACAAGGGAGACTAGCGATCAGATTCCAAAATCTAGTGCCAAAACTAACTAACAAGCACAGATATAGAAGAGGATTAATAAACGGATTAGGAACAATAATAAAAGCAATTACAGGTAACTTGGATGATGACGATAGGCAACGGTATGAGCAAATTTTAAACGAAATAAAGAATAAAAACTCAGATTTAGAAAACCAAATCAAGCATCAATATTCTATTACCGAATCGATGATTGAGAGTTACAACAAAACCATAGCCAATCTGAACTTCAATAACAATCAAATTAAAGCAAAAATGGAAGACCTTAATAAATTAGTAAATCTCACAGCCTCTACAGCAGCCACTCTAAAAGAAAGCATCCACCATATGATATTAACACTAAATATTCTAGATCAAACGGTAGCAGAAATTGAAACAGCCTATATACCTTTTGTAAGATGGGATAATTACATCCCAGCATCATTCCTACTGCCGAACTACAAAAAGAAATTGACCTTGTTCTTAATAAAACCAAAACTAGTACTCTCTCCATGATCGAAAACATCCTTGAATATGAGACTCTAATAGATACTCATTGTACATTAGCGGATAACAGTATAATATTCTTGTTAAATTTACCTTTGTATAGTTACAAGGAATATACTCTATATACTATTAAACCTATACCAGTGAGGAAGGGAAACGAGTTCATAACCATAGTACCAAAAAACGATTATTACCTATACGATAAACAAAATGAATTCTTTACACTAAGAAAAATGTGCAGTAAAATTAATGATAAATACTTTTGTAATTGGGACAACATCTGTAAGGGTGAAGCCAGATGCCAGGAAAACATAATTACGAAAAACCAAATTGCAGATTGTGAATATTCTAAATTTCGAGTAGACAAACTAATAACGCAAAAATTCGTGGAAATAAATCAAATGCTAATTACAACTCCGACCGAGGAAACGATTGAAATAAAAAACAATGATCACGAGGAAATAGTAAAAATTAAAGGTTCATATCTTATAAAACCGGAAAATGACGAAATTTACCTAAATCGAGAACTATTCCTGAGTCAGGGAACGTCTTCAGGAAAACCCTATTTCATGCAAATACACCTCCAAGAAATAACTGAAATTAACATTCAAAATGATACCTGCCAATTAAAGGACTATCAAGAACTATATTTAAATAATAATGACATTTCCTGGCTACACTCGCAAACCGTACCCAAATTAATGCAGATGAAAGACATTGTGGTAATAATAATAACAATTATTATAATAATGTATTTAATGTCACCCTTAACTAAAAGAATCTATAAAACGATGTTAACCAAATATCGAGTCTCGAGGTTACAGGAAACCCAGCAAGTGGCCGAACCTCCAGTTGCCGAAATCAGGATTCAGCAGCCCGATCCAGTCGCTCCAGTCAGCACGATTCCGATTTTTCTACCTCGTGCTGCCAGAGACTAAGAGGGGAGGAGTTACCTCGAATTCCAACCCATCACCTTATAAGAAGACAAGCTGCCCTCCGAGCAGAAGCGCAGAGTCAGCAACCGGACGACTCCTCACCGTGGGAACCCCGCTACGTCGGCAGAAAACCTGCAACCGGACGCCGCCTCTTCGTAGGAACTCCGCCACGTCGTCGAGAAACTGCTGATGCCACCTCCAACCGATGTTATATAAACCCCGAGTGCCCCTTCAGGTGCACTCTCGTCTTGTATCCCGTTCTTCCAACAACACGTCTCTTACCTCATTATCATTTTGTAATTAAATAAAGTGTTTTTTAAAAACTCATTCACTTGGTCTATCGAGTTCATTTATATATATATATATATATATATATATATATATATATTGGTGTGTCAATTTTTATGAGGATAGTTTATATTGAGCGCTAAATTACACCGCAAAGCAATGAGAGGACTGTGACAGCAGATCAGAGCTGCACCCAAACAAAACCGAACCTCAACCAACCAGTCAGGGAGTGACACTTGCGCTGATGCTGGGAATGAGGGGATTGACACACAAGATGGTGACTTCGAGTTGAAGAGTACAACTGGGAGTACCTACTACGTAGTTGATGAAAAGGGTTTTGTTGCTGGGAGTGAGCCCACGAATCTGTGTGGGTAATTGTTATTTCTTTCTCAATAATTTATTTCCAAGGATTAAAGGAGACTGTTACGCGAGTTTGCAGTTTTACTAGGTACAGTTCTCCTAGCCAGGAAGATGGGCTAGAGGAGGGGATATATCGTGAAATGTTCTGATTCCGACATCAGAAGTGGGATACACACATCGCAGCTTACAAGTGAGCGAGGAGTATGAAAATATGGAAGGATACGGAAATATGGACCTAAGTAGGAAATATTCGGATGAATGCCATGAGAACATGGTGCAATGACCAAGAGGACATTCACAGATCTAGATATTTTCACAATCCCGGTGAGTCTTTTCCTAATCCACATTCCTCAGTGAACTATGCGAATATTCGTTCTCTGTGTTTCAGAGGGAAACCGCTCGAGGAAGAAATGTGGGATCATAGTTTAATGTCTGTGAATCACAGTCCAACCAGGGGGTGTCGAGGACCTTGTTCTCACCTCCAGATGGTGACCCCCATCCGCCAAGGCAAGGCTGGCTCTCACGCGGGGCTGGGGTACCGAACCCCGGACATGAACCCGGACATGATCTACGTTATGGTTCGTGTTTGCGTAACAATACTAGGTTCGACCGAAATATCCCTTCTGAGACCCCAGTGCATGGACGTTCGAATTTCGCCTCAGACAATATGCAGTATTTCAACAGAGGCGATAATTATTACTCCACTAAGGACATACTACAACAGATTTTGCTAATCAGAATCTGCAACTCAATCATTCCTAGATAAACTGGTTTCTAGCCTGCCTCGTGACTCATCTAAATGTTCTCTATCACTTCCTGAATTCAATTCTGACATTGAAGAATCAGATCCTCCAGCTTGGTTATCTACCGTGGATATGTACCTTACTGAACACCCGAAGTAGGTAGTGACCTGATCCTGACCTTGAACAAGGCACTACAGGGCAGTGCTTCTCACTGGATTTCTCAAATAGCGTTTCCTGATGTGACATGGGAACAATTTAAATCCTTATTTTTTGGCACAGTATGACGTTGCTGATACATCTGCTGCCACCCTTTCTGCTCAGTTAAATTCGATTCCAAAGGATAATGAAAATCTCGTCCCATTCACTTCACGTATGCTCAGTGTGATGAATTTAAATTGCGTCGTTCATCACGAGCGGTGTGAGGATATGCCCAGGCGGGTTATGAGCGAATCACCACCCTTTCCTGGGATCTTATCGGAAGTGTCCGTTGGTTATGGGGGTACCACCACCATTCACGGATTCTTTTGAGGGATACTGACTGGTAAGGTTATGGGCGGACCACCACCATGACCAGGATCTTTTCGGATAAGCCCAGGCGGGTTATGAGCGAATCACCACCCTTTTCTGGGATCTTTTGAGGTTGTTTGGCTGTTGGTTATGGGCGGACCACCACCATTCACAGCATCTTTTGAGGAGGGGAGAGATAGACGAGGTTAGGAGGAGAGCGAGTAGTCTTCAACTAGAGGAGAGCGTAGAATGGTTAAAAATCCGCAGTATTTATAGACCCGGCAGCCGTCTCCCTCCATCCCCTAGTTGGTAGGGGATGGTGGGGACCGAGGTTGGGCTTCAACTTCCTGGGTCTTTCGTCCCCACTTCTGCCTGTTTATTTGCGAGATCTAAAGTTGGCGAATATAATGGTTGTGGTTCTGAGAGGATCCACGACATAGGTCCTCCCAGATTGAGCAAGGAAACAGATAAGGCAAGCTGATGGCACAGATTTACAAAGCTGAGGGCCGGTGGCAAACAGAGGGAGCTGAGGGCACGAGACAACATGAGGCTGAGGGCCTTGACAACACATATTACGATAATAGATATATAATAAGGATAGTAGATAAGATATAGATAGCGATGTAACGATGACAGATATACAAGGATGATAATAGATAAGATGTACAACGAGAATATGTGTAAAGGACGATGAAGCAGTCGGCGGGTGACTTATCAGGGCGGCGGCGGAGAAGGCCGCCACAGGGAAGGGACAGGGCACATAACAGGAGGTAAAGCGGACCCGGTATATGGCCTGTCCACTTCCTTGGTGCGACGTTGGTGGTCGGCGGGTTGGCGTCCGTGTCGTGAGCGGTAGCGTCGGGGCAGTGAGGGGCGGGATGCTGTGTGATAAGAATTATAACACTGGCAGCATCCCGCCGGCTCCAGGCCCCACCGTGATTGCTTGGGGCGGGGCAGGATGGCTGGGCCGCCGGAACGGGGCGAGTTTTGCGGCATTCTCTCTGTCCGTAGCATCACCCGGGCTTTGGCGTCCCTGCGGTGTCTATGGGGGATATCCCCGGCAGTGTTTTGGGGATGGGGGGCCGGGGGGCCGGCGGTTGAGGCGGTGGTGGAGCCTGTCGTCGAGGGGGTGGTGGTGGGCAGCGGAGTGGAGGGGGCTGCGGGAGAGGGCGTAGTGGCGGGCGGTTGATGGGTGCCGGAGGCGGTGGCGGCGGCATCAACGGGTCGATGGGGACATAGGGGGTTCGGACCCCGGTTGCCTTGGCGATGAAATAATCGCGAAGGATCGCCCACCGGGGTAATTTCCACTGCCGGGGCCGGGGAGGTAGTCTGGTGATCCTCGGAGGCGGAAAAGAAAGAAGCGGTGAAGTTGGCCCAGGCGATGGGGGAAGCGGTGAGAGGGGTGTGGGGACAAACACGTCCCAGAGGATGGCGCCGATCTCCGGGTCCGTGTCGAAGTCGGGCCACGGAGATGGAGGTGACGGGGAGCGCTGAGGGTGTTGCATGTCGGGTGGACGGAGAGAGACTGATAGGATCTCTGAGGGAGAACTGGAGCGGGTTTGCATCGCGCTAACGGGACAGTATGGGGTTTCCCGTCAATTAACAGGGTGGCGGTGCTGTTAGTGGAGCGGATGACTTGAAAGGGCCCGGCATAGAGAGGTTGAAAAGTTTTGTGGATGCCGGGCTCCTTCAGGTACATATGGGTAGAGGCGTAGAACCGCTTTGGGTAGGCGGTGTTGTTAATAGGGACTGGTCGGTGAAGGGGTTCCCTGTTAATTGACGGGCTGTCACATGAAAGAAAAATGTCGGCGGGTAAGCGAAGGGGGTCCTTGAAGGCCCGTTGAGCCGGGCTAGTGCAGTCGGAAGATCCAGCGGTGGTCCGGAGGCTGAGGAGGACATATGGAAGCGTTTTGGTCCAAGAAGCAAAGGTGGATGAGGTGGCAATCGCTTGCTTCAAAACTAAATGCCACCACTCTACTTTGCCATTTGACTGGGGGTGATAGGGGTTGGTGTGAATTTTTTGAATCCCGAGGGAACGGAGGAGGTCTAAAAAGTGGGCGGACTCGAACTGCCTCCCTTGATCAACCGTGACAGTCCGCAGGCAACCGTAGCGGGCAATCCAGTTGTTGAGGAAAGCCGCGGAGACGGTGTCCGCGGAGATGTGGATGAGTGGAATGCACTCAACCCAGTTTGTCGCACGGTCGATCATCGTGAGGCAGTACTTTTTTCCTTCGGAGGGGGGAAGGGGGCCGATGAGATCGAGGTGGATGTGTTCCCATGGGAGGGAGTCGTCAATATGGTGGGGGGGGGGGGCGTGGGGGTGAGCCGAGACCTTATGTTGTTGGCACTTCTGGCACCCTAGAACCCAGTTGCGTATGTCTGTGTTCATATGGGGCCAGAAGTACCTCGTTTTGAGTAGGTCCCGGCTCGCCCGGATGCGGGGGTGGTGGAGGGAGCGATAATGCAGGAACAACTGCCACCTGAGCGCCGGTGGGACGTAAGGGCGTGGGGAGTCGGCCGTTACGTCGCACCAGAGGTCGTGGGGCGGCAGTTGTTGCAATTTAGCGGCGGTGATTAAATTGGCGAGGGCAGGGTCGGATGCGGGGTCTTGTTGGCGGTGAATAATTTGAGGGGAGGGGAAGGGCTTTAGTTCAGCTACCTGCGCAGGCGTAGGGCGGGAGAGTGCGTCCGCCACACAGGTATCGGCCCCCGGCAAGTAGCGAATATCGGTTGTAAATTGTGCGATAAATTCGAGTTGCCGGAGGCGACGAGGCGAGGCGGACTTCCGGTATTGTAGGAGGGCGTGTGTGAGGGGTTTGTGATCCGTAATGACAGAGAACTGCCGGCCCTCCACGAAGTCACGAAAGTGTTTAATGTCTTCGTGGATGGCAAGAAGTTCTCTGTCGAACGTCGAGTAATTTTTTTGCGTAGGGGATAACGTTTTGGAAAAGAAACCGAGTGGTTGAGGGGCGGCGCCGGTATGCTGGTGTAATACTGCCCCTATCGCCCAGTCGGAGGCGTCGGTGGTGACGGAGAGGGGGGCGTTGGGGCTGGGGTGGGCAAGTAGAGCGGCGGCGGCGAGATCGTTCTTGCAGGTGCTGAAGGCGGTAGCGAGGTCTGTGGTCCATTGGATCGGTCGATTATCCTTCTTTTTTGCGGGTTGTGGAATGGCGTTGATAAGGGGTAGCTGGTGGTGGGCGGAGTGCTTCATGTGGAGGCGATAAAAATTTAGCATTCCGAGGAAGCGGCGGAGTTCGGTGACGGTGCGAGGTTGGGGAAAATCGCGGAGGGCTTGAACTTTGTTGGGTAAGGGGTGATCCCGGAAGCGGTGACTAGGTGCCCAAGGCAGCGGACGGTGGGATGGGCTATCGCACTTTTATCTTTGTTGACTTCAACGCCCTCCGAGGAGAAAATTTCAAGGATTTGGCGGAGATGGTCAAAATGCTCGTCGGGAGTGCGGGAGGCGATGAGGACGTCATCGAGAAAGCAAAACACAAAGGGTAGGCTTTGCAAGATCTGATCCATGTAACGCTGCCATGTTTGGGCAGCGTTGCGGAGGCCAAATCCCATTTTTAGGTATTCGAAAAGTCCGAATGGGGTGATTATTGTGGTTTTTGGGATGTCCTGGGGGTAAATGTCAATATGGAGACGCCCGGGAGATGTCAAGAGTGGAGAAAATGGTGGCGGCGTGGAGGTGTGAAGAGAAGTCTCGGAGGTGGGGGACGTTATAGAGGTGGGGCGTGGTTCGGGAGTTGAGGCGGCGGTAATCGCCGCAGGGGCGGATATACCTGTTGGGCTTCTGCACTATGTGGAGTGGGGAAGCCCACAGGGAGTTGGAAGGGCGGATAATTTTTTCGAAATGTCGAAATGTTGGCGGGCCTGCTTGAGCTGGAGGGGGTGTAGACGGTGGGCCTTGGCGGAGAGTGGGCGGCCCCGTAGTTTCAATATGGTGCTGGATGGTGGCGAGGTGCGAAGAGGGCCGGCGGCAGGGGGTGTAGTTCGTGAGGAGGGAGGTGAAACGGCTTGCTGATGGTTGGATGGAGTGTATGAAGCCCGGGAGGGGTTTGTTAGTGGGGGTCGATCAGGCGCGCATTTTTGATATCCACCTGGAGGCCGAAATAGGCGAGAAAGTCGGCCCCCAGGATGGGTTTCTCTACGTCCGCCACGGTAAATATCCATTCGTATGCGATCCCATTCAGGTGGACAGTCGAATGGTAATTCCCGTAGGAGGGAATGGTGGTACCGTTGGCAGCGTAGAGAATTTGCCGGTGGCAGCGCGCCTGTCGCCGGAGGATGGAGTTGGGAAAGATGGAGAGTGCGGCGCCCGTGTCGACGAGGAAGGGGACGTTGGTTCTCTTGCATTTGATGAAGAGGCAATGGTGGGAGGGGTTTGAGTGGGGTAAGATGGCGTCGGTCGGAGCGGTGGTGGTCGGAGTGTGGGCGGCGTCGGCGTAGGTGTGTGGTCGTTGCGGCGGGGCGGCGTCGGGTGTTGGTTCTGTATTTGTGACAGCGTTGTAGGTGCGGGGCTGCTGTGGCGGAGTCGGAGGGGCGTCGCCGGTGAAGGAGACGTGTTTGGTTGACGGGGGTTGGTCGAGGGTGGGGGTCCGTGCGGCGGCGGCGGTGTAGGACTGGCGTGGTGGGGTTGGGGAGCCTGCGTCCCTTGGGAGGGAAACGTGTGAGGTCGAAGCAGCAGTGATGATGGCCGGGGGGGAGGGGGGGTCGATGGGGTCCCCCCCGTGGCTGAAAGGAGGTGAGACCGTGGGATTTACCGACGGGCGTCGGCGTTTCCCTGCTTGGAAGGGAGGGCGCAGGGGGGCGGTAGTTGCGGGCCTCCTCCCCGAAGTTTACTTGGTAGAAACATCGGTGGGGGGGGGGGTCGGCAGGAAGGTAGGGCGTCCGATTCCGGCGAGAGGGGGGGGGGGGGTCGGAGCCGGCCGGGGATCGGCGGAGGGGCGCCGGTCCGGAGAGGGCGGCCTCCGACGATCCTCGGTGGGGGGGCGTCGGTGATCAGTAGAGGGGGATCAGTGGCCGTCCGTAGAGGGGGGCCGGCGTCGTTCAGAGGAGTGGGGCCGTTGTTGAGAGGGGGTGGAGGGGTGGGGGGGTGCGAATTTCGCCGACGGCGGCTGACGTAGCGAGGTCGTGCACCGTGTCTGCCAGCCGGAGGAGGGCGTCGTCAGGGCCGTCAAGGTGACTGGCGAGCGCCATTTGGATGGGGTGGGGGAGCGCACGTAACCAAAACGTGCGGGTGATATCTGCTGTCATTACATCCTGCAGTTGGTGTCGCAGGCGTCGGAGAAGGTGGGAGGGTTTCATATCACCGAGGTGGTGGGGCTGCAACAGCGCGGCGATCCTAGCGAGTTTAGACGGCTGATACAGGGAGATGAGGCGGGAGCGTAGGTCATCGTAGGCCGCAGTGGTGTCAGACGTTTGGAGGAGGATGTCGTACGGTAAGAGTGAGATAAGACGGGAGTAGCGGGCCTTCTGGCTGCGTATGCCGGCGGTGGAGAAAGCTGCGTCTTTTTGGAAGAACCAAAGGGAGGGGTCGTGCGAAGAGAAGGGGGCAGCGAGAGTGGGAAGGAGGAGGCTGCAGTCATGACGTCGGCGGAGAAGGTCGGGGTGGTCGCAGCGGCGTTCGCAGCGGTCGTCGAGGTCGCAGGAGGCGTCAAGGCGGAGGAGCGCGGGTTGGCCGCAGCGGCGTTCGCAGCGGTCGTCGAGGTGGAGGGGGGTGAGAGAACGAGGGGCGACAGAACAGGGGGCGGCGACTCCATGATGGGAAAGGAACGAAGGAAGCGGGAACGTCGGGTTCACCACTGTGATTGCGTCGTTCATCACGAGCGGGGTGAGGATATGCCCACGCGGGTTATGAGCGAATCACCACCCTTTCCTGGGATCTTATCGGAAGTGTCCGTTGGTTATGGGCGTACCACCACCATTCACGGATTCTTTTGAGGGATGCTGCCTGGTAAGGTTATGGGCAGACCACCACCATGACCAGGATCTTTTCGGATAAGCCCAGGCGGTTTATGAGCTAATCACCACCCTTTCCTGGGATCTTTTTAAGGTTGTTTGGCTGTTGGTTATGGGCGGACCACCACCATTCACAGCATCTTTTGAGGAGAGGAGAGAGAGATGAGGTTAGGAGGAGAGAGAGTAGTCTTCAACTAGAGGAGAGCGTAGAATGGTTAAAAATCCGCAGGCGCCGGATTTATAGACCCGGCAGCCGTCTCCCTCCATCCCCTTGATCCAAGATCAGATCAACCCTTTAGCTGGGTTAAACTATTCAGTTGTTTGGACATGGCTAGCTGGTTTTTATAGGTACATACCTATTATACACCCTCACTCTGTGGAGTACACCGCCTTTGTCACACCAGGTAGCCAATGGGGAGTTTTGACAACCCCTTTTGGCGAACGGGCCATCTGTTTTCAGGATGGCAGTTATGACGGCGTTGGGACCCTTGGCCCATGAGTATGTCCTAGTTTCTATGGACGATATTCTTGTGATCGCAACCACAACCCTAGATGCACTAGATAGACTTGACCATGTTTTGAAACGGATGCAGGGTTTTCTTTGAATCCTTCCAAGCGTAGTTTTGTTGTAAAGAAGGTACAATACCTCGGGTGACATTAGCGATGGTGAAATAAGACCAAATACTCGTAAAATAGACGCACTGATGCGGGCGTTATGGAAACCCCTGCCGATCTTCTCAGAGATCTTCTTTCCCAAGCACCCCATGAAGGTGAGAATTACGTATCCATCGCAACCAGAATGCTCGGAATCCTGAACGCTCGATTCAAAGGGATGACAATAGAAGAGATATCCCTTTCCATTACTATGGCCCAACTGGCACGATTTGATGGTAGAATCCGGAGACTTGCTTACACTACCGACATTCGATCACGAGAAAGCTTGCTCAAGGAGTTAAAGTCTTCGGGTTATGGCAAAAGACCGTCCACCGATTCGCTGTCTCGCGACATAAATGATAAAAGGGCCAATATTCATCGTCAACCTCAAGTCAGTCCGCGCCAGCGTACAAGAAGTATTGCTCGTGCTGTAATATGAACTTGCACTATACGAAAGACTGTCGAAGACACCCGACCACAGCTGCACCCACCCAATCGTTCGGAACATGCAATATCTGCCGATCGTAATTAGTCGCTGAGATTTTTCTTAATGATAATGAAATAAATGTTTGCTTTCACATCGTTCCTGACGACGCCATAAGTTCCGATATTGTGGTTGGACGAGGAGTTTTAGCAACGGGATTGCAAGTCATTATTACTAACGATACATGTGAATTTATCCCTGCCAATTTACTATCAGGGAAAAATCCCTCTCATCAATTACTCCGAACTATTACGAATACGATCTCTAACAACGAACATCAACCCTCCATTAATGTTGATGATGTTAATTTATGTTCCGATGAATCTGATAAGCTCCAATGTAGAATTCAGTAAAATCCATACAGATTTAGAAGCGGATATGAAACCGTGGCTGTTCTCAATATTATTGTGGTGATCGGCTGCTCCCTATTAACAATGTAATAGCGTCACTTGAGGTATAAGCCGCGTCTTGGCGGCTTCCCGGAGCGGGGTTCCCCTACCCCCCTCCGGGTCTGTAATGAGGGGTATAAAAGGCGATGTATTAAACCAATAAATATGCATTCAAGTCACAAACCGACTACTGAGAGTCTCGTGTACTTATTCCTAGCTATAGCTCCCGCTGGATCATCACACTGGTCACCCCGACGACGAACACGCAACCTTCACCGGCTACCGGCTTCTGCGAACGGCGTCCCGCCTTCTCGCCTCTAGCGACTGCTCAACGCGCACCTTTGCTGGCTTCCTGCCTTCTGCGAACAACATCCCGCCTTCTCGCCTCTAGCGACGGCTCGATACGCACCTTCGCCGGCTTCCTGCCTTCTGCGAATAGCGCCCCGCATTCTCGCTTCCAGCGACGGCTTAACACGCACATTCGCCTTGACCTTCAACGGACTTACAAAGGTCCTTTTCAGGACCACTGTTTCAGCCTTTCAATTTCAGCCACCTCGGACTTTCCCGACCGCAACGCCGGCAGAGCAACGTACCCTTGCCCCGGCCATCTTCGGACTAACACCGATTCTTTAAGAACCATCGTCCTCTTGCGATCGATAGCGAACCCCCCACCGCTAATCACGACCAATCAGCGTCCTCTCTCAAGCGACCAACCAGCTATCGTCTCTCCAGCGAACCAATTAGAGACCATCTCGCCCCTCCCGCTGCCTATTTAACGAGAGCGACCATCAACAGAGCATTCATTCCTCAGATCTACAACCAAGAGAACAACTAAGAAGAAAATGGAGACCAGAGCTACGAAGACACTGGAAACGGCACCAGCACCTCTCAAACTGCGGCCTTTTGACCCGGACTTCCCGCACGCCTGGTTTGCCCAGCTCGAACTTATTTTCGCCCAGGAAGGCTTGAAAAATTCTGAAGCCCGCTTCACCCGTGCCTTCCTCGCGCTCAAGCCTCGCCAAGCGGACATCTGTACCGACATTGTCGCCTCCGCATGGTACCAGACGCTGAAAGACCGGCTTATCGCAGCTCATGCACCCTCAGATGGCTCCCAGCTCACAACTCTGCTTCAGCCTTCGGTGACAGACGAACTACCTTCGGCCCTCGCCAGACGCCTTCAACGTGCTCTTCCCTCGGGAACTCCGACCTCGCTTCTCCGACAACACTTCTTACGATCTCTACCTGAGAGCCTTTGCCTTCACATCGCAGCCAGCGTAGAACCCGATATCACGAAGCTCGCGGCGGCCGCCGACCGCCTTATACCCTTCGTAACACCTCCTCGTGTGGCTACCGTCGACGAGGAAGCTCAAGTGATCCAGCACCGCCAACAAATGCGGCCTTCTACGCAGCGACAATCACCCCCTCAACGACCGAACAAGAAGTTCTGCTTTTACCACAGAAGATGGGGCTCCCGAGCGAAAAAATGCGTCAAACCCTGCACCTGGCGAAGCAAACCGACAGGAAACGCCAACGCACGACCCCCCTTACGTAGAGCCGTAAAGGCCGTGCGAACACACCTCAACTCTCGGCTTTTCCTCCGATGTAAGAAGGCTGCAGTAGAATTTCTCGTAGACACCGGCTCGGATGTTTCGATTGTACCCAACTCGCTACTTCGTAGAAAAACAAAGAAACCCGGCTTCCTACGAGCGGCTAATGGCTCGGAGATCAACACATACGGCAACCACTCCGCCTCGGTACACCTACCCGACCTACCGCCCTATGAATGGACATTTGTCGTAGCGGACGTCTCAACACCGATCCTCGGCTCCGACTTCCTGCGGTACCACGGCCTACTAGTTGACCTCCCGAACGCCCGCCTCATCAACGCAGCGACTAGTACCTTCATCAAAGGCACAATCAACCTCGTACATCCGGGAAACTCTATCTGTTTAACCACAGATAATTCGCCACGCTTTCAAGCACTACTAGACGCATATATGCTCCTTCAAAAACGCCCTGCGAAGCACCGATTGAACACCATATAATAACGAAAGGCCCACCATGTCATGCTAAGCTCCGACGACTAGCTCCGGCGATCTACACGAAAGCGAAAGCCCACTTCACAGAACTCCTAAACGCCAGCATCATAGAACCATCGGAAGCTCCTTGGTCAAGCCCTCTACACGTCGTACCGAAGCCAGACGGAGACATTCGCCCCGTCGGAGACTACCGTGCCCTCAACAGACTCACCGTCCCCGATCGATACACGGTACCCCACCTCCACGACTTCACAACCGTACTTTTCAGGACGACTATATACAGTACGTTCGATCTCGCCCGCGCTTTCTTCCATTGCAGAATCAGCGAAAAGCACGTTCCGAAAACAACAATTCTCACCCCGTTCGGCGCCTACCAGTACAGAAGAATGAACTTCGGCTTAAGAAACGCAGCACAAACTTGGCAGAGATACATGGACCACGTCCTCCGAGACCTACCCTTCGTTTTCTGCTATTTAGACGACCTTCTAGTAGCCTCCAAAGATATCGAAGAACATTTTACTCACCTAAAATTATTACTCGATACTCTAGCGAAATACGGCCTCCAAGTCAACAAGGCGAAGTGTCAACTGGCCCGCACATCTGTCAAGTTCCTCGGCCACATCGTATCACCTAGCGGTGTAACACCTCTACCCGAACGAACGGCCCTCATCGCTAAGTTTCCTCGCCCTACTACGGTACAAGACCTCCGCACGTTCCTCGGCTTGATAAATTTTTATCACCGTGCGATACCTCGTGCTGCCGCCACACTCCGACCTCTGATAGACATGATCCCGCCCGACGCTCGGAAGAAAGATAAACGTCTACTTCAATGGTCTAGAAACGCCGAGACGGCGTTCGAAGAAGCGAAACACGTCCTCGAACGAGCAGTAACATTAGCGCATCCAGGCCCCACACAACCGCTAGTCCTACACACGGACTCCTCGGACTTCGCCGTCGGCGCTGCGCTCCACTTCCTAGACGGTGACCATCTTAGACCACTAGGATTTTTCTCAAAATCCCTCAATCAAGCGCAGAGAAATTACAGCACGTTCGACCGAGAACTCCTCGCAATATATCTCGCCGTAGTGCACTTCCACCAGCAAATCGAGGGACGTACACTAACCGTGTACACCAATCACAAACCTCTCACCACGGCCCTTACTACGCAATCGAACACCGCTCCTCCGACCAGACTCCGTCACCTACGATTCATATCAGAATTCACCACGGATATAAGATACGCCGAGGGATCTTCAAACGTCATCGCCGATTATCTGTCCCGTCTACCACCCACCGACGGTAACACCGGCCTGGACACACACGCGGTCGACAAATACCGACCTCCCTTCTCAACAAGAGAACTCTTCGAAGCCCAGTCCGCCGATGAACACACCCGCGAGATGAGCCTTCAAAGAAAAATAATCAACGGGTACGAGATCCTCTGCGATTTGTCAGATTCAGCACCACGACCCTATATACCTACATCTCTACGGCTCCCAGTTTTCCGGCACATACACGGACTATCGCATCCGGGAACAAAAGCTACGACCGCCCTGATCCGCGCCCGATATTGTTGGCCAAATTTGACCTCCTCGGTTCGCCTCTTCACACGCGCCTGCCCTAGCTGCAACCAGGCGAAAATTACCCGGCACGTTCGAGCACCCCTAGGTACCTTTCCGGAATCAACACCGCTCTCACATCTACATGTTGATATCTTCGGACCACTTCCACCTTCTAGATCGTACAAATTCGTTCTCTCGATGATCGACCGAGCAACCGGATGGTTCGAATGCGTCCCGTTATCAACAATAACAATGGAGAGCCTGATCAACGCCCTTCACGATAACTGGATCACCCGATTCGGTTCCCCGGCATACCTCACTTCCGACCAAGGGACCCACTTCACATCAAACACCTTCCGATTATTCTGTGAAAAGATGGGGATAGAACTACATCACACGAACACATATCACCCGCAAGCCAACGGCCTCGTGGAACGCCTACACCGTGTCTTAAAAGACGCTATCATCGCTACCTCCTCGTCAAGAAACTGGGCATCGGACCTCAACGGCCTCCTTCTCAGCCTACGCAACAGGCCCGGCCCCGACGGCTACTCGCCCTCACAGCGACTTTTTTCGGCCACTCCACGACTTCCAGGGGACCTGTTCACACAACCACCACCCGCTATGGTACCACTTCTAACACACGACTCGTACCGAAGATTCGCAGAGGCCTATTTGCCGAACACAATTCAGCGAGCAACACACGTATACGTAAGAGTCGATACACCGAAAGGTAAACTCGACCCCCCTTACGTAGGACCTTTTCGAGTTCTCACAAACGACGGGAAGACTATTTGTTTCGAAAAAAATGACTCCGCCAACAGTCTCCATTGATAGATGCAAGCCGGCCCCGCCTCCCTCAACTACGATTGGTCAAGAAAGCTCGCTCCCTATTGGCCAACCGAATTCATCCGTGGATTCCGCGGGTATAAAACACGAACCGCGACCCGCGAAGGTCATTCACTCTCACAATGGCACCAAACACACCTTCGAAACCCATTTCGAAACAGCAACTGCTGCAGGTCCTCACGCTGACACCTTCGCTTCCGGGCCATCACGCCTCACCAACAAAAAGAAGAAAGACGAGGCCAGTACTCCCGGGGAGGTGTCCCCCGACCACAACGGTACGAGAAGCTATGGTAATCACACGGGCCAGCGCCGCCCCTATACCACCTCGGCCATTCATCAACCCAATGAATCAGATGATGAAACCACCACAGGGAATCACCCCACTTCATGTCAGCGGCCCGCCAGACGCCGCGGGGATACCCATAATGACCTACATGGCCACTCACAACCAAACCATCATGCTGATGCTCCGGCCTTTCGCCGGGAAGTGCTCCGACTGCTGCACACACGGCTGCCGCCGCCCCCAGCTCCAGAGCATCGGGGTACAGGTGTCCCCCGACACAATTACCACTGGGACCCAGGCAACAAACAAGAGGACGCAAGTGGAGCCGCCAACCGCTGCAGCTACGCCAAAAGTGCAGCCCATTTCACCTGCTCCGGCACCTCCTGCCTCGCCGCCCAGCAGAGTCACTCCCGCCAGCCGCCCCTTCCAGAGGTCTCCCAGACGAGGCCCCCGACATTATCAGCGGAACTACATCCGAGCACGCTCCCAGTTCCGAGCACGCTCACGGATCCCGCACCGCAGCCGCCGCTAATGCAGGATGACACAGCAACAGCAAACCAAGACAACAGGCAGCCTCTTCTACCTCCACCGACGCCTCAACACGATTCACCGTCGAAAATGAATTTATAATTGCAGTATTTAACAATGTAATAGCGTCACTTGAGGTATAAGCCGCGTCTTGGCGGCTTCCCGGAGCGGGGTTCCCCTACCCCCCTCCGGGTCTGTAATAAGGGGTATAAAAGGCGATGTATTAAACCAATAAATATGCATTCAAGTCACAAACCGACTACTGAGAGTCTCGTGTACTTATTCCTAGCTATAGCTCCCGCTGGATCATCACAATTATCATAATACCGAGAATTTTTCACTGAAGGTTTTCCTCGAACTAAAAACAGGGGACTTAAGTATTCGGTTGATTGATCCAAAGAAAGTGGTTCGGCGTAGACCATACCCCCTTTCACCTTCCGACAAGGAATTTGTGAGGGAGCATATCGCGGAACTGGAAGCCGCGGGTATAGTCCGGCCTAGCACTTCCCCCTATGCCAGCCCGATTTTATTAGTCCCAAAGAAAAACGGCAAGTTGCGTTTATGTGTCGATTTCTGGATGCTGAATTCGAACACAGTACCTGAACACTATCCTCTACCATTAATTTCTGATCAAATTACCAGATTAGCAGGAGCAAAATGCTACACTACCATAGATATGGCGAGCGGATTTCACCAAATTCATTTATCCATCCGGATTCGGTCGAACTCACTTCTTCCATCACCCCCTTTTCTCAGTATGAGTTTCTGACGATGCCTTTCGGGGAGGAATGGGCCCAGTGGGTGCTGTATTAGTATGCGCCCCACAGTCGCGTTTCTCTATTAGTATCACTGCTTCTCTCGGCGTCATCCGGTATCCCACAGGGTAGCCATCTTGGGCCTCTCTGCTTCCTCCTGATGATAAACAGCGTGGTGGGGGCACTCGCACCTGGGGTTAGGTGTTTACTGTTTGCGGACGACCTGAAGATCTTTGCCCATGTCGCTGCCCGTTCGGACTTCGTCGCCCTGCAGTCGGCCATCGGGAGGTTGGAGGCGTGGTGTGCATCGAATCACTTGTACCTGAACCCATCAAAGTGCTCGATCATGACCTTCCATCGTTCTTCCCAGCCCGTCTTCCATGATTACGTTCTGAGTGGCGCTCCTTTGCGGCGTGTGAGCGAGTATAGGGACTTGGGAGTCTTGTGCGACGAGCAGCTGAACTTTACAGCCCATATCGAGGAGCTGTCAAACCGTGCCATGCGCGCCCTGGGCTTCCTGAAGCGCAGCACTAGGGAATTCACGAGCATCCCAGCCATCGTAGCCCTCTACAAAGCTCTAGTCCTGCCGATCCTGGAGTATGCGTCTACCGTCTGGTCTCCTGCCTACTCCATCCACAAATACCGCCTGGAGCGAGTCCAAAACAAGTTCTTGCGGTACGTCGCTTTCAAGCTGGGCATTTCTTCGGCTGATGTCGTGTAAGACCCATTGCTGCGGAATTGCCACCTGACCACCCTCGAAAACCGTCGTAGCGCTGCTGATCTCACCTTACTCCACAAACTCGTAAACAACGACATCGACTGCCCGGCTCTCATCTCGAAAATATATCTTCTCGTCCCTCGCCTTACCTCTCGCTCACCGCCGCTCTTCTACATCCCCTTCATGCCGACGAACTACCAACGACACCGTCCCTTCCGAAGAATACCTCGCTGCGCCAACCTATTTCTGTCCCTCAACCCCGACTTCGACTTTTTTCACTCCTCCCTCTCAAATCTTAAATCCACCATCGCTAGTTCCCCCCTTATATTCAATTGAGTATTTCCACTGTTCCCCCCCCCCCCCATGATTGATTGTCATTCCGTTGTCCCCTCTCCACCCCACTCTGTTAGAATGGTTTTAATGTATGTATTGTAATTGGGCTTGCCCGTAATAAATAAATAAATAAATAAATAAGTATGCAACCCCACAGAGAACCTCGGCTCCGAAAGCGCCCCACACTACTTGCAATGTGCCCCTCAGCGGTGTTCAACGTGTTTGTTTTGTACCTTAATCGCGAAGTCGCAAGACAAACCGTCTTATCGCAAGAACAAAGTTGAACGTTCCATTATGATCAACCTATCCCATCTTGTCCGTCAGTTATATCTGCAAAGTCTCAACGGACTGGTTCAATATGTGTCGTGAAGTTTGTTCCTCAATCCTCCAAAAACGTCCACAAATGATAGGCACATGCGACCACCCTATTCAAATTGACGAAGCCCGGTTTGCTGGGAGGCGTAAGTACAATCGGGGTAGATTGCTGCAGGGAGATAGACGCCCTCTCGAAGAAGTAAGTGACGAAGAGATTGAAAACAATAGAAATCATGGCCGACGAATTGATGGACACTGGGTGTTCGGCATGAATCAGGGTAACGACTGCCGGTATTTTCACGTTGACAAAAGAGACAGAGCCACACTAGTTCCCATCATACAACGAGAATGCCAAAGGGGATCTTACATTCATTCTGTCGAGTGGGCGGCATACCGAAACCTAGATCAACTTGGCTTTCATCATTCGACCGTTAACCACCAACAAAACTACCTGGACCCGCAAACTGAAGCGCACACTCAAGCCATTGAGCGTTAGTGGCTCGACGCGAAGATAAAGATTTTGAAAAAAATTAGAGGGACAACTCGCGAGCTGCTCCAGTCTCATTTGGATAGTTACTGTTGGCGAATGATGAGGAAGAACGAGCCAGATCTGTTCGTCGCATTCCTGAAGGACGTGAAACAAGTTTACCGACCCTAAACCGTGATAGACCCTTGACGAAGTACCTTAATGCGGATTTCTTGTAAGTACCTTCCACAATTTTTCCTATCTACGAATTCTGCGTAGTATATTCTGTGGGGCGCATACTACCATAGAAACTGAAGTGCCGAGAGGGTTGTGGGGCGCGGAAGGGGTGTGGGGCGCATACTAATATAGCACCCATAATTGTATATGGGCATGAAATAGGGCTGCACTAGCGAACTGTCCACCACACGTATCGCATAACAAATCAGCTTTACACGCTAGTTCGTGTCTTATTTTTTCTAATATATCTTGAAAAACTTCCCCACATTTCGCGCAATAAGAAATCCTAGTGTGTAAAATTTGGTGACTCATTCGATCAGACGGACTATTACACGCTTCCCCACAATACTGGCAAATACACTGAAAAATATCTACATCTTCTGGTGGTGGTGGGGGTGGGGAAGAAAACCTTGTTTTATTATGGTCGGCTGCATTCAAATTATTACCACATCGGTCGCACAAAAAAAAATCTTCAACTTCGGACATTCTTCGCCCACAATTCGCCTCGTGCTGTGTCATTAAATAATAGCACGGGAACGTTGAATGGCAAAAAGAGCAAGTTTTAGAAGACGATGCCATTGTACAAGTTGGTAATTAATCAAAATAAACTATTGAACTCCAAAATATAAAGGTAAGTACTCTTCTACGAAAATTAACGAACGCTCTTCTATCAAATCAATGCAATAACAAAAAAAAACCTCTTTCAAGGAAAACTAATTGAGAAACCTCTGAACGAGAAACGAGAAAACAAAAATAAAGTCGAACGAAACCGGATGTAAGAAAGAAATAGGTGATGGGGGTAAATTAAATGTAATCTTCTTGAATTTTGGATCTCAGCGAGTGGGAAAAAACTATTGCGAGATATGTGTGAAAAAGAAAAAAAAAATGAAATATTAACTGGTTAAGAAAATAAATTGATAGCAAGGGAGGGGGAAAGGGCGTAAAAAATGTTGTAGGGGTAAACTAAATGAATACTTCTTCAAAGTTTGGGTCTCAGCTAGTGAGATAAAAACTATTGCGGGACATGGGGGAAAAAAAGGGGGGAAATAAATTGAATAATAATAACTGAGATGGGAGAAGAAAAAAAACGCTGCAAAGTCCTTGTCACATGGGGTTTATTATTCTACAGAAATGTTGGCTGTACATTTATTGTTTGTAACATAAATCACTCGCGGCGGAATAGTGGAAATCCATAGCAAAAAACTACAGGATAAAAATAAAATAGTCTATTTCCACGTAAAATAACAAAAAACTGTAGACCGGTTTCGGTTGTTACACCATCGTCAGTACACTATTGTACACTAGTGTACAATAGTCAGTACACTAGTGTACTGACGATGGTGTAACAACCGAAACCGGTCTACAGTTTTTTGTTATTTTACGTGGAAATAGACTATTTTATTTTTATCCTGTAGTTTTTTTTTTTTTTATTGTTTGTTTCATGTGAAATAATTGAAATAGCTATTTCTGATGGTTTCCACCAATTTTGGCCCCCAAAACACAAATTAGGTAGGTACGATCTTTTTTTTTTTTCAAATTAACTTTGATCATTGGCAGTGCCATTTAATCGTCTTGATCCACGTGTTGACACTTTTTCTAGTGTTATTCTACAAACTGATGGTGATTTCAGACGGTTTCGCAGGTTTTTGACTCATACAAAATCAATTTTGGGAGCTGAACTTCCGGTACAACCTCAATTTTCCACTCCTTGGCCAAAATCGACCTCATATTCGATCTTCTCGTCCCCAAAAACATGGAAAACGATACCTCAAAAGCTCATGTTACCAACATGTTGCTAAAACGCAAAAAGTACCTATTTTTACACACATTTTCACTCACAACACCCCTGGGTATATTCCGATCGGGCTGGAAAGTTTCGGGACACAACTAGGGCCCAAATAGAGCATGTGTGCGAAAGAACGACTTTTTTAGACCGAAAATGAAGCCTGTACACGTGATACGGCGGACGGACATTGCATTTTGGTTTATTATTCTGTGAATAATACACCTATGTAATCGCTCAGCAAAAAATTTTTATAACACCCCCTCAAAATTTTTTCTTTTCCGTTTCAAGGTACGTAGATTCCATAAATGCAATGTCCGTCCGCCGTACGCCGTCCGCCGTCCGCCGTATCACGTGTACAGGCTTCATTTTCGGTCTAAAAAAATCGTTCTTTCGCACACATGCTCCATTTGGGCCCTAGTTGTGTCCCGAAACTTTTCAGCCCGATCGGAATATGCCCAGGGGTGTTATGAGTGAAAATGTGTATAAAAATAGGTACTTTTTGCGTTTTAGCAACATGTTGGTAACATGAGCTTTTAAGGTATCGTTCTTCATGTTTTTGGGGACGAGAAGACCGAATATGAAGTCGATTTTGACCAAAGAATAGAAAATTGAGGTTCTACCAGATGTTCAGCTCCCGAAATTGATTTTTTATGAGTCAAAAACCTGGGAAATCGTTTGAAATCACCATCAATTTGTATAATAACACTGGGAAAAGTGTCAACAGGTGGATCAAGACGATTAAATGGTACTATCAATGATCAGAGATAATTTATTTTAAAAAAAAGGAGCGTACCTACTTTATTCGAGTTTTGGGGGCCAAAATTGGTGGAAACCACCAGAGATAGCCATTTCAATTATTTTGTATGAAAGAAACAATAAATAAACAGCTAACATCTCTGTAGGTAGGTATGTCCAATGGAATAATAAACCCTTGTGACAAGGACTTTGCAGCGTTTTTTGAATCTACGCACCTTGAAACGGAAAAGAAAAAAGTTTGAGGGGGGGTTATAAAAATTTTTTGCTGAGCGATTACATAGGTGTATTATTCAGAGAATAATAAACCAAAACGAGGTAGTTTAACCTAAAAGAACGATGAAGAAAGAAAGAAAAAAAACGCAAAGGGTTTGGGTTTTGGGATGCTACTAGAACCAATGATCCTAACAATGAATATTATTTAGGGATTACCTATTTAATCTTCCGTAGTTGAGGAGATGGGAGCAGTAGCAGGCAGGAGGACTTTCTGTGTTGAGAACTCAGAACGAACTGTGGCTGCTGAGGGACTCCTGCTCCTTATATAGTGGTGAAGGGGGTGCCTGTTCAGACAGGAGCGCAAGAACTGTTCAGACAGGAGCTGGAGCAGAGCACGACCTGTCCAGACCTCCAGAAATCTGATCAGACATGCGCGCCCCTATAGGTTCTTAGGTTCAGATCAACCCCTATGATAGAATTACGTTCTGAAAGAGTGTAGAATAATGTCTCTCCATTATGTTGGTTGAGAATCAACATTTCAAACATTCACCTTAATATTATTTACATAAGTAGGTGGGTATTATAATAAGTCCATTGTTTTGAGTGTGAAGTATGTAGGTATTCATGGTCAAACAGGATTTTCAGAAATTCCGAGGGGTTTTATTATGATTACCTGATACAATTAATTAGGTAGGTATTCATAATCAAAACGGAATTCCAGAAATTCCAAGATGGTGGGGGGGGGGCGGTGAGGGGTGACGTCATTATGATTATTTGATACAATTAAGTAATTAAGTAGGTAGGTATTCATAATCAAAACAGCAATGTCCCAGAAGGTTCTAGGGGAGGGAGATAATTGAGAAGGGGGGAATGTTCCAGAAGGTTACGACCAGAGGCTGGGGGATGATGGGGTAAAATGGTGGGGAGGGGGAGGGTCAATGGTTCAGAAGGTTCAAGGCCATGGGGGGGGGGGGGGGTTCCAGAAGGTTCGTGGAGACGGGTGTGGGGGGGGGGGGTGAGGGTGGTAGGAGGTTGATGGGGATGAGGGGCGATGGTTGGTGGGGGGGGGAGGGGGAGTGTGTGTGGGCGGAGGGGTAGGAGGAGGATCTGAGGGCTGAGGAGGAGGGTGGGGTGGGTGGAGGTCTGGAGGCGTCAGGGGGTGGGGGTGGGTGAAGGTCTGGAGGCGACAGGGGGTGGATGAGGTCTGGAGTGGGCGGGGGTGGGCGGGGGTGGGTGGAGGTCTAGAGGCGGCAGGGGGTGGTGGAGGTCTGGAGGCGGCAGGGGTGGAGGTCTGGAGGTGGCAGGGGGGGGGGGGGTCCTAGAAGGGTGGGGAGGGGTAAGGAGGCGTTCGTGGGGGGGGGGGGGTTAAGGGGTGGGTGAGGGGGTGGTGCCACCCGCTAAGGCCCCCAGCAGCTGGTTAGACTGATGAGCATGTTGAAACAGGAATGTGCCAGGATCCCCATATTGACTCTACTAACGTTCCTGGCGACCCCGGTTCTATATTGCCCAGCCCCGCCGCCTCCCAGAGGGGCCTTGGGAGGATGCACGACTGAAAGCGTCACCACTCGCTTCAGTCGTCCATTCCCCTCTGCCCCGCTGCGAACATCTTTGCCGTCAACAAACACCACGACCTGCAACTTCTCGCCCCGTCTTCGCCTTATCTTCCGTGCCTTCAGCCTTAAATTGTTTGCCTCGGCCTTCAGCCATGTCATTCTGTGCCCTCAGCCTCATCCTGTTTGATCTGGCCCTCAGCCATGTAACTCTTTGCCCTCAGCTTGATTCATCCTCCGCTTTGCTCAATCTGGGGGGACCTATGTCGTGATATCACTCCTTGTATGTAAAGATTTCGCAAATAAACATCTGAATGAATTGGTAGACGTGGGCAGGCAGCTCAAGAGAGCTGGAAGGGCCGAGTGGGAAGGGATCCCCACCATCCTCCATGTGAGTGGAGGATGGAGGGGGCATAGCCCCCAGGCTATAAAAACTCGCCTCCTGCGCCTTCCAAGGCATTCTACGCTCTCCTTAAGTCGCTTACTTATCTCTCTCTCTCTCCTTGCCTCACTCCTCACCTAAAAGATCCCCAGACTGGTATACCCACTGGGGCACCAAAAGATCCCCAGACTGGTAAATCCACTGGGGCACTAAAAGATCCCAGGCTGGTATATCCACTGGGCACCTCCTAAAACAGCCTAGACTGGTATATCCACTAGGCACATCCTAAAAGAACCCAGACTGGTATATCCACTGGGCACCTCCCGAAAAGAACCAGACTGGTATATCCACTGGGCATGTCCTAACCTTACATTTCCATCTCATCTGGATCCAAACCACAACAGGCACTATCAATGATCAAAGATAATTTGTCGAAAATGGGTACCTAATTCGTGTTTTGGAGGGTAAAAATTGGTGGAAACCATACAAAAAGCTATTTCAATTATTGCACATGAATTAACCAATAAAAATGTATTTCCAGCATTTCTTTAGGTACGTCCAATAGAATAATAAACCCAAGTGACAAGGACTTTGCACTGTTTTTATCTTCATAATTGTAGAGGATACTAACACTTTAAACTGAGTTTTGAAAAAATGTAACGTGGGCTGTTTTTTGCCCGCCGTCTTCAGTTGTAATGAAGGATTTGATCAAATTACCAAGCCGTTGCAAACCATTGTAGATTTCTGATAAAAGGTAAAGTTTTAACCTACTTGTGAAATTTCACTTGTTAAATCTCAATATTATTTCAGATTTTCCATATTTAAACTCCGGTTTCTGGCTGTCATCTTTTTACACAATAGCACGGTTATTTGTTGGAAAATTCGCTCTTATAACCATGCTACCTTGTACCTAATCTTGTATCTAATCTAACTGATGCTACATGTACCTAATTTAATTGAACGCGGTGATGATGCTACTTACTACCTATATGTATAAGAATGCTTGATGATGCTACTTACTACCTATATGATAAGAATGCTTGCCCAAGTAAGTACCTAGCTTACCTGAGCCAAGGGGTCTCATAGGCACCCGTACCATTAATCAAATTCGTTATCTCTTTCTTCACGTTCCGTAACTTCTGCAGGTACCTGATCAGGTGATCAGCATAAATATGTCCACTTTATTGACGATGAATGGAATTCCATCCAATATGTAGGTAAAATGTCATCTATTTGCAAATATGTATGTACGAACTCTTTATAAGAGTGACCCACCTTTGGCTATAGATTAATGTACCAAAGAACCCTAAGAATACCCAAAGAATGTACCCAAAGAAAAGGTTTTATTTTTCTAGATCTCTGAAGAAGTCGTAATAGGCGGAAGTGCTTGGAAGAATTAAATATTTATGAGGAATAAGCAATCTACAATCTCCTCACCCTCGAGCCCTGAACTTACTTATTATTTCGAGAAACGACAAAATTTGTCGTGCGATCATTTAATGATCGTATATGAACAGACGATAAGTAATATCGGTGCACCTACAAACATCAGCCCACGGAACGACGACGTCACAGTTTGCGTGCTTTGATCCTGCCTCTCCTCGGTCACGTTTGATCCGTCATCTTGGCTCGATAGCTTTTCTCGTATCTCTGTTAAATGACTGTTGGGTTTCCACTGACATGCGTCGTTGTTATCAGAAGAGGTCCATTTCCTATTGGCATATTGATTTGGACAGTCGCTCTCAGTGTAGGCGTCGACAGTAGTCACGGTGTTTGTTTGAATAGCAACTCCATGTTTCGTTTCATCGCAGTCGCCAGAGGACGGGGAATTCTCACTACGTTTCTCTGTCTGCATTGCTTTGTCGAAATGGCTATATCTTGTCATCTGAAGCACATTCAGGTATCGCCTGAAATTAGATTATTACAATTTTAGCCAGTCGAAGAATGTTTTAAAGTAAGTAAGCCAAAATTTGAATTTTTGTGGGTCAAAAATCGGTTAAATACATACGTATGTCAAAAATGCCTTCGAATAATCACCAAAAAAAGGCTTTAAATAAATTACTCCCAAAATATCAAGTGATCAGAAAGCTCCCGCTACCTTGGCTTACTTGAAAGCCAAAACATTTTACCAATGTGTGGCACAAAACTTCCTGTAAACATCATAATTATCAGTTATTATTCCGGGACTAATTGCAGAACTGCTGATGATATCTGAAGTAATATCTAATTATAAAATATACACACAGCTCTTTTCCATCAATGAAAATTTGAACAGGTCAAAACTGGTATGCTTCGCCGTTGGATTTATTCTAGGCATAAATTTCGAAGCCAAACTCAATTTCGCATCTTACATTCATCTCGCTCCACTGCCTGCCCTCTTGGCTGACTTTTGGTTTATTATTCTGTGAATAATACACCTATGTATTCGCTCAGCAGAAAATTTTTATAACACCCCCTCAAACTTTTTTCTTTTGCGTTTCAAGGTGTGTAGATTCCAAAAATGCAATGTCCGTCCGCCGTACGCCGTACGCCGTATCACGTGTACCTGCTTCATTTTCGGTCTAAAAAAAGTCGTTCGTTCGCACACATGCTCCATTTGGGCCCTAGTTGTGTCCCGAAACTTTTCAGCCCGATCGGAATATACCCAGGGGTGTTATGAGTGAAAATGTGTGCCAAAATAGGTACTTTTGCGTTTTAGCAACATGTTAGTAACATGAGCTTCTGAGATATCGTTTTCCATGTTTTTGGGGACGAGAAGACTGAATATGAAGTCGGTTTTGACCAAAGAGTGGAAAATTGAGTTCTACCAAATGTTCAGCTCCCAAAATTGATTTTGGTTTATTATTCTGTGAATAATACACCTATGTATTCGCTTCTCAAAAAATTTTTATAACACCCCCTCAAACTTTTTCTTTTCCGTTTCAAGGTGCGTAGATTCCAAAAATACAATGTCCGTCCGCCGTACGCCGTCCGCCGTATCACGTGTACAGGCTTCATTTTCGGTCTAAAAAAGTCGTTCTTCCGCACACATGCTCCATTTGGGCCCTAGTTGTGTCCCGAAACTTTTCAGCCAGATCGCAATACACCCAGGGGTGTTATGAGTGAAAATGTGTATAAAAATAGGTACTTTTTTTGTTTTAGCAACATGTCAGTAACATGAGCTTCTGAGATATTGTTTTCCATGTTTTTGGGGACGAGAAGATCGACTATGAAGTCGATTTTGACCAAAGAGTTGAAAATTGAGTTCTACCAAATGTTCAGCTCCCAAAATCGATTTTTTATGAGTGAAAAACCTGGGAAATCGTCTGAAATCACCATCAGTTCGAATAATAACCCTGGAAAAAGTTTCAGCACGTGGATCAAGACGATTAAATGGCACTACCAATGATCAAAGATAGTTAAAAAAAAAAAAAAAAAGGAGCGTACCTAATTTGTGTTTTAGGGGCCAAAATTAATGGAAACCATCAGAAATAGCTATTTCGATTATTACGCATGAAAGAAACAATAAATGAACAGCCATCATTTCTGTAGGTATGTCCAGTAGAATAATAAACCCATGTGATAAGGACTTTGCAGCGTTTATTATTCTGTGAATAATAGGTACACCTATGTATTCGCTCAGAAAAAAATGTTTATAACACCCCCTCAAAATTTTTTCTTTTCCGTTTCAAGGTAAGTAGATTCCAAAAGTGCAATGTCCGCCGTCCGCCGTCCGCCGTATCACGTGTACAGGCTTCATTTTCGGTCTAAAAAATTCGTTCTTTCGCACACATGCTCCATTTGGGCCGTAGTTGTGTCCCGAAACTTTTCAGCCCGATCGGAATATACCCAGGGGTGTTATGAGTGAAAATGTGTGTAAAAATAGGTACTTTTTGTGTTTTAGTAACATGTTAGTAAAATGAGCTTTTGAGGTATCGTTTTCCTTGTTTTTTGGGACGAGAATACCGAATATGAAGTCGATTTTGACCGTGGAGTGGAAGTTCGAGGTTGTACCAGATGTTGAGCTCCCAAAATTGATTTTTATTAGTTAAAAACCTGCGATACCTATCGTCTAAAATCACCATCAATTTGTAGAATAACACTAGGATAAGTGTCAAAACGTGGATCAAGACGATTAAATGGCACTACCAATGATCAAAGATAATTTGAAAAAAAATAAATAAACAAAAAGGAGCATACGTAATTCAAGTTTTGGGGGCCAAAATTGGTAGAAACCACCAGAAACGGCTATTTCAATTATTTTACATGTAAGATACAATAAATGCACAGCCAGCATTTGTGTAGGTATGTCCAGTAGAATAATAAACCCATGTGACAAGGACTTTGCAGCGTTTTTTCTTTCCGACTTGGACAGTCTAAATTTGAAAATCGAAAACAGTATTGCACCCGAACTAAATCACTCGGGACGAAATCGTGGAAACCCATTTCAAAGAAAAACGGAGTTATTGAAAAAATTGCCTATTTCCACTAACACACGAATAACGCAAAAAGCACTGTTATACCGGTTTCGGTGATCAAACCATCGTCAGTAACACACAATAACTCCGGAGTTATAGGCCAGTAAAACGAGCCTCAAAATGGGCGTTTAATCGGCGTAATTGGGGGAAAGCGGGAAATGATTTTAATACCTTCTAATGGTCCTAAATACGTGTAATCTGAGTTTGCACCATCGCAGGAGGTGAGCTTAACTTTTGGTAGCCGAAAAACCTCGAAATTTTCGCCCTTGTTTCAGTATTTCGCTTATAACTCGTAAACGGCGTATCCTACAGAAAAAATCATACGTGACAAAATGAAAGAGCACTACATTTCGCGTCTAACGATTTACTTATACTCCCGAATCGGTTCAGTGGTGTAGCCGCAATCGTGCGTCAAATATGGGCAGTTTTTACCAACTTTGCTAAAAACTCCGCTGATGTCACTTTCAGACAGCTGTAACATCAAAACGGTCATTCCAATTAAAAAAAGTCATTGAATGAAAGTTGTAGAGCATCAAATTTCAATTTGAGAAGACACCTTAAATTTCAAATTCGGTACATACGATCTCAACGAAACCGGGTTTTCTGATTTTCCGCCAAACGCGTATCAGCGCAACTTGTGAACAGAACTTGCCTGTAATCTGATCATCATGTGTAGGTGATAATCTATTACGACCAATGCCTTAGTTCACTTTCTTTAAGTATATTGAGGAAGCAAGTGATGAATGAAGTAGGTAGGCAATTTAAAATTCTAATCTACCGTAATCATAAAAGTAATCTACTCATTGAAAAAATCGATAGGGACCAAGGTAGCAAGAATAAAAGTTAATCTTTCTTTCTTTGTCTTTAATTATTTACATGATAGTCTTGATGTAACAAATCATAGAACTGTATATTGTATATTGTAATGAATATAAATGCGAGACTCGTCGTTATTTTAAAATAGTTATTTCCGCCTTATTTTGGGTGCAGGGGGGACAGGTTCTTCTTCTGGCTCACAAGGTCCCGGGTCGGTAGAGGTTGACGGCTCGGGATCAGCCGAAGTTGACGGCTCCGGGTCAGCCGAGGTTGAAGGCTGCAGTAAAACAGAAAACAGCGGCGGCATCTCGTCCATGTCCTCATCAATGGCTTCCTCATCGACTTCATCGTCATCATAGCAGGGTGGGACTTGGGAAGCAATTTCGACTTCAGTAGGGGCATTGGTGCAGGATTGACCCTTGCACCTGTGGCAGATCACTGAGCACTTCAAGCCATGCTTGCGGCAGCTGCATTTTCCCATGCAACCCTTTACACATTTGCAGGAAAGGGTGTTGAGCACGTCAGGTGGGGCTGGATCCCTGGTGGTCGTTGTTGGGATCAGCCCATGCCCACTCTGTTCCCACCCCCATGACGTGGCAGGTTTCTCGCGCCCATACCAATGCTGAACTTGGTGGTACGTTCTCAGTGAATGGTGCTCAAGTGCCGCATCGGTCGGGGGCAATGATGACAGGTCAAATCCGGGTTTGGAGAGGCTGCTTTTGAATTGGGAGAACCTAACACTGCTGATTGTGTCCCCATGCTGTGATGATTATACATGTATCAGGAATTGTTTTCCTGCTTGTACAACATCCTCTTTAGACGCATTCTCATCAGAGAAGACGGAGGCGTATGATGCTAAGTGAGGATTTTTTCCCATGACTTTCACGAATTTCAGTTTCCCTTGTCTGTAAAAGGAAGACGTGGTGTCACATCCACTAAATGCGTGAAGGAATGGTAGATGCTGTTTGATAATATCTTCATGTTTGAAGTGGTTGGGAGAATAAAAAGTGTTATTCAAGACCCCCTTTCC
Organism: Leptopterna dolabrata; assembly: GCA_954871275.1. NCBI lineage: Eukaryota > Metazoa > Arthropoda > Insecta > Hemiptera > Miridae > Leptopterna > Leptopterna dolabrata. The sequence goes on along the minus strand of OX940974.1, from coordinate 1,242,007 downwards.
TGGTTTCATGACAATGACCTAGCCCAAATTGAATAAAGGAGCTCGCCCAGTTAATATAACAAGGAGGTCTGTGTCCTCTCCAACTATAATGACACGTTCTTGGTTTTCATGGGCCATTTTCAAGGCGGTTTCCACAATTAGAGTATCTGCATCTTCATAGGCTTGCATCACACAGAACCCCTCTTGTGACAACTTTCCCCGCAGCAGTTGGATAAGTTTATCCTTGTTGGCACCATTGGCGAGAAATCGATCTTTGGGCATGGTCGCTGTCATGGTCTCGTCGAATTCCACCCTGGTTGCAGAGGCTTTCTGTTGGCGGCGCAATCGCTCGACAGTTTTGGTACTCTTGTCCTTCGCATCTTGTGGATAGCCATCAAAAACTATGGTCGTCCCTTGTTTGCCGAAGTAGCGCTTAAGGTAACTGACATAATTACCGAGGATGTCTGAAAACTTTTCCTTTGATTGCCAGACAACTCGATGAATAAGAAATCCTCCATCAAGTACGAATCTTGCTTTGGACATGTCGATGTCTTCACTTTTCAAAGGTGAGAATAGATAGTAAAAAACTGATTTGCGCGTTTTCCTCATTCCTGTTTCATCAAACATGGACAGAGGGTAGGGTGCCAACTCATACGTAAACAGATCCTTCAACTGAGCATCTGTTTTTTGGAGGAAGGTAATTCTTTTGAAAATGGTCTCTGGGTTGACTGGAACCAATTCATTATGAATTGTTACTCGAGACGTGAAACCTTTGAGAGGCACAACTCGGTTTTTGCGTTGAAACTTGACATCACGAAAGTTGTTGCCAACTATCCTCCTCATACTTTCCTTTCCTTTTTCTAATGCCTGGTGGCAGTTTATAGTCGTGTCACCCACAACTCCTGTACTAATAGACATGACAGAGTCTCCTGTTGGGAAGGGGTCATGAGTGGCAAACCATGAAACGAATTTGGCAACGTCTGTTTCATCCCTCGTTATCCTGGACAGCCTGGCATCTACGTGTTGTTCTGTGCTAGCAAAAGTTATTCCACAAAAATCTTCAAGTTGGAGGAAAATTTCCATAATAGCAGGCATTGATGCTATCCACTTTGCAAGGACAGCATCGGTAACACCACGCCCAGATATGCCACCTGTGCTCTTGCTAGCTCTCATAACCACCTGTTCAATGGACATATCAATTCATCAGGTGGAAGCTTTGATTCAAGTTCCAACATGTCTTGCACGTAAAGGTGAGCAGATTTTGCATAAAGGAAGTGGCCTGAGGCATGAAAGTAGGGCAACATTTGTTGAACACATTGAATGTGTGCCTGGAAGTCACCACTTCGTTCGGCTTGGATGAATCGTTTGATGATTGTCACCATAATGAAGTACTGGACCCACAGCTTGGCAGTGGGTCCTCTTTCCTCAAGTTCAGGTAGTTTGTCATAGAACTTGTTCATAATACTCGTTAGGGGTGATGTAGTGATCGGCTGCTCCCTATTAACAATGTAATAGCGTCACTTGAGGTATAAGCCGCGTCTTGGCGGCTTCCCGGAGCGGGGTTCCCCTACCCCCCTCCGGGTCTGTAATAAGGGGTATAAAAGGCGATGTAATTAACCAATAAATATGCATTCAAGTCACAAACCGACTACTGATAGTCTCGTGTACTTATTCCTAACTATAGCTCCCGCTGGATCATCACACTGGTGACCCCGACGACGAACACGCAACCTTCACCGGCTACCGGCTTCTGCGAACAGCGTCTCGCCTTCTCGCCTCTAGCGACTGCTCAACGCGCACCTTCGCTGGCTTCCTGCCTCCTGCGAACAAAATCCCGCCTTCTCGCCTCTAGCGACGGCTCGATACGCACCTTCGCCGGCTTCCTGCCCTCTGCGAATAGCGCCCCGCATTCTCGCTTCCAGCGACGGCTTAGAATGCACATTCGCTTTGACCTTCAACGGACTTACAAAGGTCCTTTTCAGGACCACTGTCTGTTTCAGCCACCTCGGACTTTCGCGACCGCAACACCGGCAGAGCAACGTACTCTTGCCCCGGCCATCTTCGGACTAACACCGATTCTTTAAGAACCATCGTCCCCTTGCGATCGACAGCGATCCCCCCGCCACTCGTCACGACCAATCAGCGTCCTCTCTCAAGCGACCAACCAGCTATCGTCTCTCCAGCGAACCAACCAGAGAACATCTCGCCATTCCCGCTGCCTATATAACGAGAGCGACCATCAACGCAGCATTCATTCCTCAGATCTACAACCAAGAGAACAACTAAGAAGAAAATGGAGACCAGAGCTACGAAGACACTGGAAACGGCACAAGCACCTCTCAAACTGCGGCCTTTTGACCCGGCTTTCCCGCACGTCTGGTTCGCACAGCTCGAACTAATTTTCGCCCAGGAAGGCTTGAAAAATTCTGAAGCCCGCTTCACCCTTGCCTTCCTCGCGCTCGAGCCTCGCCAAGCGGACATCTGTACCGACATCGTCGCCTCACACTCCGCAAGCTACCAGACGTTGAAAGACCGGCTTATCGCAGCTCATGCACCCTCAGATGGCTCCCAGCTCACAACTCCGCTTCAGCCTTCGGTGACAGACGAGCTGCCTTCGGCCCTCGCCAGACGCCTTCAACGTGCTCTTCCCTCGGAAACTCCGACCTCGCTTCTCCGACAACTCTTCTTACGATCTCTACCTGAGAGCCTTCGCCTTCACATCGCAGCCAGCGTAGAACCTGATATCACGAAGCTCGCGGCGGCCGCCGACCGCCTTATACCCTTCGTAACACATCCTCGTGTGGCTACCGTCGACGAGGAAGTTCAAGTGATCCAGCACCGCCAACGAATGCGGCCTTCTACGCAGCGACAATCATCCCCTCAACGACCGAACAAGAAGTTCTGCTTCTACCATAGAAGATGGGGCTCCCGAGCGAAAAAATGCATCAAACCCTGCACCTGGCGAAACCAACCAACGGAAAACGCCAACACACTTCATCGGAAAGGAACACAACTCGGCACCCTACGAACGGCTAAAAGCTCGGAGATCAACACATGCGACAACCACTGCGCCTCGGTACACCTACCGCCCTATGAAAGGACATTCACCGTAGCAGACGTCTCAACACCGATCCTCGGCCCCGACTTCCTAAGCCTTGTTGACCTTCCGAACGCCCGCCTCATTAACACAGCCACTAGCCTCGTACGCCCGGGAAATTTCAGCTGTGCAACCTCAGATAACACACCCTACTTCCAGGCACTACTAGACGCATATGCTCCTTCAAAAACTCCCTGCGAAGCACCAATCAAACACCATATAGTAACGAAGGGCCCGCCATGTCACGCGAAACTCCGACGCCTAGCCCCGGCCAGCTATACGAAGACAAAAGCCCACTTCGCAGAACTCCGAAACGCCGGCATCATGGAACCATCGGAGGCTCCTTGGTCAAGCCTTCTACATGACATACCGAAGCCAGACGGAGATATTCGCCCCGTCGGAGACGACCGCGCCCTCACCAGGCTCACTGTCCCCGATCGATACACGGTGCTGCACCTCCACGACTTCACAACGGTACCTTTCAGGATGACCACACTTACTACGTTCGAACTCGCCCGTACCTTCTTCCGCTGCGGAATCGGCGAAAAAGACGATCCTCTACTAGCCTCCAAAGATATCCAAGAACATTTTACGCACGTAAAATTATTACTCGATACTCTAGCCAAACATGGCCTCGTGGAACGCCTACACCGTGCCTTAAAAGACGCTATCATCGCTACCTCCTTGTCAAGAACCTGGGCATCGGACCTCAACGGCCTTCTTCTCGGCCTCCGCAACAGGCCCGGCCCCGACGGCTACTCGCCCCCACAGCGACTTTTTTCGGCGACTCCACGACTTCCACGACTTCATACCACGGCCACTCACAAGCAAACCATCACACTGATGCTCCCGCCTTTCGCCGGGAAGTGCTCCGACTGCTGCACACACGGCTGCCGCCACCCCCAGCTACAGAGCATCGGGGTACAGGTGTCCCCCGACACCATTACCAATGGGACCCAGGCAAAAAACAAGAGGACGCAAGAGGAGCCGCCAACCGCTGCAGCTACGCCGCAAGTGCGGCCCATTTCACCTGCTCCGGCACCTCCTGCCTCGCCGCCCAGCAGAGTCACTCCCGCCAGCCGCCCCTTCCAGAGGTCTCCCAGACGAGGCCCCCGACATTATCAGCGGAACTACATCCGAGCACGCTCCCAGCTCTGAGCACGCTCACGGATCCCGCACCGCAGCCGCCGCTAATGCAGGATGACACCGCAACAGCAAACCAAGACAACAGGCAGCCTCTTCTACCTCCACCGACGCCTCAACACGATTCACCGTCGAAAATGAATTTATAATTGCAGTATTTAACTTCAATTCTGGGGGGAGCAGTGTAGTGATCGGCTGCTCCCTATTAACAATGTAATAGCGTCACTTGAGGTATAAGCCGCGTCTTGGCGGCTTCCCGGAGCGGGGTTCCCCTACCCCCCTCCGGGTCTGTAATAAGGGGTATAAAAGGCGATGTAATTAACCAATAAATATGCATTCAAGTCACAAACCGACTACTGATAGTCTCGTGTACTTATTCCTAACTATAGCTCCCGCTGGATCATCACAGGTGGTTTATTCAGTTCATCGTCAATGTTTGGAGCTCCAATGCTGCTGAGAATGCCCAGTACCTGTTCATTATGTTCTTCAGTTATATCAAGCTTGGACAGAATTAATTTAGCTAGAGCCAAGTGGACTAAGATATGTCCTCTGACAGCTCTTGAGTAAGCGTGTCCTGTCATCATTTTTTCAGTGGATGCTCTGGCATAGGCTACACTTAACACATCCTGCAACCCAGATCCATCCATCAAAAACCCAATGGCGCCCATGTACGACATCAAGAGGTGAAAACCACCCAGCTTGACAATAACACTGGTTAAGGGAGGCCCACTTCCTGCCACCATTTCCCTTGATTTTATGTACAAAGGCTGGTCAAACGTCACAAAGGCGAATTCTTGATTTCCTTTTTTTTCTACAGCAGTCATCAGAGCAGTGTACAAAGTATCTGCATCTCCAGGTGGTGAGTTGATGAATGGCAAGCAGACAACACGAGATTTCGTATAATGTTGGCCTGACGTTATCCGTTTCATGAATCCGTTCCAACCAGGGATGTCTGGGCGATCTTGCCATTTACTGTATAGCCACATTAAGTCACCAGAAGAAATACTCACGTTTTCAGTTGGATTACGATCGTCCAGGTTGTGAATAGTGATTGAATTTAGTCCATCTTTGGTTGTTTTCTGATAATGAAGTAACGGAATCTTCCTCGAATCCCCTATTTCTTGTGCGCTAGTTAATCTCTGTAATTTAGAGATCCTTCCATTTGAACGGACAGATGTGTGTGGGGTGATGCATTGAAGACCTCCCATGGCATGAAAAGTATTTGCTCCATCAATCGTGTCGATATTAAGATCCGCATTATCAAACACAAATTGGTTGTACGAAATCTGCTCTGTGATTTGTGGTGGTTGCTCAATGCACGATGCTTCAAATAATCGCGCATTGTAATAAGAACAACAAAATCCGAGGCTGGAAAGCACTTCAAGCAGTTCTTTAGACCCATACTTCTTGTACAGAGTAGCGCCCAGAGCAACTTGTAGTGGGGAGATAAACGACTGTGGTCTTGTAGCACTCACTATGGCATGTGCGATAGCAGTTATTTTTGTATCCAGCTTATCTTGTTCAGGATGGACTTTTTTAGGTCGCTGTACAATTGTCTTGAGGAGTAACTGCAGCGAGTCGGGGACAGGTTTATTAATGTCTCCCAGGAAATTATCAATCTCTGGATATGTATCCAAATCGTAATTCTGTGATCTGATATCCTCTCTTATGATCCTTGCAGCTGCTTTAACGATTCGAAGGCGCTCTTCCTGTTCATTATCTTTCTTTGCATCATACCAACTCTGCTTAATTATCTTGTAGCCAGTATTTCGAAAACATATAACGGTTGGCTTGCCTCCACCTTTAGGTGTCACAATAATGTTATCGCTGTATTTCTTTTCCAGCCGGGTTTTCAGGGTTTTGTCACTTGGAATGTAGCCACTGTATCCCTTAAAGATTTCAGGCAGAGTGAATTGGCACTTTTCTTCATTGATTTCTATATATTGACATAAGTAATTAAATGCCTGGCTCACTTTCTCTTCCTCAGGCCTACCTACCTCTCTGTTGATAGCTGGTGTCTCTTTAAATCTCAAAATCTGTTTTCCACACGATGCGTGATACCGAGCCTCAGCTGCAACCAGATCAGATTCAAGACGAATTCGTCTTAATACCTCCTCTTCTCCCTTCCGTTCTGCTGCTGTGATGAGAGAATCCTTGAATTCCACCGTTTCCACACAATGAACGGAGTCACGTCGCCCGACTGGTTTTTTCACGTTTTTTTTTTGAAATTCAGTTGATGCTTCCTACCCACATATAACACAGTTTTTCTTAAAATCAAATACTGTTCCTGACGGCCTTTGGGCTCGAGTACTCCCACTCTCTTTTGTTGCAACCCTCTCCCTCACGTACAGTTTCCTACATCTCTCGTGAACAGCCACTGAATTGCGCCCCTGCAGGGTCTTGTAATGGCCATCTTTCCTTTCTTTACTGAGGATTATGAAATTTGCAATTCCCCTTGCCTTCACTGTCGTGACCTCTTCCACAAATAAACTTCGGTCAAAAAAAAAAAACACTTCCCTCCACTCATTGTGGACAGATAAAAAACGCGTTTCAAAAGTACATCACTTCGCTAAACTGAGCTGGGATGGCGTTTAACACTGAAAAAAAATATTTTACCGCTCAATGCAAAACACTACAGCCAGGCGACCACAAAGACACAAAATGAACTGACAACTTCTGAGGGTTCTGTTGAGAGGGAGAGGGTCGCTGACGAGACCTTGAACCTTGAACCTTATTAGGAGCAACACAAAACAAACAACAACAAACAGAACAAATAACTACCTGCCAAGCCGGTCACATTTCACTCAGATCGCGTTTAAAATGTAAAATCATTTTATACCTTCATTTATTCATTCATTTCCTTTGGGTAATTTTGCAGTTTTTATTTTTTAATTTTTTTTCTTCTTTTTCAACTTTTTTCTTTCGTCTATCCCTCCATAATACGTGCACGTTTTTTGTCGGACTACGCATCCATCAGAACACATCGTCTTGGATGAGAAGTAACTGAAATACGTATGTTTCACATGTTGCGCTGATACGCGTTTGGCGGAAAATCAGAAAACCCGGTTTCGTTGAGATCGTATGTACCGAATTTGAAATTTAAGGTGTCTTCTCAAATTGAAATTCGATGCTCTACAACTTTCATTCAATGACTTTTTTTAATTGGAATGACCGTTTAGAAGTTAAGCTGTCTGAAAGTGACATCAGTGGAGTTTTTAGCAAAGTTGGTAAAAACTGCCCATATTTGACGCACGATTGCGGCTACACCACTGAACCGATTCGGGGGTATAAGTGAGTCGTTGAACGCGAAATGTAGTGCTCTTTCATTTTGTCACGTATGATTTTTTCTGTAGGATGCGCCGTTTACGAGTTATAAGCGAAATACTGAAACAAGGGCGAAAATTTCGAGGTTTTTCGGCTACCAAAAGTTAAGCTCACCTCCTGCGATGGTGCAAACTCAGATTACACGTATTTAGGACCATTAGAAGGTATTAAAATCATTTCCAGCTTTCCCCCAATTACGCCGATTAAAAATCCTCTTTTTACTGGCCTATTAACGATTTTTTCGAAGACAATAAACAAGCTCTTGCAGAAATCAAGGAGGGCTTCTCTGAGCTGAAAAGCGAAAATGCCACGCTGAGGGCAGCGATTCATTCAGTTAGAGGCGAAGTTTCGTCTCTGAAATCCAGTTTGAGTGATATTGAACAGTCATCTCTTTGTGCAGACTTGGTGTTGAGCGGCATCCCAGAAACAAAGAATGAGGAGATCCCGGAAATTCTGAATGTGGTGGCGAAAAAATTTAATTTGAAGGAGAACGCCGAAACGGAATACGCTTATAGCCCCCACTCGAAAAATGTTCGTAAGAACGCTGACTTGATTATCAAGTTCAAGGACGCGTAGCTGAAGAAAACATGGATGTCAACCATTAAAGAAAACAAAAACCACGTTTCATTAAAGGATATCCATCCTAGCTTCCCGGACTCGATGAAGCTGTACACAAACGATCCACTCACGGCCTACAATAGTAACCTCTTCTGGCTAACCAGGAAAGTCGGTAAACACCTCGGCTTCCGTTTTGTTTGGAATCGCGATGGCAAGATATTCATGAAGAAGGATGATGCGCCGGGAACGAGGAGTCTGCTTATCAGAGACTTGGAACAACTCCGCAAGTTGGACGGGTCTAAATTAGTTGGAGAGTTGTACGCCCAGTTATGAATTGGTTAACTACCAAACTCGAATAAGTAACTTTTTTTCCATTGCCATGGCTGAGCTAAATGATATAGTTTGTCGTGAGTCCCTCCCGGGAACACTCCTCTAGCCAACTTAAGTTCTCACCAAGATCCAAATGCAAAACTTAGTTCCGTCAATAAACGAAACGAGTGGGGAGACAAGCCACAGAACCCAGGGTACACAACCTGGAGCCCCACCACCAACCCCTAACAGGGGGTTGGAGGGAGAGGCTTCCTTTTCCTATAAAACCCTGGATCCTGCGACTTTAGCTTCATTCGACACTTCCTCTAACCAGCTCTCTCTTCTCTCCTCTACCTTGCTCTCTCCTCCTCTCAAAAGAACCTAGATGTCGGTGGTGGTGCGCCCATAACCGCCTAGGCAACCTCCTCTTCCAAAAGATTCCAGATGTCGGTGGTGATTCGCTCATAACCGCCTGGACACCTCTCCTCCAAAAGATCCTAGATGTCGGTGGTGATTCGCTCATAACCGCCTAGGCAAACTCTACCACTCACCTCTCATCTCTCCCAAAAGATCCTAGATGTCGGTGGTGATTCGCTCATAACCGCCTAGGCAAATTCTATCACTCACCTCTCCTCTCTCCAAAAAGATCCCAGATGTCGGTGGTGATTCGCTCATAACCGCCTGGGCAATTTCCCTCACACCACCGTGATGCAATTTTAAATTCATCACAGTGGTGAACCCGACGTTCACCCAACCTTCCACTTTTCCCTTCTCATGTGTCAAACCCCAGTCTCCAGTTAAAGTTCGGTTCATTTTTAATTTCAAAACCAGTCAAAGTCAGTCAATTTAAATTCGCAATTTTCGCCCACCACTCACTCACCCACCCGGAGATCGCAGCCCTCTCACGTCTCCGCTCCACCACACACTGCCGCTCCCGATTTTTGCGAATTTCAAATTTGAAATTTAAAATTTTGATTTTCAAATTTCAGCCTGCAACACAACCGAACCATGGACCCGAACACACAAGCACCCCCGCTCCTCTGACCATCCACGCTGCAGCCGCCCGCCGCCGCGACAACGGATGCAACGGTCGCTGTCGGGAACCCCTTCTCCACCCTCTCGCCGCCCGGCTCCTCCTCATCACCTGCGCCCACCGCCGCCGCCGCCGCCGCTGCAGCCGCAGCCACCGCCGCCGCCGCCGACGTCATGACCGCCTCTGCGTCATTCCCCCTCTCTTTACCCTCGTTCTATTCACATGACCCGTACTCTGGTTTTTTCAGGTGGACGCAGCGTTTTCGGCCGCCGGTATCCGCAGCCAGAAAACCCGGTATTCACGCATCATCTCCCTCCTGCCATACGACATCTTGCTGCAGACGTCGGACATTCCTCCCGACGCAGCCACCGCCTACGACGACCTCCGCGGGCGCCTCATCTCCCTCTACCAGCCCTCAAAAATCGCCCGGATCGCCACCCTGTCGCAGCCACAACAGCTCGGCGACATGAAACCTTCACACCTCTTCCAGGGCCTACGTCATCAGCTGCAGGGGATCATGACGGCCGACATCGCGCGGACCTTCTGGCTACGCGCCCTGCCCCACCCCATCCAGATGGCGCTCGCCAGCCACCTCGACGGCCCGGATGAGACGCTTCTCCGCCTCGCGGACACGGTTCACGATCTCGCCGCGTCCGCCAGCGTCAACGAAGTTCGCACCCCCCGCACCGCACCACCTCCCCGACAACGCGACGCATCCCGCCAACGCAGCCGACCCCCCTCCACGGACCGCCGTCGACCCCACTCCGCGGAGCGCCGCCGAACCCCCTCCGCTGACCGCCGGCGCCAACCCTCCTCTGAACACCGCCCCACCCCTCCTCAGGAGCAACAAAGAGGGAGATCACCGGCCAACGCTACCCCTTCCACAACGTCTCGCCCCACCAGGACAACTCACCTACCCGCCGACCCCCCCCCCCCCCCCCCCCCACCGATGCTTTTACCACGTAAACTTCGGTGGGGAGGCACGAAAATGCCAACCCCCCTGCTCCTTCTCCTCCGGGCAGGGAAACGCCGACGCCCGCCGGTAAACCCGGCGGGCCCCCCTCCTCGCCAACACGGGGGGGACCCCCACCAACCCCCCCCCCCCGGCCCGAGTCAACTCCACCACCACCAAGAAGGCCTCCTACCCTTCCTACGCTGCCGCCACGGCCGCCAACCACATGGCCGCGCCTCGCTGCGCCGCCACCTCCCTCTCCCGACCCAACGCCGTTCCCCCACCCCGGAACTGCCCCTCCACCGCCGCCGCCACGGCCGCCAACCTCACGGCCGCGCCTCGCTGCGCCCCCAACCCCACCTCCCGGCCAGCCACCGTTCCCCCACCTAGGAACGGCCCCCTCTCAACCGCCTCCACGGCCGCCAACCTCACGGCCGCGCCTCGCTGCGCCGCCGATCCCCTCTCCCGGCCGCGCCTCGCTGCGCCGCCGATCCCCTCTCCCGGCCGCGCCTCGCTGCGCCGCCGATCCCCTCTCCCGGCCGACCACCGTTCCCCCACCAAGGAACGGCCCCCTCTCAACCTCCAACACGGCCGCCAACCCCACGGCCGCACCCCACTACTGCTCTACGAACCCCAAACCCCCCAACCGAGTCTCATTCGCAGGCGACACACACCCCCCACCGCCACAACCTCTCAACCCCACCCCTCCAACTACTCAGCCATACCCAGCCCCCACCTCTGCAATTTTACCCCACTCCACGCCAACCCACCAACGTCTGTTTTTAAAATGTAAAAAGACAAACGTCCCCTTCCTGATAGACACAGGGGCGGCGCTATCAATTTTCCCAAATTCCATCCTCCGTCGTCAGGCGCGCTGTTATCGCCAAATTCTCTACGCCGCCAACGGTACCACCATCCCCTCGTACGGGACGTACCGCTCATCCGTCTACATGAGGGGACTCGTGTACGAGTGGGAATTCACCGTGGCGGACGTGGAGAAGGCGATCCTGGGGGCCGATTTTCTAGCATATTTCGGCCTCCAGGTCGACGTTAAAAACGCGCGCCTGATTGACCCCTCCACCAACAAACCAATCCCCGGCTTCATTCACGCCATCAACCAGCCCCCAACTAAATTTGAAACCCTCCTCCAACAATACCGCCCCCAGCGCCGCCCCTTGGCCCACATCTCCACTATACAGCATTTCATTGAGACCTCCGGCCCCCCAATTACCGCAAAAGCACGCCGCCTCCACCCCTTACAGCTATCTCAAGCCCGCCAACATTTCGACAAATTAATCGCGGACGGGATTATCCGCCCCTCCAAATCCCATTGGGCTTCCCCCCTGCACATCGCGCAGAAGCCCAACGGGGATATCCGCCCCTGTGGCGACTACCGCCGCCTAAATTCCAAAACAACACCCGATCTGTATAACGTCCCCCACCTCCGAGATTTCTCATCGCACCTACACAACACACACATCTTCTCCACTCTCGATATATCAAGAGCCTTCCACCACATCAATATCCACCCCCCGGACATACCAAAAACCGCAATTATTACCCCCTTCGGCCTGTTTGAATACATCAAAATGGGATTCGGCCTCAGAAACGCTGCCCAGACATGGCAGCGGTATATGGACAACATCTTACGCGGCCTCCCATTAGTCTTTTGTTTTTTAGATGATGTCCTGATAGCATCCCGCAACCCCGAAGAACACCTGGACCACCTGCGCCAAATTCTGGACATTTTCTCCGCCGAGGGACTACAGATCAACGTGGAGAAATGTGTGCTCGCCCAGCCCTCCGTCCGCTGCCTCGGCCACCTCGTCTCCTCCGATGGAATCAAGCCCCTACCTGACAAAGTCCACGCCATCAGCGATTTTCCCCAGCCCCGTACCGTCACGGAACTCCGCCGTTTTTTGGGTATGTTGAATTTTTACCGTAGACACATAAAACACTCAGCACAACACCAACAACCCCTCATACACGCCATTCCACAACCAGCCAAGAAAAATGACAACCGCCCCATCCCATGGTCCCCCGAACTCACTAAAGCCTTTCAAACCTGTAAGCAGGACCTAGTAGACGCCGCTCTATTGGCCCATCCCGACCCCCACGCTCCCCTTTCCATCACCACCGATGCTTCCGATTGGGCCATCGGGGCAGTGCTCCACCAACACACCGGCGCGAACCCCCAATCCCTCGGTTTTTTTTCCAAAACCCTTTCCCCCACCCAAAAAAACTACTCCACGTTCGATAGAGAGCTCCTCGCCATCCACGAAGCCATCAAGCACTTTCGTGACTTCGTGGAGGGCAGGCAGTTCTCTGTCATAACAGACCACAAACCCCTCACCCACGCCCTCCTCCAAAGCCGCAAATCCGCCTCGCCTCGTCGCCTCCGGCAGCTCGAATTCATCGGCCAATTTACGTCCGATATTCGATATTTGCCGGGGGCTGACAACTGCGTGGCGGACGCGCTCTCCCAACCCACCCCCGCGCCGGTGGCGGAGCTACTGCCCTTCCCCTCCCCACACACCATCAAATCCCACCAAAACCCCGAATCCGACCAAACCCTATCCAATCTCATCTCCGCCTCCAAACTCCAACAGCTGCCGCCCCTTGAGCTCTGGTGTGACGTAACGGCCGACTCACCGCGCCCTTACGTCCCACCCGACCTCAGGCGGCAGCTCTTCCAACACTATCACTCCCTTCACCATCCCGGCATCCGGGCAAGCCGGGACCTCGTAAAAACACGGTACTTCTGGCCCCATATGAACACAGATATACGTAACTGGGTTCTAGGGTGCCAGAAGTGCCAAACATACAAGGTCTCGGCGCACCCCCACGTCACTCCTCAACCCATTCCCGACTCCCTCCCGTGGAACATGTACACCTAGATCTGGTCGGCCCCCTTCCCCCCTCCGAGGGGAAGAGGTACTGCCTCACCATGATCGACCGTGCAACCAATTGGGTTGAGTGTATCCCACTCGCCCACATTACCGCGGACGCCGTCGCCGCGGCCTTCCTAAACCAATGGATCAGCCGCTACGGTTGTCCGCGGACACTCACGGTCGATCAGGGGAGGCAGTTTGAGTCAGCCCACTTTACCGACCTACTACGTTCCCTCGGGATACAAAAAATCCGCACCACTCCCTATCACCCCCAATCCAACGGGAAAATAGAGCGGTGGCACTTGGTCCTGAAACAGGCCATATCAACTTCAGCCACATTCCCCTCCTGGACAAAAACCCTCCCCTACGTACTACTCAGCCTTAGAACTTCCGCACGTCCTTCAGACAACACTAGCCCGGCCCAACATGCATTTAGAGACCCCCTCCGATTACCAGCTGACATCTTTCTCACACAACACAACCCGTCAATTGACAGGGAACCGCTACACACTTCAACACCAGTTAACGACACAGCATACCCAAAACGATTCTACACCGCCACTCACATGTACCTGAAAGAGCCCGGCATACACAAAACATTTCAACCCCTTTATGCCGGGCCCTTTCAGGTCATCCGCTCAACACAATCCACCGCTACCCTGTTAATTGACGGGAAGCCCCACACCGTGCCATTGGCACGGTGCAAACCAGCTCCAGTCCACCCCGACCAATCTCACCACACCACTCCCCCACCCACCCCCACACCAGCAACACCACACATCGCCTCCATCTCACCCACCGGACCCCGACGTCGCCGCCTCTCTCCGCGACGTCCAGGGTACCGGCTCCCACCAGCTCACCCCCTTCACCGCCGCCCTGGCAGTGAAGGGGCCCCTCTATCGGTCTTCACCGACGTGAAAACTGTTAGAGGGAGTCACCTCTCTCACCCCATCACCTCACCACCCATCCACAGTCATCACCACAAATACACCACCACCATCCACAACCTACACCCATCCACACCCCACACCCTATCCATACCCAAAGAACGGCGGATTTCCGCGCACCCCCAGAATGTCATCCCAACCCAACTACCACGACCCATTGTAAATATTGTACATATCCCCTGTACATATTGTGAGAAACCACTGTAAATATTGTAAAAAAACCACTGTACATATTCTAACCCTATATCTAAGTCTACTATTGTACGTATCCTAAACACTATATCTTACTCACTATTGTAAATACTACTCATACTACTCACTAACTAAGTCTACTATCTAAGTCTACTATTGTACATATCCTAAACACTACATCTTACTCGCTATTGTAAATACTACCTAATACTACTCGCTAACATTTGTACACATCTTCTTCCAACTCAGTGTCTCTCATCCACCTATCTATGTAAATACTCATGTACTACTCATCTATGTATACTTCACCAACTTCTTATGTCACTACTTATGTAAATACTCGTAATCTTAAGTGCACTTTCACCTAGATTTAAGGATGACGCCCTCAGCACTCAACCTGTTGCCGTGGCCCTCAGCCGTTGTCACCTTTGGCCTTCCGCCCCCATTTATGTTTGCCTTGGCCCTCAGCCCCTGTCACCTTGCGCCTTCAGCCCTTGTCACCTTGCGCCTTCAGCCCCCCGAATTTTAATTTAGTCCTCACCTTTGGCCTTCAGCCCCACTTATGTTTGCCTTGGCCCTCAGCCCCTGTCAACTTGCGCCTTCAGCCCCACACATCTTGGTTCAAACTGGGGGGGACCTCTGTCGTGAGTCCCTCCCGGGAACACTCCTCTAGCCAACTTAAGTTCTCACCAAGATCCAAATGCAAAACTTAGTTCCGTCAATAAACGAAACGAGTGGGGAGACAAGCCACAGAACCCAGGGTACACAACCTGGAGCCCCACCACCAACCCCTAACAGGGGGTTGGAGGGAGAGGCTTCCTTTTCCTATAAAACCCTGGATCCTGCGACTTTAGCTTCATTCGACACTTCCTCTAACCAGCTCTCTCTTCTCTCCTCTACCTTGCTCTCTCCTCCTCTCAAAAGAACCTAGATGTCGGTGGTGGTCCGCCCATAACCGCCTAGGCAACCTCCTCTTCCAAAAGATTCCAGATGTCGGTGGTGATTCGCTCATAACCGCCTGGACACCTCTCCTCCAAAAGATCCTAGATGTCGGTGGTGATTCGCTCATAACCGCCTAGGCAAACTCTACCACTCACCTCTCATCTCTCCCAAAAGATCCTAGATGTCGGTGGTGATTCGCTCATAACCGCCTAGGCAAATTCTATCACTCACCTCTCCTCACTCCAAAAAGATCCCAGATGTCGGTGGTGATTCGCTCATAACCGCCTGGGCAATTTCCCTCACACCACCGTGATGCAATTTTAAATTCATCACATAGTTGATTCGTTATATAATGTCGACTCGGTAGTTCTAAATAGTCATGATGAAGCTAATACTTTTTTTAGTCTCCATAAACAGGAGGGTTTGTTCATTTATCACATTAATATTCGCAGTGTTTCAAAAAATTTTGACCATCTGTTGGTAGAATTAGAAAAGCTACAGACGAAACCTGATGTCATTATATTAACAGAATGTTGGCTAGGAGGGAATCTTTGCGGATTAGACCAACACCATCAAATTGATAACTACTCCTGCTATGCAACGAAACAGCATATAAACCAAAACAGCGGTACGATTGTGTTTGTAAAGCGTAATTTGAAAGTGGTCACTGTCCGGGAAGTGAATATTTACGGATATAGCGCGCTAGTGCTCTCACTGGGACATGATCCAAAACCTATTTTACCGTTGTCGCTACGTATCGTTCGCATGGAACTTCAAACCCCGAAGGGACGGATCTCTTTATCACAGATCTTAGCGACATTCTGAGTACATTGAATGATCAACCAGTTTTTGTTATCGGGGATATGAATTTGAACATACGACAGCCCATTGTGGATCCGAATGCTGAAAAGTACTTGTGTACTCTGGCGAGTCTTGGCTTACTTTCGTATGTAAATACCGCGACCCGGCCTGAGCTTATAGGCTCAGACGAGGGTTCATGCAAGTTACAGCACCCGACCGACACTTACTGCTGACGCAGTCATGATAGACCATAAAACCCCTGCGAGCAAGCTCGAACCTTCAGTTCTCGGCTTGCTACTGTAATCGACCGACCCTGTGTATGTTCCGCGTAAGTTCCTATGTGGTTCCAAAAGTGTGTTAATAACTTTTATCTGCCGTAAATTCAAAGTCCGTGTAAGTCCAAAACCATAAATAAAGTTCCTTCGTCTCAAATTCATTTCGTCCCTTTTTTAAAAAGTCAACTCCCAAAGAACCTACCCTAACTGGCGCAAGTCTTGGAGGACATTTTGAAGACCCAATTTTGACTCGCAAATTATCCGCGTAGTGTTTTCGCGCTGATCTTCGAACCCTTCAAGTGTCCGGAGTGCTTTCGAAAAGGATTGAGTGCAGTGGGGATCAGCAAATCAACACGCTCGACTTCGCTGACCACGAGGACGAAGGAACACCGGACTACCGAACATCGAACACAGGAACGAACACAGGAACAACAACTGGAACCACCAGGTATACTATCGAACAGTAGTAAGCCAGACTCCTAGGTTACCTGTAGGCACTTAGACCTATATAGGTTCCTAGCCCGATCACGCCCCGGTCGGTCCCCAAAGTCTTCATTTCCGTCTGCCCTGACAATTGAAGCCAAGCACGCCCCGCTTGTAGAAGTAAGTAACGTCAATTTCAAATGCCTCATTTCCGTCTGCCCTGACCACTGAAGCCAAGCACGCTCCGCTTGTAGAAATAAGCAACAAAGAAAAAGTAAACAAAATAAATTCAAAATAATACAAGAAAATAATTTTGAATTTGAAATCCTCAAGTAACTCAACGTGCGAAAGATCGCATCATACCCCGAGCGAAGCTCATCTTAACAAAAAGTAAAACCTCAGATAAGGACGCAGTCCACTTCCGTCTCTCATCTCATCTTATCTTCAACTCTTCAGCTGACCCCCAGCCTTTTAACTCGACCTTCGATATTCGCCTTCATGTAAATTCAAGCCATATTATTCTGTTAACCTTGTTAGTATTAAGGAACTTTATTTACTTACCATCTTTTATATTTCAGAAAATGTAATTAGCTAACTTAATCACCTCAATTTAATTTTAAACTGCACAGGGTTGTCGAAAATTCCGAAATCCATTAAATTTCCCCGTTTGAGGCCCGACCCATACATAGATTGGTTTAACACTCTTCGTGGGCCCGAACAAGCACCAACAATTCATAATATGGAAGCCCCCCCCAAATACTTCTGCCCTCGGAACTTCTGACCAAAATTCCACCATGAATTCCCCCTATTCCCCGAAATTATTCCCCTATTCCCAGAAATCCCCCCATTGAAGGAGTCTCACTTTGCCCTCCTCCCAGATTTTAACGCCCGAGACCCCCTAGTATTAACCTGATTCATATCCGTATGCGACAAACTGTTTGATAATTTATTCGACAACACGGGCCGGAATACTTTCCAAAATGACCTTTTGTCCGAAGGGATACTGTCGAGAGTTAAGGGTGATGCTGCAAGAAGAGTTTTCGCAGCAGATCCTCAAAATTGGGTGGAACTCCGAAAAGTACTGCTAGAATCATACGGTGACCGTCGAGACAAGTTTACCCTAACAACGGAACTTGCCCGCCTAAGCTTAAAACAGGGTGAAACCTGTTTTGAATTCCACGCACGGCTGGAAACCGTCTTGAACAATGTTATAGCAGCGCTTCAGAAGGAACAAAGTTCGCACGAACTTATGTTTCGTGCAAGGGTTGGCCTTACGTGTCTTCATCACAGGACTGGAGGACTCGGTAGGATCACTGATCCGAGCGAGGAGTCCAGCTGCCCTCGCAGAGTGCGTTTGCATCCTAACAAACGAGTTCCAATTCAGAAAACAGCAAAAGTCCATTCCACCACCCAAAAACCTTCAATCTGGCAGCGTACCGTTACGATCTTTCCCTCAAGCCCAGCAATTTAGGCCACCTCTCCAATATTCAAAACCGAATTTCCAACATCCCAAACCACCCTTCCAACCATATAAACCCCCTGGACCTAACCCTTATAGACCGAATAACTACGGGCAGAGCTCACCAAGGAAACCATTTCAGGGTCCCTCTAGAAACAACCAATATAACCAACCCAAAAACCCAGGTAACACGTTCACCTTAAGGCTAAATGTAACGCTTTTAGTTGCAAAACCTGCCACCACGTGGCAGCACCAAAATGAAGGAAATTTCCTTGACTCCTCACAGGAGAACGAATCAAGATATTTTGAATCTGAAAACGGATTTGATAAGATATCAACCCATAGTTTGGACGAAATTGGTTTATAAAATTTGCACAATTTTTTTGCGCACTGTTCAAAGAAATATTTGATTAAATTGAAACTTTTTCAAAAATGTGGCCTTATACAGCAGTGTGCCCATGCATACAGTGTACAAATCCGTTTTCAGAATTTCGATCGGTCAAAAATTACGATCGTAATCCTTAAGATTGGTGAAACAATAGATTGGAAACAATAGTAGGGCTGACGGGGTGGAGGAGTGCGCGCGCGAGAGGGGGGCAGTTTGGTGAGGTGGGGCCCGCCGCCTCGACCCCTCGGCTTCCTGGACCCCTCGCATGAACATTCTCGGAATCGAGTCTTCCTGATGTTGGTTGGAAAAGAAGTTTTGTCTGTGAGCAGGATTGGGTCATAGCCAAGTCAAATTGGACTTGTGCTTGCTGCCTAATAAATGTGCACTAGCTGGAAATTATTTTAATCGAATTTGGGCATAATACGAGTAAGGTGAGTTTGCGACGGACTCTGTCTTGTGCTAAACTTCTGAGAGCCAAAAACTGCGAAATTTTCGGACCTTCTTCAGCTTTTTCGCTTCTCGAAAACTATTTTCACTATAATTATGCTAGAATAAGGAGCATAAAATTGCGCGTCGATTGGAGTTTAGTACGTCAAAATCGCTTCAGCCATTTAGCTAAAATCGCCAAAAATAAGTCTTTTTTCGATTTTTCCCAAATTTGTCGATACGTCCCTAAACTTTTGATACGTGAGTAGGGGTAGAATAGGGGGCTCTTTCGATCAAAAGCCACACGGTGGGTTCCCCACGTCACAAAGTCCCCTTCACACAGGGGGGGTCCCCCACGTCACAAAGTCCCCTTCACACGGTGTGGTAGTACCTACGTCACTCAGTCTGCAACGGTGATGTACCTACGTCACAAACGTACTGCGCCACCGCCTCCAACCGACGCCACCATCTGACGCCTCCAGCGGTAGCCTCGGCGTCGCTCTAGGTACCTGGTAAGTGTTTGATACTTACGTAGGAAACGTACTTACCCAGGTGTAGTTGATATACATCATACCACAGACCGCAGCTATCCGACACGGCCATCACAGGTCGACTCTAGTCACCACACGGGACGTAGCCGGTCACCTGTGGGCACCATACAGGACGTCGCCGGTATCCGGTGGTCACCACCACCGGGTCGAGCGCCGTAGGGTGGTAAGTACCTGGTATTATTGAAAACAAAGCGAATATTGCGTTAGTATTATGACAGTACACCTAGTTTAAGCACCGTGTTTAATCGTAGCTATATGTCACACATAGCAGTACCTCCGCCTACGACCCACGACGAGGTGTCACGTGGAGTCGTAGTCGTCGTCGTTGTCGTAACCCCTTGAACACCAGACGTGACTGTAAATTGTTACGAATAAAATAAAATGACGTAACGATCTACAGTCACGCCTAACGCTCGTGGGGACCCGCAGGGCGTATTTATTTCCACAAACAACAACAACATATTATTCTATCCTATATCTATGTATGTGTACACCATAATCTTAAGGCTAACGATACACGAATCTTAGATCTACTCGGTTATGGGATAAACACTCTACATAAAGACCAAATAAACGCTTTGCATTTGGACAAAAAATCGATGCGACTGCTACACTGCCTACACGTGCTGACGTGTAGACATGGTTTTAATAACATTTCGATTTTATTAGTCATACAAATTTTACAGGTTAATTGTCTAGAACAAGATCCACATGCGTCTGTAGTACATGCATTTTCACAACCACCGCTCGATAGTTGAACTGGTCCCTCACCATATACGTAAGGCTGAGTGCAAATATCGTTTAAATGGAAATCATTTAACGTAAATTTACGACATTGATCAATAAAAGGCAGGTTGGTTCGCGTGCCAAATGTATCACCACAGGTACGTCATTTTCTGTAAGATTATTTACATCCAATTCTAAATTACACGCAGAACAAACTATGGTACCATTTCTATACCAAAAACCAGCTCTGGCTAGTTCGTCGAATAAGTCGACCCAACTGCCAGGTCACGCAGATAGCGACGTTCAATGATTTCACTAGCACTGTTCATAAGGAAAGGAAGGGAAAGGTATCATTGTGGAAAAATCATGCTGTTTCCAATTTTCATAGTTTAATTGAGTTCCAGGTGGTGGTTGGACTAGAGTGGGGGGGGGGGGGGGTAATTATACCAATAATGGAATTGTAAAGGTATAAAACCCAGGAAAAAAGGTATAATATTGTACAAAAAAGGTGGTTTATATTTATCATAGTTTAATTTGAGTTCATGGAGGTGGTTGGACTAGGGTAGGGGTAATTATACCAATAATCGAATTCTAACAGTATAAAACCTGGAAAAAAAAGGTATATCGTGGAAGAATCACGCGGTATTCAATTTTTGTAATTTAATTGAGTTTCAGGTGATGGTTGGACCAGGGTGGGGGTAATTATACCAATAATCGAATTCTAACAATATAAAATCGGGAAAAAAAAGTAAAATTGTGGAAAAATCACACGGTTTTCGATTTTCATATTCTAATTGAGTTGGGGGTGCTGGTTGGGCAGGAGTCGGGGTAATTCTTTAATTCTCTAATACTAACAGTATAAAATCGGGAAAAAATGGGTTTCATAATGTAAAAAATCACGCGGATTTCGATTTTCATATTCTAATTGAGTTGTGGGTGGTGGTTCGACAGGAGTGGGGGGGGGGGGGGTAATTCTTTAATTCTCTAATACTAACAGTATAAAATCGGGGAAAAAAGGGTTTCATAATGTAAAAATCACGCGGATTTCGATTTTCATATTCTTATTGAGTTGTGGGTGGTGGTTCGACAGGAGTGGGGGTAATTCTTTAATTCTCCAATACTAACAGTATAAAATCGGGGAAAAAAGGGTTTCATAATGTACGCGGATTTCGATTTTCATATTCTAATTGAGTTGTGGGTGGTGGTTCGACAGGAGTGGGGGGGGGGGGGGGGGGTAATTCTTTAATTCTCTAATACTAACAGCATAAAATCGGGGAAAAAAGGGTTTCATAATGTAAAAATCACGCGGATTTCGATTTTCATATTCTTATTGAGTTGTGGGTGGTGGTTCGACAGGAGTGGGGGTAATTCTTTAATTCTCCAATACTAGCAGTATAAAATCGGGGAAAAAAGGGTTTCATATTGTACGCGGATTTCGATTTTCATATTCTAATTGAGTTGTGGGTGGTGGTTCGACAGGAGTGGGGGTAATTCTTTAATTCTCTAATACCAACAGTATAAAATCGGGGGAAAAAAGGGTTTCATAATGTAAAAATCACGCGGATTTCGATTTTCATATTCTAATTGAGTTGTGGGTGGTATATTTTGACATCATCTACACGACATACTTGTGAATATGAACATATTCCTACCATATTCACATGAAATTCGAGGGAATACCATTATATTTCGACAGCATTTACACGACATACGTGTGAATATGAACATATCCCTACCATATTCACATCAAATTTGAGGGAATACGATAAAATTCGACCATATTTACACAAAATTCGTGTGAATATGAACATTTTCCTAGATTGTAACGTGAAATTCGAATGAATACTACGATATATCTACCATATTCACTGGAATGCCATTATATTTCTACAATGTTTACCCGAAACTCGTGTGAATATAAGCATATTCCTACCACACCCAACATGAAACTTAGAGGGAATACGATTAAAATTCAACCATATTTACACGAAATTCATGTGAATATAAACATATCCCTACCACAATCACATGAACTTCGAGGAAATACGATAAAATTCGACCACATTTACACAAAATTCGTGTGAATATGAACATTTTCCTAAGATTTAACGTGAAATTCGAGTGAATACCACGATACATCTACCGTATTCACTGGAATGCCATTATATTTCTACAATGCTTACGCGAAACTCGTGTGAATATAAACATATTCCTACCACACCACATGAAACTTAGAGGGAATACGATTAAAATTCAACCATATTTACACGAAATTCATGTGAATATAAACATATTCCTACCACACTCACATGAACTTCGAGGAAATACAATAAAATTCGACCATATTTACACAAAATTCGTTTGAATATGATCATTTTTCCTAAGATTTAACGTGAAATTCGAGTGAATACCACGATACATCTACCGTACTCACGTGTGATTGACTCCGACGCCTCCGATCGCAAGACATTTCGATGCACGTCATACCAGATGCACGCCTCCAGCACCCAACCGACAGCTCAGGTCACCATGGGTAGCACCTACACCACCGTAAAATTCGACCATATTTACACAAAATTCGTGTGAATATGAACATTTTCCTAAGATTTAACGTGAAATTCGAGTGAATACCATGATACATCTACCATATTCACACGAATTTTGTGTAAATATGGTCGAATTTTATTGTATTTCCTCGAAGTTCATGTGAGTGTGGTAGGAATATGTTTATATTCACATGAATTTCGTGTTAATATGGTTGAATTTTAATCGTATTCCCTCTAAGTTTCATGTTGGGTGTGGTAGGAATATGTTTATATTCACACGAGTTTCGTGTAAACATTGTAGAAATATAATGGCATTCCAGTGAATATGGTAGATGTATCGTAGTATTCATTCGAATTTCACGTTACAATCTAGGAAAATGTTCATATTCACACGAATTTTGTGTAAATATGGTCGAATTTTATCGTATTCCCTCGAATTTGATGTGAATATGGTAGGGATATGTTCATATTCACACATATGTCGTGTAAATGCTGTCGAAATATACCACCCACAACTCAATTAGAATATGAAAATCGAAATCCGCGTGATTTTTACATTATGAAACCCTTTTTTCCCCCGATTTTATACTGTTGGTATTAGAGAATTAAAGAATTACCCCCACTCCTGTCGAACCACCACCCACAACTCAATTAGAATATGAAAATCGAAATCCGCGTACATTATGAAACCCTTTTTTCCCCGATTTTATACTGTTAATATTAGAGAATTAAAGAATTACCCCCACTCCTGTCGAACCACCAACCACAACTCAATTAGAATATGAAAATCGAAATCCGCGTGATTTTTACATTATGAAACCCATTTTTTCCCGATTTTATACTGTTAGTATTAGAGAATTAAAGAATTACCCCCCCCACTCCTGTCGAACCACCACCCACAACTCAATTAGAATATGAAAATCAAATCCGCGTGATTTTTTACATTATGAAACCCTTTTTTCTCGATTTTATACTGTTAGATTTATAGAATTAAAGAATTACCCCCACTCCTGCCCAACCAGCACCCCCAACTCAATTAGAATATGAAAATCGAAATCCGTGTGATTTTTCCACAATTTTACTTTTTTTTCCCGATTTTATATTGTTAGAATTCGATTATTGGTATAATTACCCCCACCCTAGTCCAACCATCACCTGAAACTCAATTAAATTACAAAAATTGAATACCGCGTGATTCTTCCACGATATACCTTTTTTTTCCAGGTTTTATACTGTCAGAATTCGATTATTGGTATAATTACCCCTACCCTAGTCCAACCACCTCCATGAACTCAAATTAAACTATGATAAATATAAACCACCTTTTTTGTACAATATTATACCTTTTTTCCTGGGTTTTATACCTTTACAATTCCATTATTGGTATAATTACCCCCCCCCCCCCCCCCCCACTCTAGTCCAACCACCACCTGGAACTCAATTAAACTATGAAAATTGGAAACAGCATGATTTTTCCACAATGATACCTTTCCCTTCCTTTCCTTATGAACAGTGCTAGTGAAATCATTGAACGTCGCTATCTGCGTGACCTGGCAGTTGGGTCGACTTATTCGACGAACTAGCCAGAGCTGGTTTTTGGTATAGAAATGGTACCATAGTTTGTTCTGCGTGTAATTTAGAATTGGATGTAAATAATCTTACAGAAAATGACGTACCTGTGGTGATACATTTGGCACGCGAACCAACCTGCCTTTTATTGATCAATGTCGTAAATTTACGTTAAATGATTTCCATTTAAACGATATTTGCACTCAGCCTTACGTATATGGTGAGGGACCAGTTCAACTATCGAGCGGTGGTTGTGAAAATGCATGTACTACAGACGCATGTGGATCTTGTTCTAGACAATTAACCTGTAAAATTTGTATGACTAATAAAATCGAAATGTTATTAAAACCATGTCTACACGTCAGCACGTGTAGGCAGTGTAGCAGTCGCATCGATTTTTTGTCCAAATGCAAAGCGTTTATTTGGTCTTTATGTAGAGTGTTTATCCCATAACCGAGTAGATCTAAGATTCGTGTATCGTTAGCCTTAAGATTATGGTGTACACATACATAGATATAGGATAGAATAATATGTTGTTGTTGTTTGTGGAAATAAATGCGCCCTGCGGGTCCCCACGAGCGTTAGGCGTGACTGTAGATCGTTACGTCATTTTATTTTATTCGTAACAATTTACAGTCACGTCTGGTGTTCAAGGGGTTACGACAACGACGACGACTACGACTCCACGTGACACCTCGTCGTGGGTCGTAGGCGGAGGTACTGCTATGTGTGACATATAGCTACGATTAAACACGGTGCTTAAACTAGGTCTACTGTCATAATACTAACGCAATATTCGCTTTGTTTTCAATAATACCAGGTACTTACCACCCTACGGCGCTCGACCCGGTGGTGGTGACCACCGGATACCGGCGACGTCCTGTATGGTGCCCACAGGTGACCGGCTACGTCCCGTGTGGTGACTAGAGTCGACCTGTGATGGTCGTGTCGGATAGCTGCGGTCTGTGTTATGATGTATATCTACTACACCTGGGTAAGTACGTTTCCTACGTAAGTATCTAACATTTACCAGGTACCTAGCGCGACGACGAGGCTACCGCTGGAGGCGGCAGGTGGTGGTGTCGGTGGGAGGTGGTGGCTGGAGGCGTCGGTTAGAGGCGGTGGCGAAGTGCGTTTGTGACGTAGGTACAGCGCCCTGGCAAACAGAGTGACGTAGGTACAGCGCCGTGGCTGACAGAGTGACGTAGGATCCCCTGTGTGAGTAGGGCTTTGTGTCGTCACTACTACCCTATCCATATATAGTGGGACCCCCCTACCGTGTGAATAGGGCTTTTGGGTAGAAAAAGCCCCCTATTGTACCCCTACTTACGTGATTCCTAAAAGCACATATTTTTCAAAATAGGCTCAAATTTCACATTTTTAGACACTTTTCCCAAAATTGGTATTTTCGGAAACTGGCTTGGTGCGGTATCCTAGAGTGTGATTGTCTCTTAGAAGATGAATAAATCGTTTTGGTTTATTATTCTGTGAATAATAAACCTATGTAATCGTTCAGCAAAAATTTTTTGGAACACCCCCTCAACATTTTTTCTTACACGTTTCAAGGTGTCTAGAGATTCAAAAAATGCAATGTCCGTCCGCCGTCCGCCGTGTCACGCATAACTGCCTCAAAATTGGTCCAATTGAGTCGAAATTTGCACCAAATACTCATCTAGGGCAGACATGGTGCCCGCAAGCTTTTCAGCTCGATCGGACCAACGGTTTGGATTTTATGGACAAAAAACTGGCAAAAATGAGGCGTTTTTTAGGAGTTTTGAAGTGAAAACCGTTGAACGGGTAGTAACGCCCATAATTACCGTAAAAATGGTCGAATGTGATTCAAATTTGGAGGGTAGGTGGGGGTTGGTCCAAAGATGGTATCTATATTAGGGATGTTTGTTACCTAAAAGTATCGGAAAAAAACACGGGAAAAACGAATTAATGGCACATTGTTTATAAATGGTGAAAAAATTGTTTGACATTTTGATATTGATGGAGTACAGTTCTATATGTCCGCAAGAATAATAAACCCATGTGACAAGGACTTTGCAGCGTTTTTTATTTACTTTTGTACATATATTGTGATAACATAAATAGGTACCTATATATATATTTTGCCGTGAAAAGAATCACAGTTTCACAGACAGACAAAGATTCGAATTTATAATATAATAAGGATAATAAGGATAGAGATAGAGATAATAATAACCCCTACACATATCCATGTCACGAGGTATCTGCTTACAGAGTACCTAGATAGTTCCTCTTATGAACTCGCCAAAAAGGTTGCCCAAATTCCAAGAAGCTTGCCCAAATTCCAAGAAGCCAACACTTCGATTTGATTTGGATTTGATTTTTTCGAAATCAGGTGACTTTTATGCAACACTGTGTTTACATAACTATTATAGTCGATGAATCTGAATGGTATTTACTTTGCCAACAGCATGTACCTACCTGATGTTTTTGATGTGCCAAAACTTTATTGCACTGCTCCAACAAAAATTGGCTTCACAAAAATGGACTTCTACAACAACGCGTGCGTCCATATTTCGTAACTCCGTTACCCAATTCTCATGGAAAATGTTGCGATCATAGTGTTTAGTAGGTTTCATGAGTCTGTTTGGTGCATTACTATGGTGCGAAACTTTAGTGTTCGATTTGCCGGAACTCTGGACACAATTTATAATAAGTATTATTATATTGTATTATTTATCATGACTGTGTATTTAACATCCTCCAACTTCATAAACCTTGTTATTATATTATAGAAAAATACGAAAAAAAAATTGGATTTCACAACGCGGTTTTGAGAGCGGTGGTAGGTATGGGTATTTTAGCTGTATCTCGGAAACTATTGAGTCTACCGAGCGTATTCTAGTATTCTAGCAAATCTAATTCAGTTTCAAAATGTACACTTTTTGTCAAAAACGCGCTCTATCATGGCCAAAATGGGGGAAAAACAAAAAAAGTGCGAAAATTTTGAGGTTTCTCGCATTTTGACCAAAGTTTTGGGGGCCACCTTTGTCAAAAACATGGATTTTGCGTATCAGTCACATCCCCTACAAGAAAAAAACGAAATCTTCTACCCCCAACTTAGGCCCCCCTTTTCTCGTAGTCCACAAACGTGAGACAAGGCTTGACCCAATCCTGTTCACAGACAAAACTTCTTTTCCAACCAACATCAGAAGACTCGATTTTGATGCCGACCTTGAGTAGGAGAATTCGGAGAACGTTCATACGAGGGGTCCAGGCGGCCGGCACCACCTCACCAAACTGCCCCCCTCTCGCGCGTGCACTCCTCCACCCCGTCAGCCATACTATTGTTTCCAATCTATTGTTTCACCAATCTTAAGGATTACGATCGTAATTTTTGACCAATCTCAATTCTGAAAACGGATTTGTACACTGTATGCATGGGCACACTGCTGTATGAGGCGACATTTTTGAAAAAGTCTCAATTTAATCAAAACATTTTTTGAACAGTGCGCAAAAAAATGGTGCAAATTTTTTAAACCAATTTAGTCCAAACTATGGGTTGATATCTTATCAAATCCGTTTTCAGATTCAAAATATCTTGATTCGTTCTCCTGTGAGGAGTCAAGGAAATTTGCCCCCGATAGTGCTGCCATCTCTTATCTGAGAATCTCACTAACTTGTCGTTACATTTAGCCTTAAGTGCGTGCGACCAGCAAGAAGAAGATTCAAACACCGAACCAAACCAACCCATTGATACACCCAGCTACCCAGGTTATTACGTATACGACCCCATTCTCCAGGCACCCGTGTATTACGATGCCGAAATGCTCCAGCAATTTAGGGAAATGAACGTTCAAGAACCCGAAATTGAATCTGAACAAGATGATGGCTCTTTTTTAGAGAACGGCCACGATCAAAACCAAAACCAAACATAATTAACGCAAACAACCATAGCGAAATCGCTCCCAACCAAACTAAAATCAATCAAACTAAATCAACCCCCAATCAAACTAAATCAACCCCAACCAAACTAAATTAGCTCCCACTCAAATACAAAAATCAGAAGTAATAGAATTTAATCATATTTCTAATGAGTTACCTTTTATAATTTGTCCAAAAACCGGAATGAAGATTCTAGTGGACACTGGATCCACGAGGTCCTTCATTCTGTCAGATATTGCCAACAAATACTTCAACAAAAAACTGGAATCTGCCACTGGCGTAGTAGTTACAGCTCGCGGAAACTCCAATATCACCCATTTAACTATGCTCCCCTGTGGTGAACTATTCAATCATAAAAACTTGAACCTCCCTTTTCGAGTATTCGACTTTCACACCAAGTTCCAACTACTCCTTGGATTAGACAATTTGAAAACCATCAAAGCGTCCGTCGACTTGAAAAGCAACCTTCTAAGAACACCTCAGGTCAACCTCCCTCTCTACTACTCAACTGGTTGCCTTTGTCCAGAGGGAAAAGTAGAATCATTCCTAATTGACGCTAGGTCCATCCAACAAATCAAGGTGGACGTCGATAACGTCAAAAATGGTGAAACCATAGTCGATTCGATCTCTTTCCCTGGATTGCGATTTCCAACTTTCCTCGTTCATGTCGAAAGCTCCCAAGCTTTCGTTCATGTGACCAATCTAGAGGAAGATCCCGTAAGGCTGTATTTAAACCATCCGTTAAATGCCGAACCAATTCCAGAGGATCAGTTTATTAATAATGAACCAACTTTAAATAACTTTGATAGCTCCCCTAGAAAATTTAAACGTCGGAACCAATGGGTTGACTTTTCTAAATTCCGACTTGACCATTTAAATCTAAAGGAAGAAAAGGCGATTAAAAATCTAATCCTTGACTCTGCGGATCTCTTTCAAGAGGACGAAGGCCCTCTAACCTTCACGAATGAGGTAAAACATCACATTCGTACCAAGGACGAAATTCCCATCTTCATCAAACCCTATCGGTATCCTCATGTCTACCGGGAAGAAGTGGCAAAGCAAATTCAGAAACTTCGTGCTCAGAATATCATACGCCCTTCCAACTCCCCTTATAACGCTCCCCTTTGGATCGTACCAAAGAAAATGGATGCGTCCGGGAAGACAAAATTCCGACTAGTCATTGATTTCCGCAAACTCAACGAGTCCACGATTTCCGATCGTTTCCCGCTCCCCAACATCTCAGAGCTTTTAGACAAACTTGGCTGTTTCAGTTATTTTTCGACCCTAGATTTAGCTCAAGGATTTCATCAGATAGAACTGGATGAACAGTCCATACCAAAAACCGCATTTTCCACAGAAACTCAGCATTACGAATACTTAAAGATGCCTTTTGGCTTATGCAATGCTCCAGCCACGTTTCAGCGAATGATGAACAATTGTTTGAGAGGTCAGAATAACGAGATAGGTCTGGTTTACCTAGTCGACATCTTGATATTCTCATCCAGCTTGCAAGAGCACATCGATCGCTTGAGACAGACATTCGATCGTCTGCGACAGTCCAACCTTAAGATTCAACCAGACAAAACTGAGTTCCTGAAAAAGGAATTGGCGTATCTAGGCCACGTGGTCACTCCAAATGGTGTCAAACCAAATCCGGAGAAGATACGGGCTATATAGAATTTCCCAATTCCCCGGAACAGAAAGGAAATTAAAAGGTTTTTGGGACTCCTGGGATACTATCGTCGGTTTATTAAAGGATTCGCAGCCCTCACTAAACCCCTCACTTCCGCCTTAAAGAAACAGCAAAATTACCCCTACTTCACCTGAATTTGAAAGAAGCTTCGGAATCTGTAACACCCTCCTTTGCAACGATCCGATCTTACAATATCCCGATTTTCAAAGACAGTTCCGAGTGACCTGTGATGCTAGCAATTTTGCTACAGGCGCTGTCCTAAGCCAAGAAGTCGACGGCTCGGACCTCCCAATAGCCTATACTAGCAAAACATTGTCAGAAACGGAGAGGAAGTACGCTACCAATGAAAAGGAACTCGTCGGAGTACTTCATGCTCTCAAAGCTTTCCGTCCTTACCTATACGGACAGAAATTCATCTTGTTTACGGATCACAAGCCCCTTCAATGGCTTTTTAACATGAAGGATCCCAACTCCAAACTATATAGGTGGAGACTAAAAATCAGTGACTTCAACTTTGAGATATGCTACAAACCCGGGAAATCTAATCACGTAGCTGATGCTCTCTCTCGGATCGAGCTAAAAAACTTGGAGTCTGATCCACCAATTTTCCACCCCTTCTCTAAGTATGCTCAGATGTACATGGTCCCCACTAATACCGGTCTAGATATAATCCGAGCCCTTCTTAAATATTTCTCACATCACGGCATCCCGAAAAAACTCATTTATGATAACGGAGCTGAACTAAGCTCTTCCCTTGTCAAGGAATTGCTAACCAATCACAACATTAATATCCATTATATATCTAGCCAACATCCAGATTCAAACGGCCCGATTGAACGATTCCATTCAACCATCATTGAACACCTTCGGCTTTTAAATTGCCAAGATGCGTTTAAGAAGGATGATGTAGAAACCCGCGTACAATATGCCCTGATAGCCTATAACAATTCAATACATTCAGCAAACAACCTTTCGAAATAATTCAAGGGCATATTTCAGAAGATTCTCTCCTTAAATTGAATTTAGAAGAACGCCTTGCCAACGATTACCTCGCAAAACATCGCAAAAAAATGAAGGTTCTCTATCAAAATCTCAGGGAACACGGCGATCAACTAAAGGAAATAATCATAGAAAATAGGAATTCCGCCCGAGAAGATCCCCCTGAACTCCCCAATACGGTTTATGTTCAAACAAAACAACTCCAGAGTAAAACCAAACACCGCTATAACCCCGAAATTATAGTAGCTGTAGATGAAGCTAGACACACAGCAGAAATTCAACCCCGTCATGCTAATACCCAACAAAAAATTCATTTTGCCAATATTAAGAGACCTAGGAAAATTCCAGAAGTCCCTAAGGAAAATACCGGCACAAGCTCTTCAAGCTATTCCCCGTCAGAAAATAGTTTCCCCCTATCAAACCTACACCGTGCTAGGATTCCTCCTTCGGAATCTTCCTCGGAAGGCAGAATCCAAACTAACCTCTCTCCCCAAATTGCTACATGGCACTCTGTCCCTGAAAACGTCCAACCACGGGCAAACCAAAATGGAGCCCAACCTACCTCAAAAACCCCTTCAGTGGACAGTTTCTCAATTCCAACACCTAAAAGCACTGGCGAAGATATCTCCCTTTTTTTCGGGTTGCTTCTCCTGTGGCGATGACAGAGGACGCTTTCTCTGTTCCGCCGGTGTCAATGGCTGAGGGTCTCGTTTGGACATCCAGAACCGTTTTCTTCTCTCCCTTTCTTCTGGAGGCAAGTCTTCCTTGACGGTTATGCCTGTACCACTGAGTATGCTCTTTGCTGCATGTATTTGTTTTTTAAGTGAGAGATTTTTCAGTTCGAAGCAAATCGGCCGTTTTTTTCCAGCCACAGTTTTACCCAGCCTGTAAAGGTCCTCTATATCCTCTGGAGAGCAACTGACTCTCATTTGAGTCTGAATAATTCCGACCACCCTGCTCAGGTCGTCACTAGCGTCACGAGGCTCCTCAACCCCCATCAGGATTAAGTTTCTTTTTCGAACCTGACGCTCCAACGAAACAATACGAGCAGTTTGAGCATCTACTTTGTTCTCAATTTTCTTGACGTCCTCTCTCAAAGATGCCGAGACATTATCAATTTTTGTTTCAAGTGTGTCCAACCTGTTCAGTTTGGCCAGGATTTGATCCAGCTTGGCGGACTCCGACCGGCTGCTCTCCCCTTGACCATTAGTGCTCATGTTTTCAAAGTAGGTACACACAAAGGAAGCTACAGTCAAACATCGCTATAGCGCTTTATTACGATAGTTACACCCGCAACGCACGGAAGTAAAGCAGGAAAGGTTACGAAGGAGTAGGTATACCTTGTTATCGATGGTGCGACAAGTCGATGGATTAGCTCAATGCGATAGATCGAGTTGGCCCCGCGCCGCCGGCCTGCCTGACAAGAAGTGATAAGTGAGGTTCGGAAGTGGCCGCCTCGTGGGTTTCACACGCTTTAAAATTTACGAAAACACGAAGGGATTAGAACGGGAGTGAAAAACTCAATACTCAGGTTTTAGAAAGATAGCTGACCAACACAGTCAAAATGAATTCGCACTGGTGAGTACGCAAAAAACTACTTTGCTTTTAAATATAAACACAGACCGATGTGAAAGACGTGGTTACATTTCCAGCTCACAGCTGCCAACCCGTCTTGTTTAATAGCTTCTGAAAAATAATGTTTCACATTGTCCATGATTACTTTCTCAATTAGCTCGATAGAATAGTCCCCACTTGAGATGATACACTTTCGGATATCCCCGTACGCCCATTTGACTCTATCATTCAAAGTGCATTGTTTCCGTAATGTTTTGTACATAATGCTTTCCGTGAAGCCCAACCACTCCAATCGAATAATTTTTCGTCCTTTCCAAATGTAAAGGATGTTCTAGATGTAACTCTAGTTTCTTGTTTGCAGGCCTACTTATTTTGAACAACGTCATGATTTTTTCTTGTCTCTTATCATCAGTGGCAAAAAATAATTTACTTATTTATTTTATTTTATTTTTTTTTAGTTTTTTTCCTAGTGGATAGCCACATCATTGATTTTTTCTTTTATAACATTATTAATCAAATCATACGATAAGGTAGCATGGGATACAATGACATCATACATAACAGAGTTTTCGGGTATGGCAGGTGTGAAATCCACGCTGATTCGGATATTGGATCGTGCATTTGAAATGCTATCGGGTTGTTTACTGGTGTCTATCACGATAACACATTTTCTCTTCATGAATGTTGAGGGATCGTACAACATGTGCTCATTATTTGAGTAAGCGTTTTTAAAATCTCTAGACATTTCATAAACGATGGGATAATTTCCTTCATTGATACTTAAATTTTGCAACTCCTCTGGATAAATCTGATCGTTTATGTAGATTCAGATATTTTTAACATTTGCTGTTGTGAAATGCGACGAATTATTCACCTGGTCTGCGGTTGTTTGGAAAGCCACCAACACAAATGTGGGGCCCTGTACGTTTCTAAATATATTAGTCACGTCAAAAATGCAACTATTTCCATTCAGGCCTGTTTTTTGAATGCATTGCCAACGTCTGAAGTGGAAATTCAATGTTTGCAGATCGGACAACTCTTTCACGAGAGATATCTTTGAAGTGGGTTTGAATTCAATCAATGGTACTCGAATAATGAACTCAGTGATGACCACTTTACCTTCACCCGGTAACGTGGTATCATCTGGTACTGACCGACCTTGATCTTGCTTCATGGATTTCCACCGGTATAAAGCATGAGTGTCAGTGTCCCTAATGAATGAAAGGACGAATCCTCTTTTATAAATGGGGATTTTAACGTCTTCGAAAAACCCTGAAGCCAAATGAGACAGGTTCCCGCACACGTAGAATTTTTGGCGCTACCATCGCAGCTCGATATGAAACCGCAATTCTTAAGCATTTTTTGGTCAGAATTCTCATAGGACACGATGCTTTTAACGGTGCTAGTGACGCCAGGATATTCAACTTCATCGAGTAAATAGTTGTGCTTTTTGACCTCGATTCTCGAAAAGAGGTACGGAACGAAGTTGTCTATCAATTTAACGTTAGCGTTAGTTGCATAATTCGTACCATCGGCCTTTTGTAATGTTCCAGAGATGTAGAACTGCAACTTGGACATCGAAAAGCTGTCACCATAATCAATATTAAAATCTGTTCTCTTGTTTGGAGCATTCAAGTTCAGAGTACTGGTCGGATAAAAATGCTTGAACTCGGAACGCTCAATTTTCCCCATATATTGCTTCCGATTCTGCGAAGCAGCGGAAGCCTTGTGTTCACTTTCGTGAGCCAAAAAATTTTTGTCTTCAGAAATCAAAATTTCCACTTGCATTTTGCGTTTCAAAGCCTACTGAACAAATTTGGTTCCGTGTCTGTCGGTCTGTGGGTCTGTGAGTCTGTGAGTCTGTGAGTCTGTCCGCATTTCCTTGTTACAGCCATAACATCCACGATTTTGAATCGATTCAGCTCAAATTTTGAGGGATGGTGCGGATGAGGCCCCTTGAGGTCCCATACCAATTTCAACATGATTGATCCAGCGATACGCCCTGCGCATGCGCTAACGTTAAATTCAACAAACACGCATAACTTTCACAATTTTGATTCAATTTCGCTCAAATTTTCAAGGGTTGTTTGGACAAGGCCTAGTGAGTTCCAGTATGAATTTCAGCATGATCGGACCCTCGGTGCGCTCTCCGCATGCGCTGGCGTGAAATAGATTCAATTTCCTTGTTACAGCCGTAGTAACCAAAGATTTCACCCAATTTCAATGTAATTCTCAGGGATTAAGCGGGTAGGGCCCATTGAGGTCCCATATAAATTTCAACATGATAGAGCCAACGGTTCGCCCTGCGCATGCGCTCTGTCTGTCTGTCTGTCCTTCTATGCACGGCCAAACGGCTCGACGGATATCGACCAAATTTGGCACGAATATCCAGTAGGCTCCCAAGTTGTGCAACGTCGCATTTTTAATTCCCTGACCGTAGCGGAACTATGGTCGACCATGGTCAACTCCTGAATGGCTTGACGGATATCGACCAAATTTGGCACGAATATCCAGTAGGCTCCCAAGTTGTGCAACGTCGCATTTTTAATTCCTGACCATAGCGGAACTATGGTCGACCATGGTCAACTCCTGAATGGCTTGATGGATATCGACCAAATTTGGCACGAATATCCAGTAGGCTCCCAAGTTGTGCAACGTCGCATTTTTAATTCCCTGACCATAGCGGAACTATGGTCGACCATGGTCAACTTCGTTAATTGGAATGGTAACCCCTATTTTTTATCGCGTATTCGTAATCTACGTGAAATTCTATCTACGATCGACCCTTCGGACTACCCCCGCGGTCGACCATAGCGCATCCATGGGCCCCTCCATGGTCAAATCCCGAATTGCTCAACGGATATCGACCAAATTTGGCACGAATATCCAGTAGGCTCCCAAGTTGTGCAACGTCGCATTTTTAATTCCCTGACCATAGCGTAACTATGGTCGACCATGGTCAACTCCTGAATGGCTTGACGGATATCGACCAAATTTGGCACGAATATCCAGTAGGCTCCCAAGTTGTGCAACGTCGCATTTTTAATTCCCTGACCATAGCGGAACTATGGTCGACCATGGTCAACTTCGTTAATTGAAATGGTAACCCCTATTTTTTATCACGTATTCGTAATCTACGTGAGATTCTATCTACGATCGACCCTTCGGACTACCCCCGCGGTCGACCTTAGCGCATCCATGGGCCCCTCCATGGTCGAATCCCGAATTGCTCAACGGATATCGACCAAATTTGGCACCAATATCCGGTAGCCTCCCAAGTTGAACGTAGGCGCATTTTTAATTCCCTGACTATAGCGGAAATATGGTCGACCATGGTCAACTCCTGAATGGCTTGACGGATTTTGATAAAATTGGGCACAAATACCCGGTAGGGTATGGGATTTTTCCGTCGTTTGTTGGTTCCACGATACTGCGTACAGCGAATCTCGGATAGCGAGTGAAGCGAGCGGTCAGGCTAGTTATGTATAATGGACGTAATGTATTATGGAAGTCATGTTATGTATAATATGTATATTTCATGTAATGTTATGTAATGTTATGTTATGTAATGTAATGTTATGTAATATGTATATTTAACGTTATGTAATGTAATGTTATGTAATATGTATATTTAACGTTATGTAATGTAATGTAATGTAATGTAATGTAATGTAATGTAATGTAATGTAATGTAATGTAGTCTAATGTAATGTTATGTTATTTTGCTTCCGAGTCTGTTCTATTTTATAATGGGTCACTCTGATTGTGACGAGGAAGCTCCTGTGCCATCACCTTGGCAGTGTATTTTATAATGGGTCACTCTGATTGTGACGAGGAAGCTCCTGTGCCATCACCTTGGCAGTGTATTTTTGATATATTGCTGCCATTGCTGCTTTCCGTTTTAGTATGGTTTCTTATTTTGTATTCTCTTATAATATACAAAAAATTAAAACATCCTACCCCAAAAATATTTGTTGGTGTCTAGGTATCGTAGTACATTTTCTAGAGACTCGTTCTTGTTAGAGAGTAAGTACAAAACTGCAAGACACAAGTGCCCGCATATTGGAGGGTCATCATAGGTTTGAATCCTATTCTCGTTGTAATACAGTTCATTGCCCCCAAGATATGTTACCAGTTCCAATGGAGGTTTAGCATCTCCATACGAATCGAAATAATATTTTTTTGCTTTGTTTTTATAATAACAAATCCAGTGTGAACCCCGCGTTGTTGAGTCTCCAAGATTGACCACCCCGCATTCGAACACATAAACACTCCTCTAAAATTCTTAATCATCAGTTTCGATAAGGCTATGTGATTAACATCGATACTGTTTAACCCGTGGAACTTTTTTTTGTGAGCTTACCTACTCGTCCTCCGCTCTTATTCTCCATTACTTTGTTATGTCGTACAACTTCGGCCAACTTTTTCTCCCGATCTTTATAATCAATAACGGAATTAGCCACGCTAGAAGCCCCGCCAAGAAGAGCTCCAAGTGCGGTCAAACCGGCAAATACGAGAGGCAAGAACCCTCCATGATAATTTTCTTTCAACTGATTGCCCGATAAACTCAATCTATATCCTTTTCTCAAAGTTCGGGCCTTCCTGATATCATTCGCTTGTTGTACGGTCACGGCTATAGTATCTTGCCCACCGGTTCGTCTTAATTGCTCGTAAGTAAGTTGGATAGTTACTCCGTTTTCCTTTTTGAAAGCAGCTCGCAATTTCGATCGTTGCCCCTCGCTCAAAGTTACATTCAATGGCA
The DNA here is from genome assembly GCA_954871275.1 of Leptopterna dolabrata. NCBI lineage: Eukaryota > Metazoa > Arthropoda > Insecta > Hemiptera > Miridae > Leptopterna > Leptopterna dolabrata. The sequence continues at coordinate 1,204,529 of OX940974.1, read as the reverse complement.
TGAGACTCATCATGTATCTTCTCTTATAATATATGTATATATATATAAGAGAAGATACATGATGAGTCTCATGCCATTGAATGTAACTTTGAGCGAGGGGCAACGATCGAAATTGCGAGCTGCTTTCAAAAAGGAAAACGGAGTAACTATCCAACTTACTTACGAGCAATTAAGACGAACCGGTGGGCAAGATACTATAGCCGTGACCGTACAACAAGCGAATGATATCAGGAAGGCCCGAACTTTGAGAAAAGGATATAGATTGAGTTTATCGGGCAATCAGTTGAAAGAAAATTATCATGGAGGGTTCTTGCCTCTCGTATTTGCCGGTTTGACCGCACTTGGAGCTCTTCTTGGCGGGGCTTCTAGCGTGGCTAATTCCGTTATTGATTATAAAGATCGGGAGAAAAAGTTGGCCGAAGTTGTACGACATAACAAAGTAATGGAGAATAAGAGCGGAGGACGAGTAGGTAAGCTCACAAAAAAAAGTTCCACGGGTTAAACAGTATCGATGTTAATCACATAGCCTTATCGAAACTGATGATTAAGAATTTTAGAGGAGTGTTTATGTGTTCGAATGCGGGGTGGTCAATCTTGGAGACTCAACAACGCGGGGTTCACACTGGATTTGTTATTATAAAAACAAAGCAAAAAAATATTATTTCGATTCGTATGGAGATGCTAAACCTCCATTGGAACTGGTAACATATCTTGGGGGCAATGAACTGTATTACAACGAGAATAGGATTCAAACCTATGATGACCCTCCAATATGCGGGCACTTGTGTCTTGCAGTTTTGTACTTACTCTCTAACAAGAACGAGTCTCTAGAAAATGTACTACGATACCTAGACACCAACAAATATTTTTGGGGTAGGATGTTTTAATTTTTTGTATATTATAAGAGAATACAAAATAAGAAACCATACTAAAACGGAAAGCAGCAATGGCAGCAATATATCAAAAATACACTGCCAAGGTGATGGCACAGGAGCTTCCTCGTCACAATCAGAGTGACCCATTATAAAATACACTGCCAAGGTGATGGCACAGGAGCTTCCTCGTCACAATCAGAGTGACCCATTATAAAATAGAACAGACTCGGAAGCAAAATAACATAACATTACATTAGACTACATTACATTACATTACATTACATTACATTACATTACATTACATTACATTACATTACATAACGTTAAATATACATATTACATAACATTACATTACATAACGTTAAATATACATATTACATAACATTACATTACATAACATAACATTACATAACATTACATGAAATATACATATTATACATAACATGACTTCCATAATACATTACGTCCATTATACATAACTAGCCTGACCGCTCGCTTCACTCGCTATCCGAGATTCGCTGTACGCAGTATCGTGGAACCAACAAACGACGGAAAAATCCCATACCCTACCGGGTATTTGTGCCCAATTTTATCAAAATCCGTCAAGCCATTCAGGAGTTGACCATGGTCGACCATATTTCCGCTATAGTCAGGGAATTAAAAATGCGCCTACGTTCAACTTGGGAGGCTACCGGATATTGGTGCCAAATTTGGTCGATATCCGTTGAGCAATTCGGGATTCGACCATGGAGGGGCCCATGGATGCGCTAAGGTCGACCGCGGGGGTAGTCCGAAGGGTCGATCGTAGATAGAATCTCACGTAGATTACGAATACGTGATAAAAAATAGGGGTTACCATTTCAATTAACGAAGTTGACCATGGTCGACCATAGTTCCGCTATGGTCAGGGAATTAAAAATGCGACGTTGCACAACTTGGGAGCCTACTGGATATTCGTGCCAAATTTGGTCGATATCCGTCAAGCCATTCAGGAGTTGACCATGGTCGACCATAGTTACGCTATGGTCAGGGAATTAAAAATGCGACGTTGCACAACTTGGGAGCCTACTGGATATTCGTGCCAAATTTGGTCGATATCCGTTGAGCAATTCGGGATTTGACCATGGAGGGGCCCATGGATGCGCTATGGTCGACCGCGGGGGTAGTCCGAAGGGTCGATCGTAGATAGAATTTCACGTAGATTACGAATACGCGATAAAAAATAGGGGTTACCATTCCAATTAACGAAGTTGACCATGGTCGACCATAGTTCCGCTATGGTCAGGGAATTAAAAATGCGACGTTGCACAACTTGGGAGCCTACTGGATATTCGTGCCAAATTTGGTCGATATCCATCAAGCCATTCAGGAGTTGACCATGGTCGACCATAGTTCCGCTATGGTCAGGAATTAAAAATGCGACGTTGCACAACTTGGGAGCCTACTGGATATTCGTGCCAAATTTGGTCGATATCCGTCAAGCCATTCAGGAGTTGACCATGGTCGACCATAGTTCCGCTACGGTCAGGGAATTAAAAATGCGACGTTGCACAACTTGGGAGCCTACTGGATATTCGTGCCAAATTTGGTCGATATCCGTCGAGCCGTTTGGCCGTGCATAGAAGGACAGACAGACAGACAGAGCGCATGCGCAGGGCGAACCGCTGGCTCTATCATGTTGAAATTTATATGGGACCTCAATGGGCCCTACCCGCTTAATCCCTGAGAATTATAGTTAGAATTTCAATTTTGGCTCTACAATACCCATTCCAAGAGCGTGTTTTACTTCCATTGCTGCTGCAGTGTTGAATGCCCAAAAACGTTCATTCATATCGGCATCGTTGGATTTGAACCGTTTCCAAGCCTTTTCTTGTAGCACCTTCTCAGCCACATGTCTTTCTGTCGTCTTTTGGTGATCTCTGTAGAAAATATCGTGCTGTTTAGCGGCTTCATCAAGCTTATTTGCTCCAATATCACCTCTTTTCAACCGTTCATCTAGATGAGTACCTGGACCCAGAAAATGATACCCTGGAGCATGCATTTCGAAAGGAATATTCTTCAATATGGTGTTGAATAAACCCGAACCAATTTTTTCATCCCTCAAAAATTTTGATGGCATGCAAAGAATGATGCGAATCATGTACTCCATTGCTTTTGGAGTGTCTATAATCTGTTCCAGTTTATTATAGAAGAAATTGAGAATAGCCAGTTTTTCGTTCCGAAAGTTGCTGTTTCCTGCTTGCTCTTGGGCAGAAATGTATTGCATTCGTGTGAATAATTCGTTCAAGTTATTGATGTACTTGTACTCAATATTTTTATCTTTATACTCTAAAACCCCAGACCCAGTAACCTCTTTAGGAGTATCTTTTCCCTTACTGGTCTTTTTGGTCATGAATTCTTTCCATATCGGCTCGATGAGTGAAATCCATTTATCTCCTTTACTAGATTTGGGTTTGTTAATGGAACTGTTATTATTCTGATACATAGAGTCTGTTTCTATTAGAATTTTTTTATAATTTTTTAGATCTGACGGTGTGTGCAATGTCTTGTCTGGTGCTTGTTTATAAGTTAATAATCTCCACAGCCCCTGAGTTCCCTCATACGTACGATCACCTATTTTTAAAGATTCGTCTTCTATAAACGTCACCTTTTCTTTACCAACCATGAACGATCTATTAGGATCACTATAATACATACCAAATACAGATTCAGTAGCTCTCGGTACAAAGTTGGTAGCAATAGGTCCTAACTTTATATTCTTTTGAATTCTTGCCACCTGAGGCGTACCAAAAATGTTACTCTCATCCATAACTGGAGGTGTTTGTTGTGTCGTTGACGTCTGCTTAGGGGGGCTGGAAAATCATCGTTTTTTCACTCCTATCAGAACCACTGCCAATATTGTCTTCTTCATAGCCTATCGGTTTCTTGCCACTCCGTATATAATTATGAGTAAACGCTTTTTGGAATGGAACTAACTGAGAAGTCAATTGAGAGGTTACACTTTTTTCCATCTTTTCAATCGCTGAAGTGATGGGTGTATAGTCCTTATCGCCTTGTTTTTCAGATAGGTTCTCAATAGCCATGGTTATAGGTTTGTACTCCTTTTCTCGAACAGTTTCAATCTCTTTATTCATCTCCTGGGCTTTCCTGAATTTAGCTTTGAGAGCTTTTGCAACTCGATCGAGCTGTTGAGCTTTCTCTTTGGATATGTCTCTTTGCATCATGATTTATTTTCTTTCTTATATAATACAAAAACAAAACCTTCTGTGACCAGGCAACAGTTTGTGGTGTAAGACAGAGTGAGGAATTAGCGTTGAGTCATCGGTAATTTAACGTTCGTCAAACGTTAATTGATCGAGGTATCGTTCATGTAGTGTTGAGCCAAATGTTCATTGATCGAGGTAGCGTTGAGTCATCGGTAATTTAACGTTCGTCGAACGTTCGTTGATCGCGGTATCGTTCATATAGCATTGAGCCAAACGTTCATTGATCGAGGTAGCGTTGAGTCATCGGTAATTTAACGTTCGTCAAACATTCGTTGATCGCGGTATCGTTCATGTAGCGTTGAGCCAAACGTTCATTGATCGAGGTAGCGTTGAGTCATCGGTAATTTAACGTTCGTCAAACGTTCGTTGATCGAGGTATTGTTCATGTGGCGTTGAGCCAAACATTCGTTGATCGAGTTAATTTAACGTTCGTTGATCGAGGTAGCGTTGAGTCATCGGTAATTTAACGTTCATTGATCGAGGTAGCGTTGAGCCAAACATTCATTGATCGAGGCATCGTTCATTTAGCGTTCATCTATCGTTGGAATTAGCGATACCCCCATGGAAGTGTATCTATAACATTACCATAAGCATCACTTTTCACAATATTCCTTTTATTGTATTCGAATTTGAAGCCTTTCACCACGGCTTTATTCACCAAAGTTTTATTTTTTGCATCCCGCGTTATCATATTGTACTTCAACTGTATTTTCTTCATATCACTTTCTACAATTTCTCGCATTGTTTTTAGATTGAGGAGTTGGGAATTTTCGTGATTTAATGAGAAGCCTTTCACCTTCGCTACCTCTTTTCCACTGTTGAGCGTGTGTGCGTAACTTTTTGGACCCGTTGAAACCCATTCTGTAATGTAGTTATCTTTTCCCAGCTCGTCGGTCCATTGTCCAAGCATACAGCCTGTTTTCAAGTTGCAGGAAACGTCGTCAATATAAACAATGCTGTCAGTATCGTAGTATACTACTTTGGTTCCAAGTTTATCCAGCATATCGTATAATCTGAGTCTAGCATTAGATGTGGTGAACGCTGCTGTGAAAACATTGGTTGAAAAACTGTCTTCCACATATTGATTCAAGTACTTGTATGTAACCTGAACTACATCATCATTTATAAATATGCACGAACCCATTTCCAGCCGTTCGTCTAACAGTATTTCGTACCACCATTTTGTTTCGGTCACATATTCTGTTTGAGTCATGTTCAACCTTTATCCAAACTTGCCCCACAATGAGTTTAAACATATTTTTACCACTGCTCTTTTTCCAGGGTTTGGCATAATATCTTCAACACGTAAATCCATATCGAGGTATTGTTTTACTGCTGTAATGTAATCGTGCACAGTGGTAAAATCGTCCTTCCAAGGGCTCGTTTCCAGCTTGATCTTCATAAAATCTTTGAAGTATCCTTTGAAGAGATCATTACTCTTCTTTTTGAAATGCCAAACTTCCTTGTTTTCAATTATCTTGTATCCTTTTTCCACAGCTTTGTTTACTTCATCAGTGGTCCAAGTACCTATCAATGCTCGTTCTTCTTCACTATGGTTACACTTATCACGTTTATCGTTAAAACATTGACGAAATAGTACAAATAGTAGTTTTTCATCTTTGATCGGAAGCACGGGATGATATAAACCCTTTGGAGCTGATATTTTACATTTTATCAACCCATATCATTCTGATTTATACTTGTTCGGCTTTGAAATTTTTTCTGGATGACCCACCGGATAGTAATCAAAATATTGAATGGTATCAAACATGAATCAAACATCAAACATCAAACATCGAGGTATTTGAGTTGTTCACCCATTACTTTCAATTTACTGGCATTGGTTCTACCCCAGTAGAAAGCGTCTCTTGGGTTTAGTTGTTCTACTATGTTTGTGTTTCCTTTCCTTGCAGACTTGTAATGTTTGGATTTCACACATTCACATACCCACATTTCAACCAAGTGATAACTAGCATCGTTAATTTGTTTGCTTATTTCTTTCGTTTTCTCATACAAGTCACCCATGGTTTCTTTCTTCACATTATTGATTGTGTCTTCATGAAAACATTGTGGACAACCATGCCAAAAACAACCATGGTACTGATAGACTGTTTTTGTTGTGCGGTCATACCCATCAACTTTCGCGCCACAAATATTTACCTCACCACCATTCAAAGCATGCTGAACACTGGCGAAACCTCTTAACCATGTTATAGATCCAATGCTAAACTTTTCTTTCCGATCTTCTTTTATAGAAGCTACTGTGTTTGGTTTCAAATATTTAGATCTGTAAATGGCCATACATATACACTCGCAATAGTCATATACTGAAAGGGGTCTATGTTTGCAATTTCCAGAAACTGTTTTCTCAGCTCCAGACAACCTCTATCTAAAATGTCCACGTCGGATTCTCAATATTCCAAAAGTTCTTTCTGAAAATCAAAAACGTGTTTTTCCTTCACCTTTCATTCGTGCCATTCCAGAAACGTCTTCCTGTCCACGGGCTTCATCGTGTTAGCACCATAGAATTCGATGTCAGGGATAGGACCAACGTAATGTTGATTCTTTATTGTGTTGAAATAGTGTGGGAAGTAGCCTTTTTTCAATTCTTTCAAACCAAACGTTTTTGGGAAAGTGGAAAGTGGTGAGGCTAAAAAATCGGAACTATCAATAACTCTAATTGTTTTATGAATTTCCAACGACATCAGTTTGTTCCCAGAATAAATTGTGTAAGGCTTCAATGTGTTTACCACACAATATTTCAATATAAAGTGTGAATCGTATCCTTTGGCATTATGTGCTATGGCTGTGAAACCCGAGTGTTTCTTTGAAATTAACCATTCACAGAATTCTTTGTTCGTTCCAAAGACGTGTTTAGTTCCAGCAGCGTAATTCCAAGCAACGACCAGATTAGCTTCGTGAGTTCCAGTCTCTTGATTCGCTTCGTAATCGAAGAATATGTATTTTTCCGTGTATGTACATTTCTTGAATTTATTTTCAGAACGACCATTGCAAGTACAGTCACTTGAACAGTATCCTCCCTTTTGGCTCCTTCGCATCATGTGACACTTGTGGTCGGCTATTATTTCAAATGTCTCTTTATGATTTCTCCATTCCCCCCAACCACAGTTATGTTGTTTCGAACGTTCGCAAATTTTATTACACCTTTACACACTTCAAAATGGTTATCCAAACATTGTTGGTTGTAGCAATAACGGTTACATTTTTTGCAATATATTTTCAATTTGTCCTGTACATTGTGCCGTTTTCCTAAGCAGAGAGTGCAAACATTTTTCTTCCTGGTTTTTCTACATTCGTGTTGGTTTAAAATATTATAGGGTGTGTTACAAGTATGACAATAATGGACCGAAGCAAAGAACGCTGTTAAGCTGTTTATCACATCGAAATGATTTCCGTCTTTGTACAGATAAATTTTAGTTTCTCTTTCTTTACCCTCGTAGATGATGGTATTGAAATTTTCGGCGCAAATTGTATATCAAGTAATTTTTCCACTTTTACGATATCATCAAGTGTGAACCCTTCTTCGTTATAATATCCCAATTTATCGCCGAGTTCTTTGGTGAGAACTGTCTGAATTTTCCTACCTTTTCTAATACATGTTATATCGTTTGCCGTCAAGTTTTTACCCATAATAGTCTTTGTATGATAAGTCAATCCGGTGATGATGGCTCGTGCAGCACAAAAATTGTCGGAATTATGTATTTGTGTTATACACTTTTTTGTATGTTTGATTTCTTTGAGATTGAAAATTTTCGTTCCTTTAGCTCCGCGAGGTATATTTGCAATCCGGACGTGAAACGTGGCTTGTGAAATATTTAGAGACTGGTTGGATGTAAGGATATTTTTCATGTGGTCGATAAAATTACGAACGTGTGCTCTTGTAATTATTCCGGCTCTTCCATTTGTCTCAATGGTGACAGAAATGTCATGGTGGAATTCTGGATGCTGAGCAACGATCGAAATTCGGTCACCTGGCCTGTAATTTGCACTTTTTATGGCCTGCTGAAACATACCGAAGATAGCATTTTCAGCTTCCATAAGTCTGTCCAAACGAATTCTGTAGCTCAGTTCGGTGGTACTGTACTTCTCTATACGCCGTGCACTAACTTCTTTGATGGTAAATGGTGAGTGCCGGTTTCTCTTGGAGGACTAAACACACTATCGTCAAAATTCATGTCACGGAGGAAATTCTCTTTGAAAATCTGGTTTTGGGGTGCCATAAGGGCCTTGATAATTTCGGACTTTTTAAGTCTTTGAACACGTATATTGTTTTCTTTTACAATTTTTCCAAGTTTTTTTTTTTCAATAGCTTCTTCAACTTCTTTGAAAAACACATTTTTTATTGTTTCAATGATTTTTTCCAGTTTTTCCTTCTTTAACCCGCTAAAACCTTTAATGTCCTATTGTTTCGCCTGGGCTTTCAAATCTTTGACGGTCAGTCGATGGTTGGGTGACCGCAGAAGCTGCCTGTCTCACTACAGATTTACGCGTGTGTGTTTGACTCTTCTCGTGGCGGCCCCAGAATTTTTCTTTAATCGAAACATTACACGTTGAACAGAATTTTGTCCCTGGTTGGCTATTTTCTGAGGTAACACGTTCCAAAAAGGGATTAGGCCCTAGAACGTCTAAAACTCTTTGTGCATCACTGTGCACTTTCCTAACAGGGGGTGTGAATAATGATGATGAGTTTAATTCCTCAGTAACTTCTGCTAAAGCTTGGGGGTCAAACTCTCTAGATAAGGCTTCGTCAACAAATGCAGCTATCTCACTCTGATCATGAACAACATCAGGAGACGGTGGTAATGGACTTGAAACGGGGGACAAGTCGTAATAATCGCGAACATGTGGAGGTACAGTAGGGGTAGAGGGGGTTTCGGGTATGGGGGTTAAAACAACAGGGGGCATTTCGTAATATTCCCGAACCGAGGGAGGAACCACCGACTGATCAAATCGCTGAGGTCGCGTCGGTTTTCGTTTAATATAATTCAGAAATATCGGAATCTATCGGGATTACCTTACTATAGTCGGTCATCCTATCCGGCTCCATGGGTACAATAGCGGGAAGTTTTTCTTCACGACGAGTAGGTATTGTAAGTAGGGTATTATTATTATTTTTATTTAAAAGGCGCTACAGTCCCGATGGAACCCTGGCCTCCACAACTGTCCTTCTCCATAAATCTCGATCCGCAGCGACGGTCCTCCATCTTCTGACACCCAGCGACCTGAGGTCCCCCTCGACATCATCCAGCCAACGCAAGCGGGGTCTTCCGATCTGCCTTCTCCCTCCTGGCTTCCCGTACATCATTCTTCTTGGAGCTCTCATTTCGGGCATACGCTCAACGTGGCCAAGCCAACGGAGCCTGTAGCTCTTGATGACGGCGACCAGGTCGGGCTCCTCGTACAGCCGGAGCAGCTCGGCATTTGTTCGGATTCGCCACCTTCCCTCCCTGAAAGCTGGCCCGTATATCTTTCGGAGGATCTTCCTTTCCCAGGTTGCAAGCAGCCTTTTATTTTCTCCAGTCAGAACCCATGTCTCAGCTCCATAGAGCACGACAGGTCTGATGATGGTCTTGTAGACTGTTTTCTTCGCATTCCTCGAAAGACCTCGGAACTTCATGACTCTCTGGAGCGCATAGAAACAACGATTAGCTGAGGCTATTCTGGCCCTAATCTCAACCCCAACGTCATTATCCCTTGTCAGCAGGGCTCCAAGGTACTTGAATTCACTGCAGGATGGGAAATTATGATTCCCAACCTGCAGCGATGTTCTCTGGGGCTGAGGGTATCGGGTCGAATGCATGTATACGGTCTTTTCCTCACTTATGCACAGGCCCCGCTCTCCAGCTGCTCGTTCAAACTCCTCCAGGGCTCCCGATAAGGCCGGTATCGTTCGTGCAGTCAAGGCAACATCATCAGCGTATGCCAGATGCTGCGTGAGCCTATTATAAATCGTACCTCCTGGGTTGGTTCTTATAGCACGAATTGGCTTCTCCATGGCAAGGTTGAACAAGGTCGGCGATTCGGGATCACCCTGCCGTAGCCCCGCGCCTACCGGAAACTCCCTTGACAACGTGCCCTGCAGTTTGATGCAACACTTGGAATCTGCAAGTGTCATTCTCACCAGCCTGACCAGCTTCCTAGGTACTCCCAAATCCTGAAGGTCCCACAGCAACTGTGCTCTGTCAATAGAGTCATATGCCTGCTTGAAATCAACAAACAGGTGGTGCGTGTCGACGTTGAACTCCCACGTCTTTTCAAGCATTTGGCGGGCAGTGAAGATGTGGTCAATGGTGGATCTGTCCTTTCTAAAACCGCACTGGTACTCCCCGACTTCTTTTTCCATAACCTTGGCCAGTCTCTTGTTCAGGGAAGACGATAGGACTTTATATGCCACAGTTACCAAGGCGATTCCACGATGGTTAGAACACAGGAGCTTGTCTCCCTTCTTGTAAATGGGGCAGATGGCCGCAGTTGTCCACTCCTGAGGCATTCTTTCCTCTGTCCAGATCTTTAGGATCAAGCGATGGATCTCACCCCAGAGCTCTTCTCCGCCATTTTTCAGTAACTCCGCTGGGATTTCATCTACTCCGGGCGCTTTATGATTCTTTAGCCCCTTTATTATTTCGATGATTTCTTCCCGGGATGGCGGTAGCTCCTCTTCAGATGGTGGATCAGGGTTTGAGCTGGCACCCAAGTCAACATCCATGAAAGTGATCGTCTGTTGTCCATTGTTGCAGGGGGCTTCATTTAATAGTTCTTGGAAATGTTCAACCCATCTTTCCATGACATCATTCCTCCCCATTAGGAGACCTCCATCTTTGTCCTTACAACAGTCGACTCTGGGCGAGTACCCCTTCTTCACATATCCAATTCTTTTGTAGAACTTTCGGCTTCGTCCACCCAGCTCAAACTCCGCTTGTATTCTCTCCAATTGCCTCTTTTCATCCTCTCTCTTCCGGTTCCTGCTCACAGCCTTAAACCTGCGCCTCTTCTCATTATATACCTGTCGATTCGCCCTGGTCTCTCTCTGAATCTTTCTGGCTCTAGCTTCATTCCTTTCTACCAACGCCCTCTCACATTCCTCATCGTACCAGTCATTTCTCTCAGCCTGTTTTCTGTCCCCAAGTACTTCAGATGCTGCCGTTTTCAGTGCCCCCTTTATTCCTTCCCACTGGTCCTCCACTGTTCCATTCCGGTTCCCAGCACCCTGCTCCAAAAGCTCATTGACCCGTCGTTCATACCTGCCCTTTACTTCCTCGTTTTCGAGCTTCTCCGTGTCGAAACATTTGGTCCTATGCACCTGATCTCGAGATTTCCGGGCCAGTTTTTGTCTATACTTGATCTTCACCAAGTAATGGTCAGAATCAAACATTGCTCCTCTGCAGCTTCTGACATCCTGGATGTCAGTGGCATGTCTAGACTGAACAAGCACGTGGTCAATCTGGTTCTTGGTCTGCCCATCTGGCGACACCCACGTTTCCTTGTGTATGCTCTTGTGTGGGAAAAAGGTACTGCTAACCACCAGGTTTCTTTCCATTGCAAAATCAATCAGCCGGAAGCCGTTCTCATTAGTAGTATCATGCTTACTATGGTTTCCTATGGTGGGCTTATAGATCTGTTCTTTGCCGATTTTTGCGTTCCAGTCGCCCAAGACGATTTTCACATCATGCATCGGCAACGAATCGTAGGTCCTTTCTAGGACTCCATAGAAACCATCCTTGTCCTCCTCCTCACTATCCTCCGTAGGCGCGTGCACGCTCAAGATAGATATATTAAAGAAACTCCCTTTCAGCCTGATCGTGCATATCCTCTCGTTGACTGTTTCATACTTCAGCAGGCTGTGCCTGACAGTGTTTCTGATCATAAATCCCGTTCGATACTGGTTTCGGGCGTGTCCGCTGTTGATCATCAGGTAATGCCTGAGAGGAACCATTGGAGTCTCTCGCCATCGGATTTCCTGCAGAGCCACTACGTCCACGTTATACCTCATGAGTTCCTGCTCAAGATTTCTGCTTGCTCCCGCCTGGAAAAGGCTCCTCACATTCCACGTTGCCAGTGTCAAGTTTTTGCATTTTCCGCGCCGTGTCGTCGCCAAATAATCAGTCCGGTTTCTCTCTCGTGCACTTTCCTAACAGGGGGTGTGAATAATGATGATGAGTTTAATTCCTCAATAACTTCTGCTAAAGCTTGGTGGTCAAACTCTCTAGATAAGGCTTCGTCAACAAATGCAGCTATCTCACTCTGATCATGAACACATCAGGAGACGGTGGTAATGGACTTGAAACGGGGGACAAGTCGTAATAATCGCGAACATGTGGAGGTACAGTAGGGGTAGAGGGGGTTTCGGGTATGGGGGTTAAAACAACAGGGGGCATTTCGTAATATTCCCGAACCGAGGGAGGAACCACCGACTGATCAAATCGCTGAGGTCCCGTCGGTTTTCGTTTAATATAATTCAGAAATATCGGAATCTATCGGGATTACCTTACTATAGTCGGTCATCCTATCCGGCTCCATGGGTACAATAGCGGGAAGTTTTTCTTCACGACGAGTAGGTATTGTAAGTAGGGTATACCTGTACCTTTTTTTTCGCCGATGCCATGGTGTGCAAAAGTAAAAGTACAGGGGGTTTTTGAAGGTCTTACTGATAACACAGGGGCTGTACCTAAACTTTTTCACATGCGAAAAAAAGGGTACAGGAATGTATTAAACGGGTGGGCGGGGGGTTGCGGGCGTGTATTAAATGGGTTTTTGCAGCAGGCACCTTCACTGACGTCAGTTGGTGAATGTTTGGCGGTGAATTTTTCTGCACGTTCAACTGGGTGGGCGGGGGTTGTGGTACAGGAATGTATTAAGTGGGCTGGTCGAAGTGGTGAATTTTTTGGCAGCTGCAACAAAACTGACGTCAGTGGGTGGGCGGGGGTTGCGGGTACGGGCGGTGAATTTTTCGGCAGCTGCGACAAAACTGACGTCAGTGGGTGGGTGGGTGTTAGCCTCAGAGTTTGAAGTGGTGCAAAAATGACTGCCGTCATTCCACCAGCCCCTGTACTAAAAAATCGCGCGACTGACGTCATCCTACCTACAGTGCAAAAATATTCGCACGGGGTAATTCGGGCCTCGTTCGTGCGGGCAAAAACGCACTATTGCTTTTAACCGGGGCTGATACCATAAGTGTTGTGTGTGGTCCCGGGCTCGCGGGCCGGCTATATCTCATTATAATCTAGTACCTGTTCAACTTACCGTCGACTCGGTCGTCATTGCTGCCCACCGCCCCTCTCCAACTCTGCTGTTGCTGCTACGCTTAATCAACTACAGTAAGTATTTTAATCAACTACGTATTATATAAGGTTGGTATTCGGGTAAAAGGAAGCAACAAACGCAGTAATTTGTTTTTATTGTAAGATTTATTAATTCCATTCATCATCCGCTGCAAGTTTTACAGAATTAATGAAAGCATTTCATGCATGTTGGTGTTGAACCCAAGGGTCATCATGTACTTCCCACTCGCTGATCGACCCGTTACAGCTGTAACAGGTTACCATGTCGCCCATCGTCCCATGGTAGTGGAATCCGGCGCTGCAAAGGTCCGTAACGAGATGTCGCAATACCTTTGGCCACATCGTAAAAGTGGCAAATCTTCCATCAAACGAATCCAGGTTCACACGGTGGGAAGATCCAATATCCATCGTTGGTGCGTCCACTTCCCCGCCGCCGCCGCCACTAATTACATCAGTGGGAGTCGTGACAAAATGGCAATAGGGGCTCCAGCGGGTGTGTACATTGAAGGGAATATCGGAAGGTAGCCAGTTGTCTATAATAACGTTGCAAAATGGGCATTTTACTTTATCGTTGTGCTTAGTGTAATAAAAACCTGCTTGAGCCATATCTTTCGCCGAGGGTAGGCTCAAGGGCCAATCCACAAAAGAGGCTAGCCTATCGGTTTCTTTGTTGAGGTCACACATCCTACTGGTTCAACAAGTCGGCGAGTTGTGGGCCAGGAACACAAAACGCACACTCTTATATACCCATGAGTAGTAGGGGGGGTTAAAAAGAAAACCAACGTAGTAGGAATAATAGTAGTTTATTGAAATTAATCGAATCCAAAAGGCTGATAAATTCGCAAGTTGCTAAAGAGAGGTACTGACAAGCGCAAGTGTCTACAACATCTCCATTTACATTGCATGCCCAAGAACATGTGTTGAAATGATATCCACTAGTCGGTGTATTCACAAAATAGGCTCCAAGATGTTGTGGCTCCAAGTCGTGTATCTTGGCCAGCAGCTCATCCAGTCGAGTCATAGTCTTGCAAAAATCCAAGTATGGTAGATATTTCAGGAAGGTGTGATAGCCTGGTAATGAGGCAAGCCGCACGAGTCCAGTTGCTTCATCCGCAGGAGGGGGAGGAGGGGGATAATCCGAGCTGTTCTTCACTTCCGCGTGATCCTTTACTACCACCATACTGGAGGCCAGAGAGTATGATTTGAAGGATTAGCAGGAGTGAAATGATTATCAGAAAGGTATACAACAGTCCAGCAGTTCCACTTGGTGGGGAAACCAGGAAGAAGAAAAGGGTCACGTTTGATGTGGGGGGATTTGATACGCAGGTTGAATTGGCCGGGATGACGTGTCTGCAAAGTTCACTCGGTCATCGAGTGACGTCCGATGGTATCCCAGTCATCAGTTGTCCAAATCCTTCCACGAGATGTTCGAGCGGGTGTTCACCACAATCTATGTGCAGTGTAGGATGAGAACTGAAACCTCATCAGTTCGTGTTTTCTATATAAAAGCCCAGGGGTGGGGATGATGGGTTGACTGGTACAGAGGAGGATGATGGAAAAGTGGCCCCACCACCAGTTGAGGTGAAGTCCTTCATTTTGTCTACCACAGCGTCAATGGTTGGAACTAAACTCACCAGATTTGAAGTGGTTTTTGCATTCAACGTAATGCTGTGAGGTTCGGTGTGCAAAATTCTGTCAAGCCAACTTGGATAGTAGCTCAAAATCAGATGCTGCTGAGGGGTGGTAGTGGCGCTCATGTATGTCCCATGTAAAAAGGTGTTATCCTCCTTACGATTCACCTGTGGGAGTGTGTGGCTCAGCAATTCCCAGTCACTGACACAAATGTAGAAGGGTGTAGAGCGCTGTTGGCGAATCGCAATTATTGGCATTGTCAAATCCACCAGCCCCACAACCAACTGTAAATTCTTCACTCGATCAACAACGAAAGAACTTGTTAGCATTAGCAAATCCATTGTACTGGCTGGGGAACAATCTTGGAAACCGTATATATACAGTCTACCCCCACTTGATATTTTGCTCGTTTTCCCAAGTATCATGCTCAGGGTCAAATCCTAGCCATCGAACGAGTAGGTACCTTACCCTTCTTCGTTTGACGATTTTCTCCACTAAATACCGATCTGGAAAAGCGGTAGTCCTTAGCTCTTCCTCGTAAAATCTACCCAAAACCGGTTTGTTATAAACATCCTTCAAGTAATACGTGGGAACTTCCCTCCCTCTTACTCTGGTTATTATAAATTGTTCATTCGTCCAGTTGGGTAAATAAGATTTGGCAAAAACGTGTTTCAACTTGCTGATACGAACCCTGTCTCCAACCTTGAAACGAGGTCGTCGTACCTGTAGAGGTGGTGGTGGGAATAATCTCTGGATAATCGAGCGTTCCTTGTCCTTTGTTACATCCGCTGGTTTCATGCCAATACTGCGGTGGAACCGGTTGTTGTATCGATTCAAAAGGGCCGGAATTAGAGCCCTCCATTTTGTGTTACCTTGAACGCTGAACTCCAAAAACATGAGTTCCTTGATTGACCGATTAAATCGTTCGACTATAGTAGCGTGGCCATGTCCATGAGTAGAATATAGACGAATTCCATGACGTTGAAACAGTTCATTCACTCGCGAGTTGTAAAATTCCTTTCCCTTGTCAGTCTGAAAATATTTAGGTATTAAACCACTCGACTGAAAAACACGTTCAAGATCATTCGACACCTCCAAACCAGTCTTGTTGTGCAGGGGTTCGGCCCAGGCCATTTTAGATCCCGCATCAATCACTGTAAGCAAATACTTGTAACCACCGTCTGGGTACATGCTCAAATCCACAAGATCACCCTGCCATAAATCGTCAAAAACTCCTTTAATCAATACTCTCGCAGTTTTGTAACGTCTTCTCTTCGGTTTATGGACCTCCTCGGCCAGTCGTCTTTTTAGGCTCATAATGCCATTCCAGATAGGCCAATGTGACAAAATCCTGCGGGGAAACGGGAGATGCAGTGCTGAGGAGGCGATGCGAGCCGAAATGTAGAGCCCAAGTTTTGTAATCCTTTTTATATGGCAGAGAGTCTAGATTTACGGCGTCTGATCCATTAATTGGAGCTTTGAGGTGAACCAAACGTCTGTTACCTACATCAATAATATTCGGTTTTGATGTTACGACGTTCAATTTTGTGATGGCAGTCTCCACTTGTTTATCCAACAAGGCCATTGCGTTGTTAACCAATTCTTGTACTAGTGCGGAAACCTTTGACTTTAACGCTGTTTCCAAAGCGGTGGCAATCTCACTGTTAACTAACTTTTTCACTAAAGGGGGCACCTCTCCCCCTCCACCACCACCAGCGGAGCGAGGGGATGTACCTCCTCCTTGAGAACCAAACCTGCTGACGGCCAACATGGCAATGATAGGTTAGACAATGATATCCAACTCTTTCAACTCCTCGAGTATAGAGTAGATTTCGGGGTCGTGAGCCGTATGTCCAGCCTGTTTTGAGGCAAACAGCAAGCGTAGACGATCTACAAGCTCGTTGGGATCATCGAAATACACATATATCTTGGTTCAGCTAGTGTTGACCTTTAGCGATCTAAATTTTGAATAGCTTTGATGGGCGACATTGCTGTGCCAAACCATGTCTCTGTAATTAGCACGATCTTCTGCAGTATATGTTCCAGGTTTCGGCATTTTCAGAAATAACAAATCTTGCAACCCTTCCGTGACTGGGAATTGCAATTTATCCCCAAGATATACATAATCACGATCCATCGTTAAATTTTCAGATCCTGAAGTTAGCTTCCCATTAGCATTTACTTTGGGTCCATAGACTTTGTCCATGTCCGGAGTGACAACTCCCGTAAGTAAAGCTCGTAAGTAGGGCCTCGAGTACAAGTTAAACTTACGCAAGCTCTTATCGAGTTCGGTTTTACCTTCGGGAGTGTTGGCAACCCGTTCCAACTCACTTTGATAGGATTTGACTGGAGTACTGCTGGATATGGGTGTTTGTATCGTTTGATAGCCTGAGGGGTTTGAAATAAACAGTTCGGAACCGTCATTTTCCGTTTTGACATAATCGCCTTCAAGATGTGCAAATGGATCTTCTTCTATAACGGGTTTCTCAATGATGGCAGCAGGCGGTTGAGTCGCCGCCCTGCGAACTTTTCGACGTCTTTTCCTACTTTTGAAAACCGATAGACGGGGGGCTGGTGGTTGTTGTTCCACTGGAGGAGGAGGAGGAGCTGGTTTAAAAATATCCTTCAAGGGCCTTTTTAAGCAGTTTGTACTTGTCTCTAACAGCTTTTTGAGCTTTAACAAGCCTTGCTGTGATACGTTGCTCCTCTTGTAATTTCATCCCGACTGTCCTGAAAGCCTACCCGTCGGGCAATATATACTTGTCAAAGCCCATTCTGTAGCGACCATTGTTCAAACTAGCTTCCTTATCCACCACTAAAAATGAATCCCGGGTCCAGCAATAGTTGCACATCTCTTTAAACGAGGCGAATTCCATATCCCCCTGTACATGATCGTCGTAAATGTGTCGAACGTTCAAGGAGTCCATTCTGAATAGTACCACCATAGTAAGATTAATCCGTATCAGATTTTTGTGAACCAACACGTAACTGTGAGTGCAGAAAAATATGTCGAGAGCGAAATGACGGGACATTGCGAAATATTCTCTCAAAATCTTGTAGTCTTCCGTTATGATGTCATCAAAAATAACTACGGAGCGAGGTTTGATTTCATCCGGTCTTAATAGCGCGACTTGGCCATCAATGGGGGAAGGGCCAAATGAGTAGAAACCGATTTTAGGTGCGAGAGGCTCTAGAGGGAATGACAAAAAAACAGCTGAAATTAGCATGCAGAGATTCGGCAATGTGAAAATGAAAAGGTGAACTGAGGTTCACCTTGCCAGGTTCCCAGCTGGGTCAAGTGGTGAATCTTAGTTCACCACGCCAGGTTCCCAGTTGAGTCAAGTGGTGAATCTTAGTTCACCTTACCAGGATATCAGCAAACTCCAGTAGGGATTTCAGAGCATGATTTTCCATTGAATTTCTCTTTCTTTGCCACAAATTTACTTTAAAAAAATAGAACCTTTATAAAATGTATCTATTTATTTATTTTTTATTACTTATAAGATTTGCACCTCTAGTGGTTCATCATAACTAACACCTGTCTCCTTTATTTTCAGGCCTTTTTCACATCTAGAGGTGAAAAAATGTTATCTTTGATTCCCAAGCCTGGATGTGAGTCCTCAGATGAATTGACTGATAATGACGAGTGGGATGAGGAGCAGTTGGAGGAAGGGGTACGACAGCTATTCGAGGATATTGGCGTTCTTGATTTTCAAGATGAAAATGAACCTATTCTCAACACTCCTTGGGTTAGTTCTGACGCACCAAATCCTGAGCCCATGATGACTGTCCCTATGCCACCCATGATCTCTCCATCTGAATCCAACCCACCTACTACTACTCCTTCAGCTACCACCAGAGCAAAGAAGAGAGCCCAATCCAGTGCTCCCCAGAAACGGAAACGGAAGGCATCAGCCTTGAAAAAAAAATCAAGGCAAAACCATTGAAGATGGAGTGGAGGAAAACGAAGTTCGAGGGTTGTGTCACCATTCCGCCTCGCTGTATGGACAAAGTTCACCAAAATGAGCACACATACAGACGGACCTATCGTATTTCTACAAGTTCTTCTCACTGGAATGCGTCGATGTTGTAATGGAACAGACCAACCTTTACAGTTTCCAACAAACTGGCGAGTCTATTAAAGTTGATAGGAACGCTATCAAAGCTTTTCTTGGCATTGAATTGTTGATGGGAATTATTCAGTTACCAGCCATTACAGACTATTGGAGCAAGCGTTTCAGGCAAGGTTCGATTGCTGACGTCATGTCACTGAAAAAGTTTCTAAAAATTCGTCGTTTTATTCATTTTGCAGATAATTGTGAGCAAAATGAGGATCCATTCTACAAAATCCGTCCCATTGTCGAACTCATCCGACAGAATTGCCAGCAGATCCCGTCTGAGGGAAAATACAGCGTGGACGAAATGATGGTCCCTTACAAGGGAACTAGAGCTGGCGCATGTAAACAGTACATGCCAAATAAACCCTGCAAGTGGGGATTCAAAATTTTCGTCCGAGCGGGAGTGTCTGGTATGGTCTATGATATGTTGTTGTACTGTGGAAGTTCCACTTTCATGCCAGTAGACTTCCAACCAAGAGAAGATGCAATGCCCTTCTCTGCTCAGGTTGTCATAGCCCTGTGCAAATCAATTGAAGATCCACCACTGAGTACAGTCTATTGCGACAACTTCTTCACTTCCCTTCCTCTACTCACTTACTTACGTGAGGAATTATGGATTCTTGGGGTTGGCACTATCAGGGCGAATCGAACTGCACATGCTCCCATAACACCCGCAGGTGAAATAAAGAAGAAACCCCGCGGGTGGTTTGAAGAGATCAGCGATAATGATAACAAGTTACGAGTAGTTCTCGTACAGTGGTTGGACTCCAGTTGGTTGGAAACCAGTTCTTCTTGCAAGCACCTATGTTTCAGTCGATCCTGTTGGGTCAATTGAGAGGTGGTCAAAAGCAGAAGGCGCTCGTGTTGCGGTCGACTGTCCACAGATTATCACGGAGTACAACTCACAAATGGGCGGAGTTGACTTGTGTGACATGCTTATAGCTCTGTTTCGCACCCCACTCAGATCCCATCGATGGTACTTGACCATATTTGCACAGCTTGTTGATATTTGCGTCGTCAACGCTTGGTTATTGTATAGAAGGGATACCACCACAGAGTCAAAGAAGAAGCGTCAAAAACCAAAGAAGGACGCAAAAGAGAAAGGAAAAGAAGAAACTCGAAATAAGGGAGAGAGTGAAAAAGCCAGTGGTTCAGGGCAGAACTATGGCAATTCCAACTATGGCAATAGTAGGGAAGAAGACGATGATTCCGCCGGTGGGTCAGGGCAGGACAGAATCGAAAAAGCACCACTTGGAGACGATAAGAATGAAGGCAGAGGAAGCAGGAGGAGTAGCCAGAAACTGGATGAGGAACCAAAGAAGAAGCGAAAGAAGAGCAACCAGAAAACTGATGGGGAGAAGAAACCAAAGAACACTCCTAAAACAGAATCCAAGGACCTACCTCTGGAGGAGTTCAGGGCGGATATTGCGGATGGACTCATTCGCTCAGCCCTCAATTCAGGACCGAAAAAAGGGACATCACCTTCATCAAATGAAAGAAAAAAAATGTCGAGCCTTCCTGTCAAGACACTTCTGGACGGCAGAAAAACGCTGAACACGTCCCCACTTTTACAAAGAAAGGAAAGTGTCGAGTTTGTAAAATCAACCAAACGATATTCTACTGCGCGAAATGCGATATGAGATTGTGCCTCGTGGCTACCCGAAATTGTTATTTTGCTCACCATAATGAAGAGAGAGAGATGAATAACACCACCTAATATTTTGTTAGTTACAAGTTTTTCTAGATTTAGGCGAAATTTGGTACCTACTTTTCTGTCTTACCTTTTTTAATTTTTTTTTTACCAACTTCTTTTGGGGTTTAGATTTTATGTTCGTTTTTGAAAACTTAGCTATACCAGGTACTGTGATTTCAGATTTTTTCGATATTTTTGAATTACCTACTTATTCTAGTTCAAGCTTACGGTAAGAACCCCTAAAGAGCAGCACTTTTGTTCCCTGCTCTAACGACTAGGGATGTGATATCGAGAAACGATAAGACTTTTAATATGTGATGAAGATAGATAGGTACTTGGAGTACTGGAAATAATGGAACAGTCTGTGATGCCAGACGTGGTGATACCTACCTACATACATTATTATTCATGTTTTCAGTTGGCAATATAAATATTTTTTACAATAAAAACTGAATTTTCCGTAAAATTTATTTCATTTCCACATCCCAAAAACTAAGACTGACCTATTACCGTATCCTGGCATGGTGAACTGAGGTTCACCACTACAGCTTACTGGGAACCTGGCATGGTAAACTAAGGTTCACCACTAGAGCTCACTGGGAACCTGGCATGGTTAACTGTGGTTCACTTTTATTACAATCGCCTATAAAAGTGATAAAAACCACTCGAGTAACTTTTGGAACGTTGTTTCATCCTTAGGGAACACAAACCTAAAAATTTGAAACAGGAAAAATTGAAATATTCAATTTCTTCTGTTTTTGCCAGGAAAAGGGCTAGGAATTAATACTTTTCCTGATTCGGAGTTCGACAAAATAAGTAAACATCTTCAAACCTCAACCCGTTTGGGTGTAGCAATAGAGAAAGGATGCTACAAGTTTTTCCAGAACCCGATGGTCCACATACGAGTCCTCTTATAGGATTTTTACCAAACAACGGGCCATGAGGTAGGTAGTCTACATTAGCGCTAGAGCCCTCCTTCCTCTCCTCCTCTGCATCATCTTTAACGTCTAACTGAACGTCTTGCTGTACAAGCCTCATACTTGAAACTAACCAGGGATTCGGTGAATTGGGGCTTATTATAGTGTGTGTGAGAAGAAAACAAGTTTGTAGAGTTTTGGTAGTTTTTTATTTGACAAAAAATTGTTACATGCCATGCCTGACAATCCCAGACAATGGGCTATAGGAAAATAGACAATCTTGCAGCATTAGGCAATATGCAGATGTATTTGCTGGAACTGTGTCCTTGGTCTCAAAGTCGATTCGGATGTCGACAACGTTGTTTCCTGTGCTCGATTCAATTTGGCGCTTAGTATCGAAATCTAGGTTCATTCTGCTGTAGGGGAAAATCTGCGAGCCAATATGAAGGCGTAGATTCG
Source organism: Leptopterna dolabrata (assembly GCA_954871275.1). Taxonomy (NCBI): domain Eukaryota; kingdom Metazoa; phylum Arthropoda; class Insecta; order Hemiptera; family Miridae; genus Leptopterna; species Leptopterna dolabrata. The sequence continues at coordinate 1,182,270 of OX940974.1, read as the reverse complement.
TCAGTTTACAGTGGTCGAATAAGCTGACATTTTTGTTCACATCCTTTTGGCGATCAGTTTGCAGTGCAAAAAGAACGTAGCGAGGTTTCTCCAGGTCAGTGCTGTTTTTGATGGTCCAAGAAAACTCTTTGTTGGTCGGTAGGGAAGGAAAAACAGACAGGTTCCAACTTCTAAACCCCATTGTGATGGGTTCATTTTTTCCAAGTAAGGAGAGCAAATTTACCTTTTCTCTGTCAGACGGCGTGAAATATGGCCAATACCAGACCATTTTGCTAATTGACACCTCAGGAGTCCCGGTCAATAGTGTACCACCATCGGCCACTGGCAGCCTTGGTACAATCATGTTGGCATTGGAAGCAGACCTGTTGAGTACCAGTTCCATCCGTACATTCACCAAAACTTGGCGGTAGTCTTCGGCAAAACCCAGCAAAGTGTTTAATGGTACACAAGCGGAAAATTTCCCACTCACAGTGTCGACACAGGGGTTTAACGCCACCTTAGAAGATGGAACCATCCAACGAGCTTGTTGAAGTCCATCGATAGCTGATTTACTGTAGCTGGCATATGCTTTCATGCTTGAAGATATTCCGGGATAATTTGTTCGGTCCACTATTTCTCCATTTACCAACAATTTTATCTCATCAAATGCCTGCGCAATTGCATTCGGAGCGAGAGTAAATCAATCCTGTTTTGTCAAACTTCCTTCAATGTACAAATAGCTTTTCGATACAAGCACATATTCCCCAGGCTGTGAAAATGGGAACCTGATTTCGTCCGAAACGTTGTACCTGCAGATGCGTATGGTTCATGGGGGTGGTATTCAAATCTGTACAACCTTTCATCAAATTCCGGCTGTCGATAAATGTGCTGTGGGTTCACGTTGAATCCTAAACTCTGAAGAAAGCTGATGTTTTCCGGTGTAAGTCTCCTCCTCCTCGGACCTTTGTCACCTATGCCTCTACCAGCTGTACTGAACCTGTTTGAAGATGGTGCTCCCTTTTTATATGGATGATGACGGAACACCAACATGTTATTGAATGGCGATGGTTGTGGTATGAGTTCGAGTTTTATATCGCCTTTCGAAAATGAAGTCGAATGGAAATGAGCTCATCTCGAAAATTGATCAAACGACCATCTTGATCGATTATTTGGACCGTAATTTCATCGAGCTTGTCAGTAATTACCGGATGATAAGTGACGGTTTTTGCCGTTTCCGTCAAGCGGTATCCTGGTGCAACGCCCGGTGTAAACTGATAGACCACGTGTGATGGCTGTCCATTGCGATAGTCTCCTTCACAGCACGACACCGCCACACCGATTGTTGTCACATTGAACACGTGTATCACATCGCTCGACCAGTTCTATTTATCGTTCGGCATATCCTGCTCCAGTTTAAAGCCCAAAAGGGTCGAAAATGAGTCGTGCCTATTGAAATCGATTCGTTTTGAACATTTTAGTCCACATTTAAGCGAATTCAAATTGACTTTTAGCTCGAAATCAACTCCAAGCGCTTTCAATTCGGATGTTAGTAATTGACTCAAATCATCCATTTTGTAGGTTCCTGTTGGAATCATGTAGACAGTTCCAGTGCACAAAAAATGTTGCCTTCCAGCTGCCAGCTCGGCCCCCGCAACATGTTTTTTCAAGCTGGCTGACCAAGTCCGCTTCAGCGGCCTATCAGCTGTGTATGACACGGTTGTTGATGCTTGCAGTACACGTCCCTTGTCGAATCCCAGAGGTATCAATACAGAGTCGTCTGCCGAGTTGAACAATGCCGTCGTTTCTGTTACAAGTACAACATAATCATTGGAAAACTCCACTTTTACATTGGTGACAATCTTGTTCAATAATGCTTGGATGTCTTTGCCATCGACAAATCGCCCACTATTGCCATGTACCTCGTGCCCGCTTCCTTCCAGTAGGTATAAGGTCGAATTTTCCCCTTCTACCAGGTTGGGTATTGAAAAATACGAGTCAAACGATGTCAGACCCGCCTCCCAATCGCCACCGCCTTCGAGTTCAATGGGTGGGAAAATTGATGAATGTAATTCGCTATTCAGTCCAGTGAGTGTGACTGTAAACGATGACATGCTGCCTTCTACTGACGCTGTCCCCTTTAGGCTCGAGAATTTTTATAGTTTTCCGAAATCGTCCACAGGAACAAAAAGCACAAATGGCCACAAATGATGCTGTTGTACGTTTGCAACGTATTAGTGTTGTAATACACGTCTCTACAGCCGCGGCGGTCAAAGTATTGTTTCCATTCCAAGGGTGGCTCCAAGTTGCCATAATAGTCCAGTCAAAACAGACCCAAAAATGACCCAACCTCAGAATAAATCCGAAAGTTTTGAAACTTTGCACACTAATTTGTAGGGCCCTAGTGATGAATATAACAAAAGTCCTCATGAATTGGAGGCGAGCTCTAGCGGCAATTAACGTAAATAGGGCACTTTTTTAGGAATTTCGTCAATATCTTGAGAACCGTAGGTCGGAGGTAAAAGTTTACTATGTACAAAATTGAAGCTTGTCAAATTTGCAACAAAAATGATTTCATACTTTTTTTGTATTCCCAACGGTCACCGAGTTACAGGACGATAAATGATAATGTTTTTCTAAAAAAAAGTCGAGAAGCGCACGATGGCCTGTACCTACCATAGTATTTCACCTAAATGTCATTGAAATTGTTTAAACATTATCGCTGGTATTTGGTATTAATTAATAGGAAGATAATTATAGCGCAATAAGATATTTTATAATCGTAGTGTGCAGAGATTTTTTGCTTGTTTGTTTGTAAACGGAAAGGACCAGAAAGATTCTTCCTACATTGTTCTCTAACTTCATTGCATCGATGTAACAGAAACATTGTGATGACTTCAGGGAGAATGACAAATCAACGTTGACTGTCCAGAGTCTTTTTTCTCTCTCTTTTGGTTTATTATTCTGTGAATAATACACCTATGTATTCGCTCAGCAAACAATTTTTATAACCCCCTCAAAATTCTTTCTTATACGTTTCAAGGTGCGTAGATTCCAAAAAACGCTGCAAAGTCCTTGTCACAAGGGTTTATTATTCTATTGGCGTTCTAGAGATTCTTGTTGGCTGTTAAATTTATTGTTTCTTTCATGTGGAATGATTGAAATAGCTATTTATGATGATTTCCACCAATTTTGGCCCCCAAAACATGAAATAGGTACGCTTTTTTTTCCAGATCATCTTTGATCATTGGTAGTGCCATTTAATGGTCTTGATTCACATGTTTACACATTTTTCTAATGTTATTATACACATTGATGGTGATTTCAGACAGTTTTCCAGGTTTTTGACTCATAAAAAAACCATTTTGGGAGCTGAATCTTTGGTAAAACCTCAATTTCCGCGTCTTTGGTCAAAATCGACTTCATATTCGGTCTTCTCGTCCCCAAAAACATGGAAAAGGATACCTACCTCAAAACCTCATGTTACCAACATGTTGCTAAAACGCAAAAAGTACCTATTTTTATACGCATTTTCACTCATAACACCCCTGGGTATATTCCGATCGGGCTGAAAAGTTTCGGGACACAACTAGGGCCCAAATGGAGCATGTGTGCAAAAGAACGATTTTTTTAGCCGAAAATGAAGCCTGTACACGTGATACGGCGGACGGCGGACGGACATTGCATTTTTGGAATCTACGTACCTTGAAACGGAAAAGAAAAAATTTTGAGGGGGTGTTATAAAAATGTTTTGCTGAGCGATTACATAGGTGTATTATTCACAGAATAATAAACCAAAATGCAATGTCCGTCCGCCGTCCGCCGTATCACGCATATCTACTTCATTTTCGGTCTAAAAAAATTCTTTCTTTCGCACACAGAATCCATTTGGGCCCTAGTTGTGTCCCGAAACTTTGCAGCCCGATCGCAATATACCCAAGGGTGTTATGGGTGAAAAATTTGTGCCAAAATAGTTTTTTTTGTGTTTTAGTCAAATGAGCTTGTGTTGTATCGTTTTCCGTGTTTTTGGGACGAGACGACCGAATATGATGTCGATTTCGTCCAAAGAGTGGTTGAGCTCCTACCAAACGTTAGCTCCCAAAACTGATTTTTTATGAGTCAAAAACCTGGGAAATCGTCTGACATCACCATCAGTTTTAATAACGCGAGAAAAAGTGTCAACACGTGAATAAAGACGATTGAATGGCACTACCAATGATCAAAGATAATTTGAAAAAAAAGGGAGCGTACCTAATTCGTCTTTTGGGGGCCAAAATTGGTGGAAACACCAGGAATAGCTATTTTCATTATTTCAAATGAAAGAAACAATAAATGAACACTTGAACAGCCAACATTTCTGTAGGTATGTCCAGTAGAATAATAAACCCATGTGACTTTGCAGCGTTTTTTTCCTTTCGCCATACGCCCTTGTGTAGCCCAATATAATTCAGCGCGGCATTTCCACCGGTTGCCACCTCTATTAACAGCATCCAGGGGGCCTATTCACTAAGCCAAAGAGACATCTCTTTCAGGTCCAACTCACACTTTTGGCAAAATGGATTTTTATAGTATCCATGACAGGGTTATTCAGTAACTTTTAAAAGAGAGTGTTGGCGGCCATCTTGGCATTCTCGATCTCTTTAAGAGAGACAGCTAATTAGGTGTATTTCCTCGAAAGAGAGAGTCTATTTCTCGTTTGTTTCACAGTGTTCGTGTAATATCCTCGTTCATCCGCAACCACATCGGTAATTTTGATCGTGTATTTTTTTCATTTCTTAAAGTTTTTCATTTCATAAAGATTAAATTTTTCATTTCAATTTTAATTAAAAATATATACATAATTATTGAGTCATGAGTAAAAACGTCCAAGTACGGGTTGAGGTAGGTACCTACCTTCCTAAAAGTGGCCGTTCATTAGGTGTAGATATAATACAAGCATTAAGCCCCCTAATTCGACTTTTTCTGTTTATAATTGAGACTTTTTTTCAATTTCATTTAAACTTTTATCCGATTCGTGAGTAAAAACGTCCAAGTATGGATTAAGGTAGGTAGGTACCCATTGAATAGGTATTACTAAGAAATGCGTTCATTATTAAGGAATTGAACTCCCGGGGGCACAAACATCTCGCACTTCATGGATACTATGGCATTTTCGTGTATTAGGATCCATATCTCTTTCTCAAGGTCTCTGGAGCTATTCAGTAATGGACATTGGAAGAGACTGTCTCCCAGGGGAGACTATCTCTCGCGTGAGATTTTCAAAATAGATAATCTCTTTCCACTATCTATTTTAGTGAATAGGCCCCCAGAACTCTATTAATAGCTATTCAGAATCAAATTGTCAACACTTGACATTCTGGGTTACATAGGATATAATGCTACCTCGTAGTCTAACTTGGGTAATAACAATAAATAATAAGTACTAGTGTAAAATTCCTGTCATGCAGCATGGCTGCAAGAGCGAATTTTCAAATAAGTACCTATCCGTGCTATTGTGTAAAAAGATGATAATAACAAGAAACCATGTTACTTCTCGTAATTTTAGCCATTTTTACCGATTTTTTACCCTTATAAAATCAAATTTGGCACACTCTTTTTTGAGAAAAATATTTTCATAATAAAAATAGTCAAACAACAACTGAAATGGTCATTTTCTGCCTTTACTCACCCTTCCATAACACTTTCAGTGAATTTACATCAATTGTTCGAGATTTTATCCGAGTTTACATATTTTTGACGCCTGAAAACTATGCCTCCCATAGAATTTTTGAAAATTGCTCATCTTCTTACTCATCCTTTTGTTTGGCAATACGAAACTCTTGGCGAAATTTGGAATATTTATCATGTACTCAAGGTCAGATATCGTCTGGAGTGACACTAAATAAATAAATAAATATATATAAATACATATAATATATAAGTAGGTACATATACATTTTTATTAAAATCTAGGGATGAATTCAGGATGCTCTGAAACTGATATGCCTATAAAAAAAATTTCGAAAATTCTTGTCCGGAAAAATTGGACCCATTGCAATAGCTTAATTTTCCTAGAAACTTCGCTAAAACAAAATGAAAGCATAGAAATTCTGAGAATCACAAACGTCACGTAAAAAATAAAATTAACCAAGTAAGTAATTAGGTACCTACTTAGTAAACCATAAAAACAAAAAAAAAAAGAAAATGAAAGACAAAAATTGTTTCAAAGATTGAAAAAAACGTGGTACTTGGAACAATATTTAAGTGAAATAGAAGGGAAGATGGAGATTAAAAAAAATGAGAAGTAGGTTAGTAGGATAGTAGGTAGTAGTAGGTTAGTAGTAAGAAGTAGGAAAAACATTATCTTTTATTGTCCTGTAACTCGGTAACCGTTGGGAATACAAGAAAAATGTATATGATCATTTTTGTTGCAAATCAGACAAGCTTCAATTTTGTACATAGTAAACTTCTACCTCCGACCAACGGTTCTCAAGATATTGACGAAAATCCTAAAAAAGTGCCCTATTTACGTTAATTGCCGCTAGAGCTCGCCTCCAATTCATGAGGACTTTTGGTATATTCATCACTAGGCCCATACAAATTAGTGTGCAAAGTTTCAAAACTTTCGGATTTATTCTGATTTTAAGCTCTGTTTTGACTGGACTATAACTATCGAAATAGTATACAGCTCCCTCGTCGTTCAGCCAGTATGCAGTCCAATGTGTTCCATCATGGGCGCTTGAGTCAAAGTTGATAATTGCAGATTCCGGTTCTCTTGGCTCACTAGTTGGGATTTCATCCCGCATTCGCACTCCAATTAAACCGACAATTTTAGCCTGTGCACAAAGTCCTTCCAAATCGATATTGGACAGTGCTCTTTTTGGAAGGACAACGTCTAGTTTTTTGACTGCATGCCCACCAAGGTGGCACGTCCTCCACCCCTGTATGGGCGAATGTACAGCCCCCGGCCACGCATTGCAGGCCTGGAGGCTGGCCTATTCCTGGAGGCTGGCCTACCGCCCCCACCTCCTCCTCCACCACCCCTTTTATACGGGCGAATGTGTGGGCGGGTGTGTGTGTGTGTGTGTGTGTGGGTGTGTGTGTCCACCAGCCTGCTGCTGCGCACGTTGCGCTTCGAGCTGTCGAAAGTGCCTGCGAGTCTCGTCCAAATCCTCTGCGGAGCGTTTTGCGTCTATCACGGTCTTTGCTACTGCAGCGCCTCCACCCACTAGGCAACCTAGGGCTGTTATGTATGGTATAGCGGCTGCAAGTAGGGGAAGAAAACCGCCCTTTTGGTTTATTATTCTGTGAATAATACACCTATGTAATCGCTCAGCAAAACATTTTTATAACACCCCCTCAAAATTTTTTCTTTTCCGTTTCAAGGTGCGTAGATTCCAAAAATGCAATGTCCGTCCGCCGTCCGCCGTACGCCGTATCACGTGTACAGGCTTCATTTTCGGTCTAAAAAAGTCGTTCTTTCGCACACATGCTCCATTTGGGCCCTAGTTGTGTCCCGAAACTTTTCAGCCCGATCGGAATATACCCAGGGACGTGATATGAGTGAAAATGTGTATAATAATAGGTACTTTTTGCGTTTTAACAACATGTTAGTAACATGAGCTTTTGAGGTATCTTTTTCCATGTTTTTGAGGACTAGAAGACCGAATATGAAGTCGATTTTGACCAAAGACGCGGAAATTGAGGTTTTACCAAAGGTTCAGCTCCCAAAATTGGTTTTTTATGAGTCAAAAACCTGGAAAACTGTCTGAAATCACCATCAATTTGTACAATAACATTGGAAAAAGTGTAAACAGGTGAATCAAGACCATTAAATGCCACTACCAATGATCAAAGATGATCTTAAAAAAAAAGCGTACCTATTTCATGATTTGGGGGCCAAAATTGGTGGAAATCATCAGAAATAGCTATTTCAATCATTCCACATGAAAGAAACAATACATTTAACAGCCAACAAAAATCTCTAGAACTCCAATAGAATAATAAACCCATGTGACAAGGACTTTGCAGCGTTTTAGCGAATTTTCGAAGAAAAGGAAGCTATTGTTCTCGGTTCAAAATTTTTAAAACTCGAATTTCCGAAAGATTTTTATACCAAAATCCGTTTCAGACCATCCTGAATTCACTGCCGAAAGACACCAAAAATTATATGTATATATATATATATATATATTTATATTTATATATTTATATATTTATATATGTATGTGTCATTCCAGACGATAACTCTCGAAAGAATTGAGATAAAAAGTTAAAATTTGCACGAAAAATCTGTCTTGGCAATCGACAGGCTAAGTTCGAAGATGGGCAGAATCGGGTCACTCTAAGGGGGAGTTTTGGGGAGTTTTAGGGGGGAAAATTACCCATAAATTCCCAAAATGAAAAAGTCTGACAAGTGACACCTCATTTTAAAGGTTTTTGTACGCTGAACACGATGGTGAAATCAGAATTGCGATATCTCATTCCATTCTCAAACTGGAGCACTTTGAAGATGAAGGAACGTGGTTATTTCTTGAGATGTTCTTCCTGGTTCGTCTGCTCTAATCTGATAACGGAATGGGATATCGCAATTCTGACTTCACCATCGTGTTCAGCGTTGGAAAATCTACAAACCGAGGTGTTACTCGGCAAAAAATGGAACAAAAAATTTGTTACGTATCCAATACCTACTCTTCTGGTATTCAAAACATTTTTGATTTCCCCCTCCCCCTCCTTCCACCCCAAATTTTACTTTGCGTAAAACTACTCCTGTTTTAATTTTGTATGGTATCAAGTTGGGAAAACATTGGCCGAAAATTAATTTTCAGAAAATTTTAGGCGGAGGAGGAAGATGCCGAAAACTTCGAAAATTCGCTCTTATAGCCATGCTGCATGACTGTGGTTTTTTATAATAAGGTGGGGTGTTATAACCCCTCTATGACTTATTTTCCTCTTCTTCCCAGTCCTCGTAGTTACTGCGGACTTTTTCCTTGTACTCGTATGCCGCTGTCGCCGCTGGTGCCTTCGGTGCATGCCCGAGCCTGTTGATGTCTTCAATTTCATCGCGTTAACTACCAGCCAGGCAGCAAGTCGTTCTGCTAGGGGGGATTTATTGCCTCTAGCTATATCCCAAGCTCTAAATTCCAACCGTTTATCGGCCTCGTTTTTTGGTTTATTATTCTGTGAATAATTCACCTATGTATTCGCTCAGCAAAAAATTTTTATAACACCCCCTCAAACTTTTTTCTTTTACGTTTCAAGGTGCATAGATTCCAAAAATGCAATGTCCGTCCCCGTACGCCGTCCGCCGTCCGCCGTCCGCCGTATCACGTGTACAGGCTTCATTTTCGGTCTAAAAAAATCGTTCTTTCGCACACATGCTCCATTTGGGCCCTAGTTGTGTCCCGAAACTTTTCAGCCCGATCGGAATATACCCAGGGGTGTTATGAGTGAAAATGTGTGTAAAAATAGGTACTTTTTACGTTTTAGCAACATATTGGTAACATGAGCTTCTGAGATATCGTTTTCTATGTTTTTGGGGACGAGAAGACCGAATATGAAGTCGATTTTGACCAAAGAGTGGAAAATTGAGTTCTACCAAGTGTTCAGCTCCCAGAATTGATTTTTTATGAGCGAAAAACCTGGGAAATCGTCTGAAATCACCATCAGTTTGTATAATAACACTGGAAAAAGTGTCAAGACGTGGTTCAGGACGATTAAATGGCACTACCAATGATCAAAGATAGTTAAAAAAAAAGAAAGAAAAAAAGAGCGTACCTAATTTGTGTTTTGGGGGCCAAAATTAATGGAAACCATCAGAAGTAGCTATTTCGATTATTACGCATGGAAGAAACAATTAATGAACAGCCAACGTTTCTGTAGGTATGTCCAATAGAATAATAAACCCATGTGACAAGGACTTTGCAGCGTTTTTTTGATTGTCTTTAGTCGTATGATATATTTGATCATGGGCAAAGCATAAACTGTCCAGCAAATTTATACCTCGCTGTCCTAGCGATTTATGTTTTTCAAAGTCTGTTCCTGGCCCGCAAAATTGATATTTCGGAAAATGAACTTCGAATGGTAAAGAGTCAATAAGACGGTTCAATAGACCCTGTCCTTTATGTTTGACTGTTTTAACCATACTGACCTAGCCTAGCGTATTTACAGCTTATACTCGTATAGTAACAACCCTCACTACTGTGAAAATTCACCCTCATCATCGTTTTCAGACAGTAAAGATTTTGCTCTATAATGTCCCCATGCTAGTGTGTGAATACCTACCGTCATTTAATTGAATTCGCTCATCATCGAAATTTGAAAGGCACAGTTTTTTCTGGCGCACAGTATAAAGCTGATGGCTACGTGAACGAATTGAATTAAATTTCATGTACAAATGGCCACCATCCTCAGATACCTGGACACCATTCCCGTGTTCCATAGTGTGGGAGTTTTCAAACAGAATATTTTTGTAGTGCTGGAAAGTTAGCCTGTTCTGAATGCTTGGGGGTTCCCTTGCTTTTTTTAATTGTAGTCTCTTCCCCACCTGTTTCACCTTCTACCCGTATTGCATACATCTTGGCCCGGAGTGCTACAAATTCTAAAATTCTCTTCCCCTTCATTTCATCCTTGAAAAACCCGGTTTCACAATGGTACTGGGCGCTGTAATATTTGCTAGCTGGGGGTAATTCTGAAAAGTCAAAATGTTTACGTAATTGTACATTTTCCGAAATTTCCTGCCTCCAATCTCTGCCGTAAGTTTTTATTCAATACACTAACGAATCTGTGTCAGTGTAGCACAGTTCAAGTCTGGGATTACCATAATGTGTTTTCATTACCTTGTAATGGAAGGAGAGCATATGTGCCTTTGAAAGATCTAAAATTGCAGCCCCTGCGGAGATGGGACTGGACAGTACAATTTCCTCTTTAGCTAACTGAATACCAATGACATCTTGGCCAAAAGATGTAAGGCGCAGGTAATGTGGCGAATTTATCAGTTATCTTGCAGCAGACCAATTTGTTACTATTTTCATGTTCATATGGGCCCTAACATTCTGAATCAATTTCCCGTAATTCGCGTTATAAAGATATTTTAACATTTGAGATTGGGAGCGATATTTCGCTTGAGCCCTTTTCTGATAATTAAATTCAATATAAGGCCTGATCCATGGGCTCTGTTTAAACCGTACTATTTCACGTATTTTTGTAATCTCAATACCTAGGCTAACCAATAGCTGCAACAGACGATAATGTACAACGAAATTTGTCTGCTTTTCCAGAGTTCCTACCAATTTGTTGTATTTCGAACCGGGAATTTGCAGGTGGTTAATGACGGGTGGGAAATCGTCGTATAGATCTACACTAGCCAGGTATCCAAAAGGGGATTCATCGCATATGCTAAGAAGGTCAACACTTTCAGGGCAAATGTACTCAAAATCTGAAATGGGCAGATAGTTCTTCATGCAGTGTGCATAGAGCCCATTTGCATCTACATAGCAAATTTCATACTGTTCATGTGAGGTGGCATGGCGCAGAGATGCACCACAGTAGCCCCCACGAATCGACTGTTCAAAAAGGCTGTAAATTGTATCGTCTGTTATTAACTCAATTTCTGCTGATGTCAGACTAAGCATTGCCTGTTGAGCAATACCTGGTAACGAGTACAAATGAAAAGGGTCCAGCCTGTATTCAGATGATAGCATTTCCATGCGAAAATTTTGAAAAACTTCGGCGAGTAACAAAACATCTGAAACTAGATACAAAGTACTAAATTCCCCCAATGTTTTCACCCCGAACGTGTCCCATATTAATTTAACCCTGTCATACTTTTCCTGTGCAATATGCTGCTCATACAGCTCTGAAAAAAATTCTTCTTTAGAAGGTAGTTGGGTGTACTGCAGCTTAGCTATATTATCTAAAAAATCGTAGCAAAATGTCGATTTATTTGATAGTAACTCAACCTGGTGGGGATCGGGGTAATGCTATGGGATAATTGATAATTGTTCAGGCTCCAGCGTTTGACTCAAAACATCAAGGCTGCTGGACATGAATCGGAATGAGTCTATAAACCTAAGCTTGATTGAAAAATTTCCCTTGTCATGGTAAATTTCCTTTGAAACTGAAATAAATGTTTCCTCACTGTGAGGTAAAACTTCAACTTTTCCACCCAACGTGGATAAATTTTGGACCACAAACCTAAAATCATATTTACTACCGGAATGATAGACTACTGGTATGAAGTTTGGGGTTTTGGCTAGCAAATTGCATTTATTATGGGCGGCATCCCCGGTACATTCCACTGAAATGATCATGATCATGGACCTTATCGTCACAGTTTAAATTTTCATTGCACAAATGACAGGTTTTTGCAAGTTCGTGACGCAATTTTTCTAATTCGCTCATTTCACACATGGGCTTTTTATTTGTGAAAAAACAGTCCATAAGCTCATTAGCCAATTTTGCCAGTGTTTTCCTCCCCAGTATATGTAATGACCCTATTAAAATTTGGATGTTTTTTGTACAAATCGGTTGCAACATAAATCCCATAACTAAACTGTGATGAATTTAGAGTTTTCATCACGGTGGCGTGAAGAAGAGAAAAGTCGCAGGCGGCGGTAGTCCACCGATCATCTACGACTTTGGGAGTAGATAGAGGTGAGTGAGGGAATTTACCTAGGCGGCTGTAGTCAACCGATCATCTAGGTGAGGAGAGGTGTTTGTCTAGGCGGCTGTAGTCAACCGATCATCTAGACAAGGAGGAGAGGAGGTAAATTAGTAGGTGTCTTTGGGCGGGGATAGCTCAGTTTTGACAGTGTGTTTTGTCAAGACGGGATATCCTTTAACGTAGGAGGCGGGAATAGCACAGATTTGGCAGGTTCATTTGACAAGCGGTAGAGGGCGCCTGAGTCGGCCTCCGTACTGGTTTCTTTTTTTTTGGATCCTCAGTCGGAGATTACTGCATGCCATTAGCGTGTAAGAAACTGCATATTCGATTATTAAATGGAAATCCACTGCGGCGCATCGGATCGGTGTTTTGTAAAAATAATTGCGGAGCCTGCAATTACTAATGGCTCGGACTTCACTTATTCAACTTGACGTGAGTGTTATTATGCGGGAAGGGGTTTACCTACCTACCCACCTATCAGATCTTCAAGACATTGTATTGCAGTCAATTAAGTTCAAAAGTAATCTTACAGGTACCTACGTCAAACATGCAACTTTACATTTGTTAATAATGGGGGTATCTTCGAGACGTTGTATTCGATGCAATTAATGGTGACGCTAAGTGTTAGAGGAAGGAACGTGGATATTTATTATCGTACCTAGTCAGTAGTTATTTTAGCAAACATTGACCTCAGTCAATGATGAATCCACTCTACCGATAGGAATACACGTAGTTTTCTCCCACCTTCTCGAGCAATGTGGAGGGGAATGCTGCAGTTTAAAACTCCTCCAGGCGGAGGGTAAATTCACTCGTCAGGTAATTCTCTTGGAGCAACCATTCGAGGTGAGTACCACAATTTTCAATCATGAATTGCTATATTTGCATTTGCATTCAATATTACCAAGTTTATGGGGACACATATTGTCCGACTTGTGTGAAGGAAAAGTTTCCATTCCTTGAATATCAAGGAAATGGATTCTTCACCCACTCCACACTTCCCAAAAACTCGTCTATGCTTAATACCTATTTAAACATGAAATGTCACAATTGTGACGAAGAACTACATACATTGAATTTTGTGTCAAGATGTGACACATGCAACAATAACATCGATAAAGAGTGTTCGACAGCGATTCAATTGGGGCTTCCCATCGAATATGATGGAGAAACTCTAGGTCGCCAACCTCTAGATTCCGATGATATTGAGCATGAAAATGAAATGTAAGGAGTCCAATTTCATGTTTTTAGAGCGTATTATGATTTATTGTATAAAGTAGGTACCTAATACTCATTAAGCTTTATTTTTATTTAAATTTTTCACGTGTAGATTCCTTGGAAATTTTTGTGGAATCGCTATAGCTTGAGAGTAGAATGACAGAAAAGATCAATTTTCCCTTTATAGTTGCTTGCTTAAGTAGGTACATCCTTGGTGATGGTGCCCTTGCATGGATGATCAAAACTTTTTTTGCTCATTGAAGGATGAGAGTAATTTTGTGGCAGGCTCATTCTCATGTTTTTTTTTGTTTTTTTTTTTCAACCTGACGTCGAGTTAGCTTTACAACAGTTGATCTGTAAATTGATAAAATTTAAAAAAAATACAAATCCCTCATATTATAATGATGTCAAGTTGACAACATGAGAATGAACCACCACAAATCTTTATACATATATATATTTTTTTTTTAGATGGCACAGCTTATTCAAAAACTGAACCAAAAAAACACGGCTAACCTACAAATGGTTAGCGTAAATCAACTGGAGAAGAAGGAGACTTACACAATTGCTAATTTAAACAGAGTGCGGACAAAGTACGGTCCATCTGTTTTAACGACAATTTCCCCTGAACACCAAGGGGAAATGTTTAAGATGTGGCTCCCTAGAAAATATGGGGACGTATTTTCCGAGGAGGACATCGGGAACTATAAAGGTATGTGTTTCAAATAGTTACAATTTTTTAGGCATCTTTTCCGTAATTATACATAATACAACTTCGAGATTATGGTTCAAGTAGGTTTACTTTACTATGCAAATTAATGTTTTTTTTTTGTTTTTTTGTTTTTAATTTCAGAAGGGTCCATAAGCTTCATTTACGAAGATGATGAGTTAAAGTTTATTCCTTCATCGACAGTCGAGAAGAAGCGGAAGGTTATGGAAGAGGATGAGGAGGATGAGGTGGAGGAGGAGGAGGAGGAGGAGCCAACCAAAAAAAAAAAATTGAAACAAATCAAAAGAAGTCGCCACACACCTGCGTAAGATGTAAAAAAGACTATAAACGAAAAGATAGGTTAGCATCTCATAAGTGTAAATATGTAGTTAAATGTGTAAAATGTGGGGATAACTATATTAACTCATACAAACATATATGTACAAATGCGCATGATAATATGAATAGTAGTGAGCAAACCACGATGAAAGCAACTTCAACTGTTAATCACCCTCATAGAAAAAGAAATTCTTCTTCGGAGTTGAAAGAATATGGGATCAACAAATTGAAACGAATGTATGCCGTACCCCAAGAAGAGGGGAAAGTACTACTCAAATTTGCCGACTCTGCAGTAGATATTTATTATCAAAATATAAATAGCCTCCTTTTGCCGGAAAGTTTTCTACTTCGTTTAACTGATGTTATTTCACAAGTTATTAATCAATATCTCTTGATGTGGAATTCTCTCAAAGTCAATCTGTTCTTAGAATGTTCATTTTCAAAAGTAAGAACGATTATAGTTGACAATTTGCCTCAGGAAAATGAGGAAATCATTAACGCAAATTTTAAAACTAAAAATGAAATTCTATTTGAAAGTTCCAATATTCAACAGTACTTGTTGGAATCATTCAAAAAAATAATCGATGAAATTGATTCATTTGAATTAAAAGGGTCAGGTTGGATGCTCAAATCCGTTGATGGTATCCTACTTAAACTGACGAAATATGTCCCATTGAGTGCAGGTTGCAACATCCCTTTACCAAATAAGATTAAACACTCCAAATCAGTTTTATGTGTAAGAAATAATGATAATTTGTGCTTTAAATATGCAATATTGTGTTGGTACAAACAAACGTATCATAAGAAGAACCTAAATCGTGTTTCTCAATACAAACATTTAGTACATCCTTTCAACTTTGATAGAATTCAGTTTCCGGCCACTTTGCGAGATGTTGCACTCTTTGAGAAACAAAACATCAATGTGAGTATCAATATTTATGCTTTAAATGAAGACTTCAATCTGTATCCTCTTAAAATTTCTGACCGCGTGAACACATCTGATATCAAACACATTGATCTATTATACCTTGAAAATGAGTTGAACTCTCACTATTGTCTAATAACTAACTTGCCTGCACTTGTAGACGGCCAGCTCTATAATAAAAAATCTAAAAAAGGGCATGTAATGTGTAGAAAATGTTTCAAGACATATGCTAAATCATACATAACAACAGATGGAAAAAACGCAAATCAAAGACTGCAAGAACATTCAATATTTTGTAATAACTTCAAGCCGTGCAGGTATGAGTTCCCAAAGAAAAAATACATTGAATTTGATGATTTTCAATTCATGACGAAAGTAGGCTTTGTTATATATGCAGATCTTGAATGTCAATTAGCGCATTTAAATAATGTTAATGACGGCAATAAATCAAATAGTAGCCAGGCCAAGAGTATGGAAGGGACATCATTCACTGAGCGTCTGGAAAAACACATTCCGACATGCATTGGTTTCCACCTAAAATCATATTATCCACACTTGATGGAAGATGAAACGTTTATATTCAGCGGACAAAACTGTATCCTGACATTTTTACTGACTATTGAAAAAATTGTTTCAAGAATCGATCAAATTTATCACTCAACTAATATTGAAATTCAAATGACTCCGGAGCAAGAACGCCGACACAATACCATGACTCACTGTGAATTATGTGGAAAAAGTTTTGATGACAACAATCTTAAATGTGCAGACCACGATCATCTCAACGGACAATATAGATTTTCTTGTTGTAACGTTTGCAACTTGAAACTGAAAAAACCAAATTTTGTTCCAATATTCTTTCACAACCTCTCTGGATATGATAGCCATTTTATTATATCTGAACTTCATAGGGTAGGGTGTAGAATTGAAATCATACCTCAAACTGAAGAGAACTTTATAAGTTTTTCCTTGAAATTTGATAGCCATAAAATCTGGGTTCGATTCCTCGATTCATATAGATTTTTACCAGCATCTCTTGAAAAGCTTGTGAATGTAAATGAACATTTTCCTGAAATGGAGCGGCATTTTCCAGACTACCATTTAAGAAAATTGATGTTGAGGAAAGGTGTTTATCCATATCAGTACATAACTAGCTGGGATGTTTTGAATGAAGACCGGTTACCTATTAAAGATAAGTTCTACAACAAGCTAACTAATGAACCGATAAGTGATGATGATTATCAGCATGCTGAAAAGGTCTGGAAAATGTTTCATATAAATAACATTTCAGAGTATACAACATTGTATCTGAAAAGTGACATAATTTTACTTTGTGACGTCTTTGAACGATTTAGGAATTTGAGTTATGAGAGATTTCATTTAGACAGTGTTTGGTTTTTTACTCTACCTGGATTTAGTTTCAAAGCGGCATTGAAAGTTTCCAAAATTAAACTTGAAATCCTTCATGACATAGACATGTTGCAGTTTATCGAGTCAGGAATCAGAGGTGGAATCACACAATGCATAAAACGGCATGCAGTTGCTAATAACATTCATATTCCTGAAACGTTTGACCACTCAAAGGAAAGTACTTACATATTTTATGCAGATGTGAATAATTTATATGGGTTTGCAATGACTCAGAATTTACCTTATGGCGAATTTGTTTGGTTAGAGGATCCTCATCATTTTGATGTACTAGGTACTGATCCTGATGGGGAATATGGCTATATATTAGATGTTGATGTTCATTATCCATCAAGCTTATTTGAATATCATGCCGATTTCCCATATCTACCTCACAGAAAGAAACCTCCGGGGTCTAAGGTTGAAAAACTCCTTCTCGATTTCGAAGATAAACGAAATTATGTAGTTCACCTTGTTAATTTAAAGCAAGCTCTTCATGCTAAATTGGAATTGAAAAAAGTAAATCGAGTTTTGAGGTTTAGACAAAGTAAATGGCTCTCTGACTACATCCACTTCAATACAGAGCTGCGTAAAAAAGCCACAAACAACTTCGAAAAGGACTTTTTCAAGCTCCTTAACAATGCTGTTTTTGGAAAAACAATGGAGTCTGTTAGAAATAGGTTAAACATAAAAATAGTTCGCTCTGAGACCGAATTGTTAAAGTTGGCAAAGAAACCCAACTATTTAGACAGAGTTATTTATGATAACAAACTAATTTTAGTCAAAATGTCACATGAAAAAATTGTTTTTTCTAAGCCGGTGTATGTTGGACTTTGTGTTTTGGAACTGTCCAAGGTGCTTCTTTATGAACTTCATTATAATCACATGCTGAAAAAATATGGTAATAATATAAGAATATGCTATCAGGACACTGATAGTTTCATTTGGGAAATCTGCACTAAAAATCTGTACTCTGATTTGGAATCAATGTCATATTTGTTTGATTTAAGTGACTACCCAACCAGTCATAGCCTACATAGTCTAACTTTAGTTAATAAAAAGGTGATGGGGAAATTGAAAGATGAAACAAATTCTGTTCCAATAAAAGAATTTGTTGGATTACGTCCCAAGTTGTATGCATTCAAATTTGGAGATGAAGTTAAGAAAAAAGCTAAGGGAGTAAAGAAAAGTGCTGTGAACGCCTTAAAATTTGAAGATTATATAAATACATTAAACACGAAAAACGATAAATATTCAACTTTCCAGAAGATTGGATCATCGTTACATCATGTATATACTCAATATGTTTCCAAAAAGTCACTATCATTTCATGATGATAAGAGAATCATCTTGGGAAATGGCATTGATACCAAACCTTATGGTTATCACCCACTATAGAATAATAATAATTCTTTTTTCAAATAATCAAAGATATATGTAACTAATGGTATATAATAACATGTAAATACATATGGTTATCACCCACTATAGGATAATAATTATTCTTTTTGTTCAAATAATCAAAGATATGTAACGAGTGGTAAATAATAATGACATGAAAATACATATGGTTATCTCCCACCATAGAATAATAATGATTCTTTCTTCAAATAATCATGGAAAATTTTATATTGTACTCAGTAATAGATTACAATGACATGTAACTGATGATAAATAATAACATGTAAATAAAAAAAAGGTGGAATTTTACAACTTTTTTCGTCCTCTGCTTACCTACTTACACCTTCCACAGTATGAGCATACGATTTTTTTTTTCAACAGTTTTATTAGTGTTTATCCTATCGAACATCACAATTATAAGCATGGTGTACAGGTACTTTTAATATAGTTCAGCATCATGAACATTAGAGAAACGATTGCACATGAACTGCATGCTCCAGCCAGGAAAAATTTCCCAACAAGGACCGTAGAACTAAAAGGGATTTTTGACCTTTATCAAGCTGACCTTGTTGAAATGATTCCATACGCTCACATCAACAATAATTATAAGTACATTCTTACGGTGATTAATTGTTTTAGCAAGTTTGCCTACGCAATTCCATTGAAAAACAAACAAGCACAAACTATTGTTAAAGCAATTAAGCCTATTCTTGATACAAATGCTATGCGCTACTTACAAACTGATCAGGGGACTGAGTTTCATAACAAAGAATTTAAAAAATGTATGGAGCAATATAACATTAAACATTATTCATCCTATAGCGAGAAAAAAGCTAGTATAATTGAACGTTTCAATCGCTCACTCAAATCTCTAATGTATCAAAAATTTACTGAAATTGGGAATTACAAGTGGGTAAATTTATTACCAAAACTTCTACAAAAGTATAATAATAGAAAACATAGAATCATCAACATGAAACCGAGTGAGGTAAACTCAACAAATGAGCAATTGGTGATGAAAAATATCAATAAAAATCGTCAGAACTACAATTTAAGGGACCAGACTCAGCGATTCAAAGTGGGGGATAAGGTTAGAATAAGTAAATACAAGAAAGTGTTTGATAAAGGATATTTACCTAATTGGACCAATGAGATCTTTACTGTCCATTCTGTTGAACCAACTCTTCCCGTTACCTACACGTTGAGAGATTATCGTAACAAAATGTTGAAAGGAAAGTTCTATGACAAAGAAATCAAAAGAACCACAGTCGGAGATGTGTACCTAGTGGAAAAAATATTAAAGACGAGGGGGAACAAAGTGTATGTAAAATGGTTGGGGTTTGATGGTACCCACAATTCCTGGATTGATAAAAGTGAACTAGTTTGAAACAGCACTTATATAACACACATGTTTACCTATTTAGCATGCATTATGAGGGTGAAGGTGAAACAAGGAGGACGTGGTATAATAAATCGCTTAATAGACTCGCTCCCAATAGAAATACATCTTCCTGGAGGGTATCAATTTTGCGGACCTGGAACACGCTTTGAGGAGAGACACAATCTCGGACAACGAGGAGTTTCATCTTTAGACAACCTTTGCTATCACCACGATCGTACATATCACAATACAAAGGACGATAAACAACGGTACGACGCTGACAAGAAACTCGAGTGGGGAGCTTGGAATTTGGCTCGAAATAAGCAACTACCTCTTTCTGAACGTACCGCTTCTTGGTTGGTAATGAATGCGATGAAATTGAAAACTCACAGAAAACCATCAAAGGGATCGGCCCTCAAATTCCATCACAAAGAGAAAAATGTAAAGAAGACGAAGAAGTTAGCAAAAAATAGACGTATACGACGTGTTCATGGTGGTTTCCTACCAGCATTGTTGGCTGCCCTCCCATTTCTCTCTGCAGTGGGGAGTCTTGTAGGAGGAGGTGCAGCCGTGGCCAAAACTGTGATTGACGCTAAACGATCTCAGGAGGATTTGAATGAGACGATAAGGCATAACAAGAGAATGGAAGATGAGGCCAGGAAAAAAAATGGGCAAGGACTTTACATCAGACCGTATAGAAGAGACAATGTCATTGGAAAAGGTCGAGGGCTGTATATCAGACCCTACAAACAAACGGGGAAGGGATTACGGATGAAGATTGGATCAAAAAACTAGCCATTGCGCTCCCAAATCGCCCCCTTACTAACATCGATTTGGAGCGCATGTGTAAAAGTGCCAGCATTATAGGGTTTATAGGAGTACGTATGCGAAATGAAGTTCCACGGACTAAGCCTAAGCAAATTGAATGTTCTATAATAAATATGGCTTTGACTAATGACAGTTCGAATGGAACTCATTGGACAGCATATTGGTTAGACGGAAATAAGGTCCACTATTTTGATAGCTACGGCAATTTAGAACCACCGATCGAGTGGAAAGTGTATTTTGGTTCACATAGAACTGTTTTGTACAACACTAATAGATTCCAGATGCTAGATGATGTGGAGGAAAGCATCATTTGTGGTCATTTATGTTTCCTATACCTTTGGGTGATCTCTGAATATTATAAAAAGATGTGGTCTTATTGAAGTTAGTACCACTTTATCAATGGCATCCTTTACAATAACACTCACTGAACGTGGAAAAAGTGAGTTGCGTGCTGATTTTTTTCCTCCCATCCAACTCGAATCAAGCGATTGGGAGGCTGGATTGATATCATTTGACTCCTATTTCTCCATACCAAATCTAATTGAGGGTGTGAATTCCACTTTATATCTGATCGATGATAATGGTGTACCAGTACATGACGGCAGTGGTAAGTTTTTCGATGCCGTCGAAATTCCTACACTATTTCAAAAAGCACACCCAGGTATTCAAGTTACGATAACGAAGCACCTTGCAACAATTAAAACAGACCGAACACTCTTCAACACTAGTGATGACTCTGTATTGATACCTTTGGGGTTCAATAAGGGTAGAGTTTTACACGCTTCATCCACCACCTCTTATGCAGCAGATAGATCACTAAAAAGGACGTGGTCTGCAACCTTAAAGAAACATGTTGATGGAATGGAACTGCCATCAGGGACGCAGCATGCACTATATTCTGGTGTTATATTCAAAGTTCCTACAGGTACATATGAGTTGGCTGACCTACGGCAGCTTTTGAAAATGGAACTGAAAAAACTGGATATAGATTTTGGGATGCAAGTTAACTTGAATACGCAACGCTGTGGTATAAAATGTAGCAAACGCATAGATTTCAATCATGAAGATTCATTTTCAAAACTATTGGGATTCAACTCAGAAGATGACTTACCAAGCGACAAATGGAATTGGTCAGAGGGTATTGTACATGTGTTCAACGTGCTAAACATTGGTGTATCTGTGTCTTGTTGTCAAGGCGACATCCGTAATGGAACACCAACACATGTCATCTATCAGTTCACTCCAAATGTAGCACCCGGTTACAGAATGATAGAAAATCCACAATCAATAACCTACCATTCAGTAATTGGTGATAAGCTTGAAGAAATCACGGTAAAAATTGTTGATCAAAATGGCAAACTAATCAACTTCGGCGATGAGCTAATATCGATACGACTCCACTTTAGAAGACGCTCACCATAAAAGGAAGGTAATAATTCGATATAAACTATTACCCGTCAACATGTTGATCTTCAACCATCATCAGCAGCTCCGCAATATAAAGAGGTTGTCCACTCGTAGTAGCACCAGTCCTATCAATACCTTCAACCGAAGTGTAAAGCGACTGACACCGATCAACTATTACTTTCTGAAAGCTTTAGGATATAACGTCAATAAATCTTAACACCACGATGTTGGATGTAGACAGGAAACTAGAATTTGATGAGAGATTGACCAAGCTAGAGTATAGACCTCACGAGCCATTTGCATCAGCTAGATACAACGCATCAGATGAAATCATAATTCCATTTTCCCAACCAGGTGAATATGTACTACCATCTAAAAGCTACTTATATGTAGAAGGTTCACTGTCAAAATATGACCGGTACACCCTCACTCCAAATGCGATCGCTCACGCTTTTGATGAAATCAAACTAATTGTAAATGGTGAACTGATGGATAAGACAAATTATCCAGGAATAACGTCTACTATGAAGGCATACGCAAGTTTCAGCAAATCAACTGTCAGTGGACTTCATCAAGCGGGTAGGATGATACCATCTACTGCTACGGCGGTAAACCCATGTGTAGATTTGGGCAGTGGGGCGTTTTCGGCATGTGTACCGTTAAGCACCCTGATGGGGTTTGCTGAAGATTATCACCAAGTTCTGGTAAATGTTCGGATGGAGCTGATACTCAACAGATCAGCATCAGATGCTAACATGATTATACCACGCCTGCCAGTGGCAGCTGGTACCCCCTCCACCGGCCCACCAGACATTTCTATTAAAAAAATGGTATGGTATATCCCATACGTGACACCTTCTGATAGTGAAAAACTGCAGTTACTCTCAATACTTGAAAAAGATGAACCTATAACTATAGGATTTCGAAGTTGGAACTTGGCTATATATCCAACCCTACCTATGAACAAGGAGTTTTCGTGGGCTTTGAAAACTAGTACTGATTTGGAGAAACCCCGATACGTGATTTTTGGTTTAAAAACTGATGCACAGAAGAATGTTGATAAAAATTTAACACTCTTCAATCATTGTAAAGTGACAAATTTTCGACTTCATATTGGCTCCCAGGTATTCCCCTACAGCAGAATGAACCTTGATTTCGCTTGTAAGCGGGTACCCATTCTGTACCAAATGTATGCTGATTTCCAACGGTCGTACTAGTCCAAGGATTGGTCAGAACCAATGTTAACGTATGATGAATTCATAAACCTCGCCCCAATTGTTGTGATTGATTGCAGCCATCAGATAGAATCAAGCACTGGGAACAATGTAGTGGACATTCGCATCGACTTTGAGACTCAGGAAGAAATACCAGCCAACACTAGTGCATACTGTCTCCTGTTGCAGGATTCAGTTGTGACCTACAGGCCTCTAGGAGGCATTGTTCATCGTGGAATGTAACTTACTTATAGCATAAATATATCTAAATTAATAAACAATTTTTTTTTTCATAATCCCTATTTTAAGCAGATGTAGAAAGGTAATGAAGTTAGTTGGCATAATGCGCTTTCTAAAACAGGGTGTACAGCTCGAGGTTAGTGATGAGGCTGAGAGGGAAAAAAATGATGCTGGTATTGATGATCAATCATATTCACCTCACGGATTATTGTTTGGGAAAAATCCTATAAGAGCACTTATTTGTGGTCCGTCAGGCTCTGGAAAGTCATGCACTATCCTTTCTTTGTTATTACATCCAAACGGATTGAGATTTGAAAACGTTTATTTGTTTTCAAGAACGTTGAACCAAGAGAAATATCAATTTTTGAGAAGAGTTTTAGAACCTTTATCACCAGAAATCGGCTTTTACGCGTATGGTGCATCGATGGAAGATGGTCAAGTGGAACTTTTGAGACCTGACGCCGTAAAACCGCATTCTATCGTAATATTTGATGATATTATAACGGCAGATTACAAAATTTTGAGGGAATATTTTGCAATGTCACGGCATTTTGCACTTGACATATTTTTTTGCACACATAGCTATGTTTTAGTACCTAAAAATTTGATTAGAATCAATCTCACTATGATTGTACTTTTCAAAATGGATATATTAAATGTACGTCATGTATATGACGATCATATACAAGGGGATATGGATTTTGAAAAATTCAAAACTATGTGCTCAAAATGTTGGTTAGAAAATAACTTTTTATTAGTAGATATGGATAAAGGAATAAATGATGGTCGTTACAGAATGGGATTTGATGTATATATATTACCCGAAAGTGGTTGTCCTGATAGTTGAAATGAAATTGCAAGAAGCGAAGCATGTCACAAGCCGCCTTGTAAAAGCGCAACAGGCGGTAAGGAAAAAATATAAACTTTTAAAACAGGGGAAAATTGAAACGGATATGTCAATGAACCCATTGAAAGACTTGTTTAAACAGGTTGCTCCTCCTCCTCCTCCCCCTCCCCCGCCCCCTCTTCCTCCCACGAGCCATCTACCTGCACCAACCGCTACCACCCGCCCTCGCTTATTGATAAAGCGTAAGCGTACTAAACGTCGGAAGATATCTCCTCAAACACCGATTGAAATGCAAATGGATGAAGATAGTTTACCACAAACGGAGGGTGATTATATTAAAACGGAAGAGGATGGTTCACAAATTATCTTTTCTAATCCCTCCATTCACCAAAACATGCCATCAACGCCACCAGTTACAAGTACACCAAGAAGGGATACACTAATTAAAAATGCCTTGAAGGAAGCTAGTAAAACCCCCGAGGGGGAAAGAGAAATTGAGACGCAATTTCGTCAATTTCACTCATTTGCCAGACCTTTCCTGCTCGCTCTAATAACGGGTGATAAGAAGGACTTGAATTTGGATACTACATATGGCCCCAAAATAAATGCAAACGGTACTCTCAGTTTAGGGAACCGAGAGCTACATCTTGACCGCAACTATATCTACTTGGATGACAAAGTGAAACAACCAATAACTGAAGGATTACTCAATTTACTTTTCCTAAAGGAACCGGATCCTGCTACATACACCGCCATTGATCGCGCGAACTACAGAGATTTGGTTATACACAGTGATGTAGCTCGACAGGGTTATTCAAGATTGAGACCATACAACGTGAGTGGTCACAAGTATAAGTATCTACCGAAGGACTTACTTGCAACTAAAAAGATTGGTGGTAAGGGATTTATTCGGGCAGTAAATGCACGACCACGTTACGTCTACTTTGATGACCCAAATGAATTAGTCGATCGTCTACGGTTGCTGTTTGCGTCAAAACAGGCTGGAAATACATCCCATAACCCTGAAATATTCTCCATAATTGAGGAATTAAAAGAGTTGAACATAATCACTTGATGATCATTAACATGGCAGCTATCAGTAGATTTGGATCTCAACCTAACATATCTTCCCCTCGCTCAACAGAGCCAAACAACTTGCACGACTTAGTGAGGGAGCTAATTGCAAAAGAATTGGATGTTGCATTAGAAGAATTAATTATAAAAAAGAACATAATCACAGCAAAGCCGAATGTAGTTGATTTCAACGAAAAACGATTGATTAATCTAAAACCGGGAGTAAACGCTTCAGACGCTGTAACACAGGGCTCCCTACCATTCATAAGAAATGATCGAGCACGAACTCTACATTTTGGATCTTACCACCTCATTACCACGGGGGAGCCTAGTTCTCCTCATGATTTGATTACATTGTCATATGCAACTAAACAATTTGAACCTAAGAAGAAAATGACGTCAGGACCTTAAGTATGTGGGAGGGGGAACACTGTTGATTATTATATATGATGAGGCAACTAGAAGGAACTTTCAGTGTACCATCATGGAATCGTTAATGCTTACCAGCTCATTTGTGATTGACAGTGTGAAAAATTTGCAGGTGGTAGTTGGTCTTTCTGACCTTACTACTACAGTGATTGTGATACGAAAACCTCGCGGTACGCCTTTCTACATCTGTGTTGAAGATTGGGAACTGTTTAGTGGCAAGCTGCAGCAGATAGATCGAAAAATGGATGCTACATTTTTTAACGGAACCTATATGTGCGCGACTACAACACCGCAGCAACATGTAATTTTGAGTTATTTCCCAAGTTGGATAGATCGTCTATTACATTGCGAGGCTCCTACTATTACATTAAGTGCAAAGGCGACGTCGAATTTGATAAATTTACTTCCAAAGATAAACTCAGTTTTGAATAAAATGAGGGATTTTACAGCTGTGAGTGGTGGTAACGGTTTGGTTGTCAACCCTGTGAGCCCCCCTCCACAAGATGAGTTTCACTCGTTCAACGTATCTTTTTATGATCAAGCCAACCAATGAAATATATCAGTACACACAAGCATGGAGGACAGCGCTCATCCTATTGAGGCTTTAATTGAAGGGTTTAGCCATCTGAAAACAGGTGTTCCAGCAGATCTCCTGCAACATGTCAACTTGCCTGGTAAAAACTTTAGTGTCTACGAAGATTTAAACAGATGTATACCGACTAATTCAACTCTCATATCACTCCAATCATCTGGATCCAGTTCTCTACTCATCTTATTTCTCTCACTTCTGCTGATAACGCACTTCATACAAACTGTAATTTTCATCGTACATTGTGGTGGTTTTCACAGAAACAGAAGTAACAAGCCTGGAAACTGCATCCTCAACTCATACTCCTGCAACGTATGATACCACTGGACTTTTAAAGTTAGCCACATTACCCGCTTACCACGAGTATCTACGATATGTTAGTGCAATGGGATTTTATAAAGCCATGGTTCGAGTGGATGCACTCATCGACAGCATCTATCGGCTGGAAATTGATAATTTGGGGGCTTACTACAAAGATACTGCGAATGGACTACACTTCAACACATGTACATGGGCATCGAGCGAACTAAATGGGGCTGGTATCGATGTTGTAGGCACATGTGCGTGTGCACGTATTCATTATGCTACTGAACAATGTATTAATTTATTGAACTCTATAGGTTTGAATAAAAACTGATTCAACTGAGTATTCTGTTTTGTTTGTTGATTCCCCATTTAACCAAAACGTTCTAGTTTATAGCCATATAAAGGATGAGCTTACAAGTTAGATATACACACCATCCAAGGTACTTGAGCAGTCAACATCTCTCTCGCTACAACATGGATGTGTGCGGTTTTAAAAACTCTTCATCAAAAACTAGCAATATGCTCCATTCTTCTACAACATCAAATGACAATTTTGATGAGTGTGGTTACAAAATCTGCGAATCGCAAAGTGGTAATATACCATATTCCTCTTCTGAGAATAAAGGAACGCAATCAACGCGTGAAGCTTTTGATACTGCTACAACACCTCTAGACCTTGAAACATTTGATGGAAGATTAAAGACGTTTAAGCTATGGCCAAAATGTTTACAACACCTTCTTCAAGAACTGTGCAGCGCAGGTTTTCACTACGATGACCAAGTTGGGGATCTAGTGAAGTGCTACAAATGCTGCGGACGAATTGCCGAATGGGATTTGAATGATGACCCCTGGCAAGAACATGCGAGATTCTATCCAGATTGTTCTCATGTACTAAATGTCAAAGGAACCAGATTCATTAAGAATGCATTAGAAATGAATAAATGGTCTTAAACTTACCTATAACTTTTTATTTCCCCTATTCCATTTCTTAACATTAATAGCTAACTAGTTATAGGTAATATTAACTACCTACATTAGAGGATGTCAGTATTGAATAGATAAGGTAGTAGCCACGCAAAAATTCGTGTGGGCTCGTATAATCATCAATATTAACCCGATTTCCTTAAGTAGCTATCATTGGCACAATGACTTGTGTAACGGCTTTCCATACGGCCGGTCCAGGTTCGAATCCCAGCCATGGCACCACGTTTTTTTTTTTTTTAAATTTGTCCGTCCGTGATAGACGCATAATAATTATCTTTACCAACTCTGTCATACAAGCACAAGGGGGTGATCAATGTTAAAGGCACTAAATTCATTAAGAATGCGTTGGAATTGAATAAATGGAATTAATCCTACAATCTTTGACAATTTTTCTCATCCTGTTACTCAAAATAAGTTAATGTATAAGAGACTGTAGTAGTAGTCATAGAAAAATCAGGTAGTATAGGATGTTACTTTGAATTTACAAGTAGGTATGATAGGTACTTACAATATAAAATACAACTTTATACTTCGATGAATCGTTGACGAACTAAATTACCAATTGAAACATAAAAAAATCGCAGTTCGTTGCTCGCAAGTAGTAATACCTGACCCGTAAGTAATTGCGCTATAAGCGGCTACAACGTTAAAGGATAGGGGCGGTACAGGCGCTGGGGGTATGCAATACGCACTAAGCCCCGACGTTGAAGGACAGGCCGACTCAGGCGCCCTCTACCGCTTGTCAAATGAACCTGCCAAATCTGTGCTATTCCCGCCTCCTACGTTAAAGGATATCCCGTCTTGACAAAACACACTGTCAAAACTGAGCTATCCCCGCCCAAAGACACCTACTTAAATTCTCAGGCGGCTGTAGTCAACCGATCATCTGAGAGGGATAAGGTAAGAGAGAGAGAAGAGAGAGCTGGTTAGAGGAAGTGTCGAATGAAGCTAAAGCTCCAGGATCCAGGGTTATATAGGAACTGGAGGCCTCTCCCTCCAACTCCCTGTTGGGAGTTTTGGGGGGGGGGGGCCCAGGTTGTGTTCCCTGGATTCTGTTGCCTGTCTCCCCACTCAGTAGTTTATTAGCGGAAAGTAAGTTTTACATGAGGATATTGGTGAGAGCTTAAAGTTGCTGGTGGAGTGTTCCCGGGAGGGACTCACGACAGAGGTCCCCCCAGTTCGAACCAATGTTTGAGGAGCTGAAGGCGCAAGGTGACAGAGGCTGAGGGCTGCGGCAAACAAAAGTGGAGCTGAGGGCGCAAGGAGACAGAGGCTGAGGGCAACGGTAAACAAAGGTGGAGCTGAAGGCGCAAGGTGACAGAAGCTGAGGGCTGATGCAAACAATCGGTGGTGCTGAAGGCAAAAACGTGACAGGTCTGACTTAATTCTAGGAGGCAGTAATATAGGTGGTAGTAATATAGTACGCATAGGTAGCAGTAACATAGTAAGTAGTAAGTAGGAGTAACATAGTATAGTAAGCATAGGTAGTAGTAACATAGTAAGTAGTAAGTAGGATGAGTAGGATAAGTGATATAAGATATAAGTAACATAAGTACTACAGTAGTGGTGTAGTTGAATGGTATTCACAATGATTACAGTAGTGGTGTAGGTGAGCTGATATGATTACAATGATGACAATGGCATAGTAGACTAATATTTACAAGGTTGGTATGTACAAGGTTGGTATTTACAAGGTTGGTATTTACAAGGTTGGTATTTACAAGGTTGGTATTTACAAGGTTGGTATTTACAAGGTTGGTATGTGCAAATTTGGACAGGGTTTACAGATTGGAACGGGGTGTTGAAGTTCGCCGTTCCCTGGGTGTGGAGAGTGTGCAGTGTAATGTAGTGAGTGTGTATTGGTGGTGAGGTGATGGGGTGAGAGAGGCGACTCCCTCTAACAGTCTTCACGTCAGTGAAGGCTGATAGAGGGGCCCCTTCACTGCCGGGGCGGTGGTGAAGGGGAAGAGCCGGTGGGAGCCGGTACCCGGGACGTCGCGGAGAGAGGCGGCGACGTTGGGCCCGGTGGGTGAAATGGAGGCGACGTGTGGCGTTTGTGGTGTGGGGGTGGTAGGGTGAGTGGTGTGGGGCGAAGTGTCGGGGAGGACTGGGGCTGGCTTACATCGGGCGAGGGGTACAGTGTGGGGCTTCCCGTCAATTAACAGGGTAGCCGTGGTGTGTGTGGAGCGGATGACGTGGAAGGGCCCGGCGTAGAGAGGTTGAAATGTTTTGTGGATGCCGGGCTCCTTCAAGTACATGTGAGTGGCTGTGTAAAAACGTTTGGGATAGGTGGTGTCGTTGTGTGGTGTTTGTGTGCGGAGTGGTTCCCTGTTAATTGACGGGGTGGTGTATGGAGTGAAAATGTCGGCCGGTAAACGTAGAGGGTCTCGAAATGCGTGTTGTGCGGGACTTGTGTTGTCTGAAGGACGGGCGGAAGTGCGAAGGCTGAGTAATACGTAGGGGAGGGTTTTGGTCCATGAGGGGGATGTGGCTGATGTGGAGATGGCTTGCTTAAGGACCGAGTGCCACCGCTCTATTTTCCCGTTGGATTGGGGGTGATAAGGAGTGGTGCGGATTTTTTGAATCCCGAGGGAACGGAGCAGGTCGGCAAAGTGGGCTGATTCAAACTGCCTCCCCTGATCGACCGTGAGTGTCCGCGGACAGCCGTAGCGGCTGATCCACTGATTTAGGAAGGCCGCGGCGACGGCGTCCGCGGTAATGTGGGCGAGTGGGATGCACTCATCCCAATTGGTCGCACGGTCGATCATGGTGAGGCAGTACCTCTTCCCCTCGGAGGGGGGAAGAGGGCCGACCAGATCTAGATGGACGTGTTCCCACGGGAGGGAGTCGGGAATGGGTTGAGGAGGTACATGGGGGTGAGCCGAGACCTTAAATCGCTGGCACCACTGTGATGAATTTAGAGTTTTCATCACGGTGACGTGAAGAAGAGAAAAGTCGCAGGCGGCGGTAGTCCACCGATCATCTACGACTTTGGGAGTAGATAGAGGTGAGTGAGGGAATTTACCTAGGCGGCTGTAGTCAACCGATCATCTAGGTGAGGAGAGGTGTTTGTCTAGGCGGCTGTAGTCAACCGATCATCTAGACAAGGAGGAGAGGAGGTAAATTCTCAGGCGGCTGTAGTCAACCGATCATCTGAGAGGGATAAGGTAAGAGAGAGAGAAGAGAGAGCTGGTTAGAGGAAGTGTCGAATGAAGCTAAAGCTCCAGGATCCAGGGTTATATAGGAACTGGAGGCCTCTCCCTCCAACTCCCTGTTGGGAGTTTTGGGGGGGGCCCAGGTTGTGTTCCCTGGATTCTGTTGCCTGTCTCCCCACTCAGTAGTTTATTAGCGGAAAGTAAGTTTTACATGAGGATATTGGTGAGAGCTTAAAGTTGCTGGTGGAGTGTTCCCGGGAGGGACTCACGACATAAACATTTGATGTTTTTGATAAGCAACTAAGTTTTTTGTTCTCCATTCGGACTGATGTTCTTGCATTCTGACCAAGAACGATTCAACATCCGCGTAAATGACGACAGGGAGCTTGATCCTATACTGAAAGTTTCTACATTTGAGAATTGCCTTGTCACCTTCGGGCATTATTGTACAAGACATGTGCCCATTGTCTGAATTGCAAAATTTCCTGTGTTTCTCCATTCTATGTTCTTTGCTAGTCAGCTGACCGGCACTATAATCCTGATAATATGTAAAACATTTTTTGCAAATAATAATCGGATTTTTATTCTTTGTTAGTTGATTTTTTATTAATTTTTCAAAATTTATTATGCGAATTACATGGGGAGAGTCCCGCCCCCCATCTAGGTACAGTAAATCTTTGTGGTCGGAAAGTTCAACTTTAGACACCCGTAGGGGGAAGATTTTTAGGCCCTTTCCGATCGAATAAATGTCTATTGATACTTGTGGGTTCTGTTTTTCAAAAAATTCAATCTGTGAGAGTGGCGTGGGGAATTTGATGTTATCAAACGAATATTCCGAGCGTGAATTTAGTGTTATAGCATGGTAAAAACATTTTTGGTCGTTGGCAATCTCTCTACAGTCAACAGCACCCGTTTTTTTTAACCAATCATGAATTGTTTCAAAGGATCCTCCTACCATCAGTGGATTGTATTTTGCCAAAGTTAATGTCATTCCATACACCGAAACAAACGACCATCCTGAACCCCTTTTTTGATGCTCATCTGAATCATTTAAAATTTTGTCAATAATTTCTTCGATTATTTCAAGAACATCAGAGTCTGGAAATATTGGAATAGCCATATTTTTAAATGTCCGAGTTGTCTCCTCCTCAGTTTTTGGGTGGATGTACAGGCAGTCTACACTAACATGGATTTTGATAGACTCCCACATCTTTTTATGTGCTTGAATTTTCATATAAATTTTGCCTATGTTATTTTCCAAAAATTTCACTAGAGTGAGGGCATTATTTACATTCACCAGATAATAAATTTTTAAATTGTTATTAAAATGTGATTCGACGAGGTTAAATTCATCACTTATTTGATTCAAATTTTCAATATGTGCAACAAGTTGACTGTTTCTAGCCTGTTCATTTTTACTTGCATTATCCCTGCATTTTTTCTCATGTAGGTACTTCTTTAAAAAACTTTGACATCGCAGGTTTTTGGCAAATGGTGCAACTATCTATCTTACACATTTGTTTTACCATGTGAAAATCGAGGTACCGTTTCGACTTATATCCTTTTCCACAGATCAAACATTCAAATTTTTTATTTTCATATTTGCTTGAGGCCTCCCCGGTTTGTTTGATTGTTTTACCATACAGGCGACCGTCACATTATGACACTTGGTCTTGCATTGCTTGAACACCGTTTCAGGTGCCTAACAAATCCTTGGGTGTTACCAAATGTTCTGTGGCATACAATGCAGGTTTTTGGGACACAAATACCTGAATTTGTGTGGCTGTGTATGTAGTCTAGTGACTGTGAAGTGGCCTGACAATTTGAACACATATATGTACTGGTGGTGGCGGCGGCGACGGTTCGTGGCCTTTCCGCTGTGGTATGGCGGGCTGGCTGAAGAGGTGACTTCTTGGGACTGTGGGCAGTGGAGGAGGAGGAGGACTTCATGGCAGCTAGCAGAGTTGGCTTGCTCATATGGGCACTTCTCATGGGTGTACCTCCAATAGTCTTGAGCAGTACGGGGGTGGGGGGGGGGAGTGCCAGTGGAGACTTTGCAGAAAAGAGCTCTTGGCCCCCAATGCAGGCTGTTTTATAGAATCCCACCCTACTCCCAAGACTTCTCCCCCCACTGGACTACCAGGCCCCACCATGGACTTACCCCCACCAACACTGATCTGAAAGAGTATATAAACTGAGGTTTTCTACCATATATAGTCACCAAACCATGTCTGGAAACTTGTGGTTAGTATCCCAATACGTACATGAGCATTTACTGAGATTTTGTGAATTTGACATAAAAACAATAGGTATATAAAAAACGTTTTTATTTTCTTAAATTAATAATTGTAAAATATTATACAAAATTTCTAGCTCCGACTCTAGGATTTCCCCCCCGCTCCTTCACCGCTTGTATCTCCTGGAACAAACAAGAACAACATCCAATTAGTTTAAGCTGAATTTTTTGAAGTGGGGTCTAGGGATTTTGGACTTGCGATTCATAGGCAAAATTGGCCCCTTAGGGAACTTTGGCCTGATAGCAATGAATTTTACTATTTATAACTCCACAACCTTGCAAAATTGTTGTAATCTCACACAAGTCTGATATTTTTACCAAAATTTGATAGAATGGGCTAAAGTATTTTACATTTTTGGACAAATCAGGCAATGCTATGGACCTGGGCAATCTCTCTATGTACTGAAATCTGGGATTTTTATCAAAATTTGATTTGATGGAATAGGCTAGAGCATACTATATGTTTGGAAAAATCAGGCTATTGCTACGGACTTTTAAAATTCTGTCTGTGTACTTAGTCTGCGTTTGTAGAGTGGGCGGACGCCTCTTTGGCGAGGGGCGAGTGGGGGGTGTCGGAGGGACCGTACAGCGCCTCGTACGTGGGTGGTGGGGTGGAGGGGGGGTTGTCCCTTGGAGCTGTGTCGGCTCGAACAGAAAGACAACCTCCTGTCCCAGCTCGTCTACGATCTAAACAAAAATACGAATCAATTAAGTTTAATGGCACATTTTTTTCATTACAGGCTCGCTAGCCTGAACGTCAGGCAGCTCTCCGAAGAATCACGACGGCGGCCAATGGTCGACCTGCCGATGAGAACGCCTTTTAAGGTG
Organism: Leptopterna dolabrata; assembly: GCA_954871275.1. NCBI lineage: Eukaryota > Metazoa > Arthropoda > Insecta > Hemiptera > Miridae > Leptopterna > Leptopterna dolabrata. The sequence goes on along the minus strand of OX940974.1, from coordinate 1,148,077 downwards.
TTAAAAATGAAATTTTACAAGCATGAAATGTATGGGAGATCGATACTGCTGACGTGCATAGATCAGCAGAAGGACGAATCGTTTTGTGTTTTCCTTCCGAAACGATATGCCCTCGAACTTAGTGAAGAGGATTTTACGGGCTTTGATTCGGAGATGACCCCGCTATATTTTATGATAATGAAACGGTCTGCCAAGACCAGCTATTTAAAGTTTGGACCTACTCCGAATTTGTAATGTTAATTTGAAAATATTTTTATATGCAACACTGACGTAAATGTATTTTCACACACCTCGATTTTCTAGTTTATTGCACAACCTGAATTTTGAAACACAGCACATAGCTGCCAACTGGAGGGTCGGTATGGGAACATGGCGCATAAATTTCACCAATTTAGGCTTATAAGTGGATTTTGCGGGCATTTATATAATTACTTTTCATAGGCTGTACTGGTGAATGACATTTTTAGAGGCTCTAGTTGCCACGTGAATTTTTTTTACTGGACTAGGGGAGCTACATTGCATTTTGGAAAGATATTGATATACTCACAGTTACTGTAAAGCTCATGGCGAATCTGTGATGTAGGTAGGGGCTCTGCGTGACTTTATATCCCCCTACGAGAACGGCGGTGGGGCTCAAATTTTGTTCGATTTTTGCATTTCCGAGCTGGAGCCCGTTTTCACGGTCAAGTGAACAAGGAAGGCAAGCGCCTGTTGCATAATCGACTTGAAGGCTGTTTTGCCCCTTCCCTGACCAGCGCAACTTGCCTCTTGTTCCGGCGCCAACGCGAATACCAACCTTATATAATACTTAGTTGATTAAAATACTTACTGTAGTTGATTAAGCGTAGCAGCGACAGCAGAGTTGGAGAGGGGCGGTGGGCAGCAATGACGACCGAGTCGACGGTAAGTTGAACAGGTACTAGATTATAATGAGATATAGCCGGCCCGCGAGCCCAGGACCACACACAACACTTATGGTATCAGCGCCTGGTTAAAAGCAATAGTGCGTTTTTGCCCGCACGAACGAGGCCCGAATTACCCCGTGCGAATATTTTTGCACTGTAGGTAGGATGACGTCAGTCGCGCGATTTTCTAGTACAGGGGGCTGGTGGAATGACGGCAGTCATTTTTGCACCACTTCAAACTCTGAGGCTAACACCCACCCACCCACTGACGTCAGTTTTGTCGCAGCTGCCGAAAAATTCACCGCCCGTACCCGCAACCCCCGCCCACCCACTGACGTCAGTTTTGTTGCAGCTGCCAAAAAATTCACCACTTCGACCAGCCCATTTAATACATTCCTGTACCGCAACCCCCGCCCACCCAGTTGAACGTGCAGAAAAATTCACCGCCAAACATTCACCAACTGATGTCAGTGAAGGTGCCTGCTGCAAAAACCCATTTAATACACGCCCGCAACCCCCCACCCGCACGCCCACCCATTTAATACATTCCTGTACCCTTTTTTTCGCATGTGAAAAAGTTTAGGTACAGCCCCTGTGTTATCAGTAAGACCTTCAAAAACCACCATGGCACCCCGAAAAAAAAGGTACAGGTATACCCTACTATTGTAGCTTCCGCCCTAGGGTCGTAATCAGAATGCCTGAAGTGAGGTATTTTTTTGTTTTTATTCACAACATTGGTCGCGTGTTTTTCACTCGAAATGTGACGTTTAAACTGGTTGACACTGAAGGAGCCATCGCATGCTGCACAAAACTTGAGACGTCGAACGTACTTTTTTTACCGTCCTGAGAAGAACGATTGAAACCACTTGGGCCGGGTGTTGGTGTGAATTCAGACATTATATTATCCACCACAACAGTGTTCTATATAGGGCCTGGAAATCGACGGTCTCCCGTGAGTCCCTCTCCTCTCTTATATATAGAGACAGGAAATCGACGGTCTTCTGTGAACGTTACTACTCCTCTAATATAAAGGCTGGAAAGGGGCGCACATAAGAAAAAAATGAAAAGAAAATAGACATCGAATCATGTTAATGTTCAACAGGTGCTACACCCTCATTAACCATAGGTAATGCTTCATCAACTATTTTCAACAACTTAGTGTTGTGTGATGCAGCACGCTCATGACGCGGCCAGTTTGAGTAATCCACAACCGTATTACAGAAACCACAAAACTTGTGGGTTGATTTTATTGTGGCCAATAGCTTGTTGAATTTATGTTTTTCACCCAAAGTATGGCGTTTAGACTGGTTGACACTGAAATAGTCGTTGCATATTTCACAAAATCTGTAGGATGGAACATACTTTTTCTTGGATTCATCCAGAGATGGACAGTTGACAGATTCATCCAGAGATGGACGGTTGACAGATTGATCCAGAGATGGACCATTGAGACCATTTGGACCGGTTGTTGGTGTGAATTCACTTGCACAGTTCTCCTTCGTTAATTCTTCTCCTCTTCTATAGAGTCTGGTGCTGATGGAGAACTCATACTGAGTACATACCACGCTTTTTTATTTTTTTTTTTTTCCAAGTTCGACGGGGGCGGGTGGGTGGACGGTGGGGGTAGGGCGTCGACCAAAAGTGTCCTGAACGTACCCACATACTACTGGCGGTCATGATGTAGGAGGCTGTGGTGACATCACATCTGCTATGACTTTGGGTGTGGTGGAGGCTGATGATAGTGAGAGGGAGGGGGGCCAGCTGATCTTGTGTCACTGATGGGTGGGGGGTGGGGTATTTGATAATGATAGGGAAACTATATGATCAGGTGGTGGGGAGGGGAGGGGGATGACAGTTTGAAAAGGCGGGAATTTGGTAAACAGCTGGTCTTATGTCATTCATGGGAGGGGGGGGGGGGGGGTAGCATTTTGAAAATTAGAGGGAAAAGCCTTGACAGTTGAAAACTGGAGGGAAAGAGAACATCAGCTGATTGCCGAGGGGGGAGTGGGAGAAATTCAAAAATTGGTGGTAAGGCGGGAGATTGATAACCAGCTGATCTAACCTATTATTAGACGAGGGGAGGAGAGGAGGTATTTGATAATACTAGTGAAAAACCATATGATCAGGTGGAGGGGAGGGGAGGGGGATGACAGTTTGAAAAGGCGGGAATTTGGTAAACAGCTGGTCTTATGTCATTCATGGGTGGAGACGAGGGGGGAGTATTTTGAAAATGAGAGGGAAAAGCCTTGGCGGTTGAAAACTGGAGGTAAAGTGAACATCAGCTGATCGCCGAGGGGGAGTGGGAGAAATTCAAAAATTGGCGGGGGATTGATTACCTACCAGCTGATATAACCTATTATTAGACGAGGGGAGGAGAGGAGGTATTTGAAAATTAGAGGGAAAGAGCATTTGAAAAATTGGCGGGAACCAATTAAGGAGGAATTCACATGGATACTTTAGCTTGACATCATCCATGGGCATAAATCACTTTATAACATCCACGGAAATGATGTAGGAGGCTGAGGTATCACATCAGCTGAGGCCGTGACGTAGGAGCCTGTGACGTCACATCAGCTGTGACCTTGGGTGGGGCGGGGGTGGTGATAACAGTGATAAGTGGAATCACAATATTACCCCTAATCACCCCTTACCAAGGCACCTGGTTTCTGCGGGGCGTACCTGCTCGCAAAAATCCATACTTTTCTAAGCAACTTAGTGATCGTCAATTCTAATACTAATTAGATTTCCGTCCGTCATCCCGAGTTTTTCTCATTCAGTAATTGAATTATTGTGAACAAAGCAGGTGGCATGATTGGATTTGAATTCCGCGTTCCTCAGCCCGGCTCGAGCGAGAGCGCTCACGAATTCTGAGGACCGGCCTCTGTGAATCCTTGATGACTACTATAGACTACCGGTGGTAGGAGGTAGACGAGGCAAGTCAAAATGAACGTAGAGTCTGCTCAACGAAAGCTTTCGCCTTTTCCCTCAACTCTCCAATATTAACGCGTAATCTAATAGAAGGCTTCTTTAGCTTGGCAGCCGTTTTCCCGAGTTGTAATTTCATTTGGGTGCCGAAGAGTTTAATTTGTAAAAACGGGTCGTTCACTCGGTTGTAGTAAGTATAACTGCTTCTAGAGTTTGGGGTCGTAATTAACCAGTCTTGACCAAGCCTCGTTTTTAGGCGGTTCACTTTTTTGTTCTGTTCATATGCATCATCTGCATTCACTGCTTACAGATGCTATTACGATGCCGGCGAATTTCCTGTATGCTCAAACCCATGATTGAGCAGAATAACTTGTTCCCATCCGTTTTTAACCAACTTCAAAAAAAGGAGAAGGTTCTCAATTCGACCTGTTTCTGTGTTCAATTTTGGTTTATTATTTTCAATACCTAATGAACCTTTGGAATCGAACATAAAAAGAAAATGTTTAACCCCCCCTCAAAATCTGATGGTTTCCGTTTCAAGGTATTTAGAATCCGAAAATGCAATAAAAAAAATTCTGTCCGTCCGCCCTACGCCGTACTTCGCACTTTTCTTAGTTACCGTGAACCAAAACTAACGAAATTTGGTGTGTAGGTCCCGTTTGGGGTCCTCGAAGCTCGGCGTTACTGTCAGTAACACTATAAGGGCTGAAAAATAGGGGTTGAAATCTCCAGGACGCCGTTACTCGAATTTGTTTACGGTTTTAAATGCCGTTCGTTCACAGTGAGGCCCAGAAGTTTGCACCGACAGGCTTTTTCAACAGGAGGGTGAATGAAATTGTATACATTCAGCCCAAATATCATCACAAGGGACGCGCTAACAATCGGGAATTGGCCGGAGATCGTCATTGCTATGGAGCACCTGATTATATTCACGGAGTATGAAGTCGAGTTGGTTGTTCTGTGATATTATTTCATTGGAAAAATGATGGCTCTTTTGGAGTTTGTTGATAGGTAGTGAAACTTGAACAAACGTTGAAGTATTATTGATGGGTAAATTATAACACAATGGTAAATGTCGTGAGTCCCTCCCGGAACTACAACTCCTTAGACTTAAGTTCTCGCCAAAAACAACCTGTTAAAATAAGTTACTGGCAATAAACAGTAAGAGTGGGGCAAGGGACGCAGGACCCGGTACACAACCTGGAGCCCCACCACCCTGGTGGTGGCTTCAGGGTCTATATAACCCCGGATCCTGCGCCATTTTCGCCATTCTACACTTCCTCTAGCTGCTGGCTACTCTCTGTCTATCCTCACCTCCTCTCTCCAAATTCAACTCTCAAATAACTACAAAATCTCACACCTTTCATTCACACAGTAAATTCACACACACATATTTCATCAGAACATGGTGGAGGTCTCGCCCTTAACCAAATCTGATGAAATACACTAAACACCCGGTGGAGGTCCGCCCTTAACCGCTCACACACTCTTCACAAATTCACTCATAAATTCACACACACATTTCATCAGAATATGGTGGAGGTCTCGCCCTTAACCAAAAACTGATGACATACACTACACGCTCGGTGGAGGTCCGCCCTTAACCGCAAAAACACACTCACTCTAAATTCACACACACATAAATTTAGTCAGGACATGGTGGAGGTTTCGCCCTTAACCAAACTGGCGAAATTTACTACACGCTCGGTGGAGGTCCGCCCTTAACCGCAACAACATAAAAACCACACACGCCAAATTCACTCAAAACATTTACCACACCTAAACTCAAACGTATTCCAATATCCAACATCCAAATCACCTCCACCTCTCAATATTTTAAATCAATATAAATTCACCATAGTAAATTATTACACAACGGTAAATTATTACACGACGGTTCATTATACCATCTAAGTAGAAGGGGCTGGAGTTTGTTGGTAGGTACTTTTGCAACTTGAACAACCGTTGAAGTAATATTGATGGGCAAATTATTACACAACGGTAAATTATTACTCAATGGTAAATTATTGCACAATGGTTCATTATACTATCTACGTAGAAGGGGCACCTATACAGGTAAATTATTACACAACGGTTTATTATTTGCCTTATGCTTCATGAATAACTACAAAATAATTAATGATTGAATTATTGAATCTCGGGCTGTAGGAAACTTTAATTCTGGGGCCGGCTCCAGTACTCGATTTAGGGCTTTCCCCGGGGGGGGGGGGGGGGGGGGTGGGGGGAGGGGGGGGCTCGAGACCACGGAAAACAGTGATCTACGCAGAAGGGGCATCTATACAAGTAAATAATAAACCTTTGTGTAATAATTTGCAGCATTTTTATGTTTGTGACGGTATATTGGAATCCCGTCCATATTGGATCTGGGCTGTTCCCGACCTTTTTGACACGCGGCTATGGGGCGGTGGATTCGCAAAAACGAATCGTCAACTCCTGGAGGCATTGCGTAATAAGCAAACCAGTGTCTCCGGGGGCAGCTGCCACACTGCCTCCCTACCTTTCTAGAGTGGAGAGGGGGAAACTACGCTCTATGGCCGGGTAGTTTTACCCCCCTCATCCATTACATGTTTGTCCAGCGATTATTCCGAAACTACCAGGACCGATTTCGACGAATCTTTTGGTTTATTATTCCGTGAATAATACACTACGTATTCGCTCAGCCAAGAATTTTTATGACACCCAATCAAAATTGTTACTTTAACGTTTCAAGGTAGATTCCAAAAATGCAATGCCCGTCCGCCAGCCGCCGCCGTCCGTCCGTCGTATCATCCATATCCACGTTATTTTCGGTTTAAAAAATTTATTATTTAGCATACAGGCTCCATCTTGGCCCTAGTTGTGTCCCGAAACTTTGCAGCCCCATCGGAATGTACCAACGGTGTTATGGGTGAAAAATCAGTGTAAAAATAGGGTTTTTGGTGTTTTAATAACATGAGCTTGTGAGGTATTGTTTTCCATGTTTTTTAGGACGAGGAGACCGAATGTGAAGTCCATTTTGACAAAGACTGGAAAACCGAGGTTCTAAGAAGCTTCAGCCTTATACTTACATCAAATTTTGGTCTATAATCGTCGTTGTTCCTCACACAGTTTGGGCCACCATTTGGGAACACATTTGGGTCCTAGTTGTGCCCCTGAGCTCGACAGTCCGATCGGATACACACAGGGGTATCATAGGGGAAAGATGGGTGAAAATAGGGTTTTTCGAGATTTTTGAGGATTTAGTGAACATGAGGTAGTGAGGCATCGTTTCCATGTTTTTTTTTTTGTTTTTTTGTGTGTGTGTGTGGGGGGGGGGGGAATATGATGTAGGTTTCGACCAGAGTGAAGAATTGAGGTTGTAACGAAGGTTCAGCTCCCAAAATTCATTTTTTACGGGTCAAAAACCTGGGGAGTTGTCTGAAATCACCATAAACTTGTATAATAACACTATAAGTACTATCAACAGGTAAATCAAGACAGGTAAAAAATGTGAGCTAAGTCGTGTTTTGCGAGGAATTGGTGGAAACCATTAAAAATATTAGCTATTTCAATTTTATTGCGCATGAAAAAATTAATAAATGAACAGACAATATTTCTGTAAGTATATCCAACAGAATAATAAACCCATGTGACAAGGACTTTGCAGCGTTTTCCAAATGAAAGAGGATCATACCCCGGTGGCTTCGGCAGCCGGCTTTATAATAATAGCAACCAATTCTTGGGCCTTGCCAGGTACCTAATCCATGGAATACCTGCCTCAAACTAAATGTTTCATTGTGTTTGTTCAAGTGTGCATTTTATCGTTGACCCATGGTCATTGGGATTTCAACCCGCATGGTACAAGGGATTTCACCTACGATGCTTCCACCTACTCAGCCTTGAGGAGTAGAAGTGCTGACGAGTGTAGAACAACCAGGTCGTATTGTATCTTACCGTTCGAATCAAAGGAACACCTCCCTGTCCGATTGATTTGAACCCTTCCAATGACCCTAAAGGCCCTATCGCAACTCGATTGTTTCACTGAACAGAAACAGTGGCCACATTCCCGCACACCTCTGACCCCAATAAAGACGATTAGTCCGCTACGGAATTCATGACTCCTGTTCAGAAGAAATCTAGTTGAGTAAACATAATGTTATCAGTGCAAGGGGCCCCTCGAGAATGGGTGCACGAAAAATCAAAAACGGTGACCCCCTCATGGGGGCCGTGTTACTGGAGGCGGGAGGAGGGGTAAAATCCCTACCCTACTCGTGAAAACAGTGTTCTGTCGCTTCGAGTTTTTCGGTTTTCTTGGCGGGCGGACCTACTGCTTCCCTAAAGATCCTTGGGGGACTACTTTTATTAGGTTATAGTAAGTCAGTAAGACTGATAAACGAGATAGTTATTATTTATTACAAAATTTGGGATATCTTGAAACTGGTCGTATTTCAGTTAGGGGTTTTCGGATTACTTATTTGTAGCCGTTATTTGTTAATAACTTTGTGGACTAGGTCGAGAGAGATTATAGTAAATAGCCTGACCGCTCGCTTCGCTCGCTATCCGAGATTCGCTTTACGCAGTATCGTGGAACCAACAAACGACGGAAAAATCCCATAGCCTACCGGGTATTTGTGCCCAATTTTATCAAAATCCGTCAAGCCATTCAGGAGTTGACCATGGTCGACCATATTTCCGCTATGGTCAGGGAATTAAAAATGTGCCTACGTTCAACTTGGGAGGCAACCGGATATTGGTGCCAAATTTGGTCGATATCCGTTGAACAATTCGGGATTCGACCATGGAGGGGCCCATGGATGCGCTATGGTCGACCGCGGGGGTAGTCAGAAGGGTCGATCGTAGATAGAATTTCACGTAGATTACGAATACGCGATAAAAAATAGGGGTTAGTATTTCAATTAACGAAGTTGACCATGGTTGACCATAGTTCCGCTATGGTCAGGGAATTAAAAATGCGACGTTGCACAACTTGGGAGCCTACTGGATATTCGTGCCAAATTTGGTCGATATCCGTCAAGCCATTCAGGAGTTGACCATGGTCGACCATATTTCCGCTATGGTCAGGGAATTAAAAATGCGCCTACGTTCAACTTGGGAGGCTACCGGATATTGGTGCCAAATTTGGTCGATATCCGTTAAGCAATTCGGGATTCGACCATGGAGGGGCCCATGGATGCGCTATGGTCGACCGCGGGGGTAGTCCGAAGGGTCGATCGTAGATAGAATTTCACGTAGATTACGAATACGCGATAAAAAATAGGGGTTACTATTTCAATTAACGAAGTTGACCATGGTTGACCATAGTTCCGCTATGGTCAGGGAATTAAAAATGCGACGTTGCACAACTTGGGAGCCTACTGGATATTCGTGCCAAATTTGGTCGATATCCGTCAAGCCATTCAGGAGTTGACCATGGTCGACCATAGTTCCGCTATGGTTAGGGAATTAAAAAAACCACAGTCATGCAGCATGGCTATAAGAGCGAATTTTCGAAGTTTTCTGCATCTTCCTCCTCCGCCTAAAATTTTCTGAAAATTAATTTTCGGCCAATGTTTTCCCAACTTGATACCATACAAAATTAAAACAGGAGTAGTTTTACGCAAAGTAAAATTTGGGGTGGAAGGAGGGGGAGGGGGAAATCAAAAATGTTTTGAATACCAGAAGAGTAGGTATTGGGTACCTACGTAACAAATTTTTTGTTCCATTTTTTGCCGAGTAACACCTCGGTTTGTAGATTTTCCAACGCTGAACACGATGGTGAAGTCAGAATTGCGATATCCCATTCCGTTATCAGATTAGAGCAGACGAACCAGGAAGAACATCTCAAGAAATAACCACGTTCCTTCATCTTCAAAGTGCTCCAGTTTGAGAATGGAATAAGATATCGCAATTCTGATTTCACCATCGTGTTCAGCGTACAAAAACCTTTAAAATGAGGTGTCACTTGTCAGACTTTTTCATTTTGGGAATTTATGGGTAATTTCCCCCCCCTAAAACTCCCCAAAACTCCCCCTTAGGGTGACCCGATTCTGCCCATCTTCGAACTTAGCCTGTCGATTGCCAAGACAGATTTTTCGTGCAAATTTGAACTTTTTATCTCAATTCTTTCGAGAGTTATCGTCTGGAATGACACATACATATATAAATATATAAATATATAAATATATAAATATATATATAAATATATAAATATATAAATATATATATATATACATATAATTTTTGGTGTCTTTCGGCAGGGAATTCAGGATGGTCTGAAACGGATTTTGGTATAAAAATCTTTCGGAAATTCGAGTTTTAAAAATTTTGGACCGAGAACAATAGCTTCCTTTTCTTCGAAAATTCGCTAAAATGCGACTTTGCACAACTTGGGAGCCTACTGGATATTCGTGCCAAATTTGGTCGATATCCGTCAAGCCATTCAGGAGTTGACCATGGTCGACCATAGTTCCGCTATGGTCAGGGAATTAAAAATGCGACGTTGCACAACTTGGGAGCCTACTGGATATTCGTGCCAAATTTGGTCGATATCCGTTGAGCAATTCGGGATTCGACCATGGAGGGGCCCATGGATGCGCTATGGTCGACCGCGGGGGTAGTCCGAAGGGTCGATCGTAGATAGAATTTCACGTAGATTACGAATACGCGATAAAAAATAGGGGTTACCATTTCAATTAACGAAGTTGACCATGGTCGACCATAGTTCCGCTATGGTCAGGGAATTAAAAATGCGACGTTGCACAACTTGGGAGCCTACTGGATATTCGTGCCAAATTTGGTCGATATCCGTCGAGCCGTTTGGCCGTGCATAGAAGGACAGACAGACAGACAGACAGACAGACACACAGACAGACAGAGATTCGTTTTTATAATATAGTAGAGATATTGAAGCTGCGTCTATACTAATAAGTTTACTATTATTATATGGAACAAAGATTTTTTTTTCCTTTGTGATACCTAGCCAGTCAAATTTTTTCAATGTTTTTATTTTGTGTTTACTTGGAGAAGTAAACACACAAACGATTTTTTATACTTGGAGAAGTAAAAACACACACACACACAAAAAAGACGAACAGTTGACTAACTAGGTCTCACAAAGGAAAACATCATTTTTCCACATAATTATAAACCTACCAGTATGGGCCCACCAAGTTACACACACATTACGCACACATCATTTCCTTCCACACATGATCACTCTTCGCTCCACTCTGTCTGTACACTAAGAGGAGCACAGGGTCTCAACGAATTTTAGCCATCCCTCTCGGTTTCCTGCCATTGCCTTGACTTCTGCCATGACTTCCCAACCCGGCTTATGTCTCCGCAGATCTTCTCCAAGTCGTAAGCGGACGTTCCCGTCTTCTGCACACTTGCAGATACCAGTCCACAGCTCGTCTCTCGATGGCTCCCTCGTTTTGGTTTATTATTCTGTGAATAATTACACCTATGTATTCGCTCAGCAGGATATTTTTACAACACCCCCTCCGAATTTTGGTTTATTATTCTCTGAATAACACACCTATGTAATCGCTCAGCAAAAAATTTTTATAACCCCCCCTCAAACTTTTTTCTTTTCCATTTCAAGGTGCGTAGATTCAAAAAATTCAATGTCCGTCCGCCGTCCGCCGTACGCCGTACACCGTACGCCGTCCGCCGTCCGCCGTCCGCCGTCCGCCGTACGTCGTCCGCCGTATCACGTGTACAGGCTTCATTTTCGGTCTAAAAAAGTCGTTCTTTCGCACACATGCTCCATTTGGGCCCTAGTTGTGTCCCGAAACTTTTCAGCCTTATCGGAATATTCCCAGGGGTGTTGTGAGTGAAAATCTGTGTAAAAATAGGTACTTTTTGCGTTTTAGCAACATGTTGGTAACATGAGCTTTTGAGGTATCGTTTTCCATGTTTTTGGGGACGAGAAGATCGAATATGAGGTCGATTTTGGCCAAGGAGTGGAAAATTGAGGTTGTACCAGATGTTCAGCTCCCAAAATTGATTTTATATGAGTCAAAAACCTGCGAAATCGTCTGAAATCACCATCAGTTTGTAGAATAACACTAGAAAAAGTGTCAACACGTGGATCAAGACGATTAAATGGCACTACCAATGATCAAAGTTAATTTGAAAAAAAAAAAGATCGTACCTACCTAATTTGTGTTTTGGGGGCCAAAATTGGTGGAAACCATCAGAAATAGTTATTTCAATTATTTCACATGAAACAAACAATAAATGTACAGCCAACATTTCTGTAGAATAATAAACCCCATGTGACAAGAGTAGAGTCAATATGCGGGTCCTGGCGCATTCCTGTTTCAACATGCTCGTCAGTCTAACCAGCTGCTGGGGGCCTTAGCGGGTGGCGCCACCCCCTCAACCCACCCTTACCAACCCCCTCACCCACCCGTTACCAACCCCCTCACCCACCCATTACCAACCCCCTCGACCACCCCTAACCACCCTTATCACACCCTCGACCACCCCTTAACCCCCCTTATCACCCCCTCACACCCCCCTTAACCACCCTTATCATCCCTCACCGCCCCTCTTATCATCCCTCACCCCTCACACCCCCTTATCATCCCCTCACCCCTCACCACCCTTATCACCCCCTCGCCCTCACACCCCCCTCATCACCCCCTCACCCATCGCACCCCTTCACCCCCTCACCATTCACACCATCCTTAACAACCCCCTCACCCACCCCTTAACCCCTCACCCCCCCACCACCCACCCACCTCTCACCAATCTCCCCCCCTCATCACCCCCATCACCCCCTCCACCCATCACATCCACCCCCCATCACACCCCTCCGCCCCTCACACCCCTCACCACCCATCCACCCCTCACGCACCGCCCCCTGCCGCCTACAACCGCCCCCAGCCGCCTCCAGACCTCCACCCACCCCGCCCCCAGACATCCAACCACCCCGCCCCCTGCCGCCTCCAGACCTCCACCCACTCCGCCCTCTGCCGCCTCCAGACCTCCACCCACCCTGCCGCCTCCAGACCTCCACCCACCCCGCCCCCTGCCATCTCCAGACCTCCACCCACCCCCGCCCTCTGCCGCCTCCAGACCTCCACCCACCCCACCCTCCTCCTTAACCCCCTCACCTCCTCCTACCACTCCGCCCACAAACCTTCACCCATCACCCCCCACACATCACCCATCATCACCCATCAACCTCCTACCACCCTCACCACCTATCACCCCCCCCCACCCCCGCCACCACCAACTCGTCCCCCCTCGTCACCTCACTCACCCCCCTCGTCACCTCGCCCCCCTCGCCATCACCCCCACCCCCTCGACGTCTCATCTTCGCACCCATCCCCCTCACCCATCACCTCAACCTTTATTGTGAATACCTACCAACTTAATTGTACCTATCAAATAATCATAATGACGTCACCCCACCCCACCGCTCCACTGCCGCCATCTTGGAATTTCTGGAATACCGTTTTGACTATGAATACCTACTTAATTAATTGTATCAGGTAATCATAATGACGTCGCCCACCCCCTCCCACCATCTTGGAATTTCCGGAACTCCGTTTTGATTATGAATACCTACCTACTTAATTCTATCAGGTAAGCATAATAAAGACCCTCGGAATTTCTGAAAATCCTGTTTGACCGTGAACACCTACTTACCTACTTGACACTCAAAACAGTGGACTTATTATGATACCCACCTACTTATGTAAAACCCTACCTGTGTAGTATTTGTTTCGAAATGTTGATTCTCACCCAAACATAATGGGGAGATATTAATCTACCTATGAAAATATTTCATTATGATTGTAATTAAAATGATCATCTCCAACCAGACAGGAGCCAGCGTGTCTCGTTATTATATTTGTCTTGAGCTAAACAATTTTTTGAGGCCATTGTAGGTACGTCCAGCAGTTCCTGTGCACCAAAAAGCTTCGTCAACACGATCGTGAATCAAACGTTACCTATAAAAATCCGGCCGGGATATCATCACTAGGGAGCACCTGATTATAATCAAGGATGGTTGTATGAAGTCGAGTTGGTTGTTCTGCGATATGAGTGGTGGACTACTGGAGCTAGGTACTTGTGAAACTTGAACAAACGTTGAAGTATTATTGACGGGTAAATTATTACACAACGGTAAATTATTACACAACGGTTCATCTACCAAGAAGGGTCTGGATTTTGTTGATCGGTACTTTTGCATCTTGAACAACCGTTGAAGTATTATTGATGGGCAAGTTATTACACAACGGTTCATTACAGGTATTGACCACAGAAAACAGTGACAGAAGGGGCATCTATTTCACTCCACATAAACAATTTTCCTTTAGAACTCCATTATTTGCGTTTCTTTTTGCCGTTTTAGTTACTGTTTGTTATCGGCTGTATTATTTTAGCAACATTTGACTCGTCATTTAGGTAGGTACCTAGTAACGAGTACGGGGTTAGGTACTAACCTACGGAGGGTCTGCGATTCACGTAGTATATTATATAGACGGGTTATCTATACAGAGAGCTGTGATCTGTAACAGAAGGGGTATTCTGTACAAAATAATAAACCGTTGTGCAGGGATTTGCAGCGTTTTCTTTTTCATTTTATTCAAACCAAAATACTTCAAACATACATAAAATCAACATGTTTGACCGCCGTACAAGGATACCGTCAAATGAGGCCATTATTCGGTCATGAACGGAACTCTTGATCCATGCTCAGTAGCTCTTAATGTTGAGATTATTCTTTTAGGATCATTATTCAATCGAGCGGGACATTGTTCTAGGATCATCGAGCTGATTGGGTGTGCAATTTGAACTGATCTTAAGAGCGAGAAAATAGGAATGAACGGGGCAATCTCGTGCCTGGGTAGGCAGCACTGGGCCCGGGGTGAGTTCTAATATTGTGATTCATTGTGTGAATATTATTAAGACGCCACTACACACATATAAATAGACTTTCTGACTTTGTGAAATTAGTATATTAAATAGTCCGAACTTGTACCTAAAAAGATCTGTATTTTTTCGAATATAAAGTTGTGTTCATGATTGATCCAGAGCTTGTGTTTATCCCGAGAACTTTTCATTGGTGCCGAAACCCGGGAAGTTCTGCCCCATGGCTGAGTGACTATCCAGCGTGTGAGGTTAAGCTCAACTGCGGTCATTCGCCTAACTTGTAGTTTTTAATCAGTAGTCAGGTTGTCATTGGACGTCATAATGAGCCCAAGATCTTTGAAAATTATCCTCGACGTGGCCATTTTAGCTCTGCTGAACACGGATCAGAAGAGGATCTACAAGGCCTTACAAACCTGGAGCCTTCAGGTGGGCCCAGCTCTAACTGCAGATCAATGGCCCTCTAAAACAGAGGATCTAGTACAGCAGTTTGTAGTTTAGGGTGGATCTCTTACAAACGATGTGGCTCAGGCGGGTTTTGAGGATGCCATGGAGGGGATCCTCATTGTTAAGGTAAGCAAACTGATTGTACGCTTGACTTGGGTCCCAAAACTCGTTCCGTCCGATCTCCCTTTGGAAAGTAAGGGCAGCTCTCGGTCCGCTTTTGAAGCAGTCATGTACATGAATTTGCTGTTGCCCACCATCCCCATCTACGACAGAGATATTACCAAGTTCTCATTGTTCAAAAGGATATTCAACTGCGCAGTGCATGATTTGCCACATCTGCCAGACGAAATAAAGTACCAAGCACTTCTCAATCAACTTAGCCCTGAAGTGCAATCATCATTCCATCGATCTGGTTCGAGGTATCCCGAACTGGGCAAAGCACTGTGCGCTGAAAATTCGGGAAGTATAGATTAGCACGCCAACCGTAGACTCATCCCAAGGTTGCAGCACCTGGACGCCATACAGATTGACGGATTTCTCTCATCTGCCTGGAGCTGGGTGAGTTCAATGGAGGGACTTCCACTAATGAACTGGCATCCTTCCTTCTGTTCGAAGATCTTCTCATGAAGTGGATCCGGCTATTAAGGACAAGTTCAACCAGGGGGGAGATGGAAGACGAGATCTTCTCATATAAGCAGCTCCTCGAAAGAGCTCAAATTTGCCCAGATGATTCCCCAGGGGTCACGACCTAGATCAAGTTCTGAGGAAAGGAGTTCCAGTAAGCAGCGAAAACCCAGGCCCCCTCCCACTCCTCGCACAACAGATCGACCACCCTCGCTCGGTCAGTCACGAGGGAGCGGTTCAAATGTCATCACTGCTCAAGACCTCACTTCCCTACACCACTACGAAGAGTTCCGGTAGTTCAGCGCCGAGAGTTCATCAGATCAACTGGACTCCGTATTCATTGCTTTTTGTGGAAAGCACAACTCCGCTCAGAACTGTACCTACTTCACTCCAACAGTGCCATTGCGGAGGATCACACCACATCCTACTCCATGTCAACGAGGAATCCGGACGATCTGCCATCGCCATCAAAACAGTTAAGGGTATACGGGGAAACCAAAACCTTTGGCTCCCAGGCCCCGGCCCCCAAGTTTCCAGTTCAGGGGTACCCGCTGTGCTAGTAGTCCTCCGTGACCGTCTTGATGTCCGGTCAACTTTCATTCTTGTTCAGATTGCTCTCATCATGCATTAGAGTACGACACAACCCCCCCCCCCCCCCTCCACAACTCACCAAACAGGCGAGGGCTCCTGTTCGTCTAGTTAGGACCTTGCTGGCAGTCGTTGTGGATGGCCCATCATCTGAAATTCCTGCCAGAGCCAGTACTCGCAAAGTAAAGCTCAATGGTTCAGGTTCTAACTCAATGTTAAAGCTCAGCTCTTGGCAGGGAGTGAAAAGTAGACTCTAAGGCTCCTGTTAGTTCTAATTTGCGCTTCCCTTTCAGCTCTCATAACGTTACCAATCCCGTAAGTGAGAACCAACATCAGGGCTGACCGTAGCTTCCGGTAGAGTGGTAGGGGGCCTCTGCACCAGGAGATGACAGGGCGTAAGAACTAGCAGATCATTGGGCGAATTAGACTGAAACACCAAAGGCCTACTGTTTGGAACTGCCTCAGGTGTTGAAGGACCCTTCTCTGCTGAAACCTAATGGTGCCATACACAGGAGAAGTGGGATTCATAGCATTACTCTTTTGGTTAGTAATAGAGTAGATCTTAATAACCCTATTGGACCCGTTGTGCCACCAACTCCCTAGGTCATAGACCTGGCACATGTTATCCGCGAACGTCTAGCGAGCCCCACGGATCGATCATAGCGAGTAACTTCGGTTCTCATATGTCCACTAGTAGGAATGTTTATGGGGATCATTCTAAGTCTCGTTCAGTTCTCTCAAAGAAAAGGTCTTCTTTTCATTTCCCACGGTCAAAGGGGCTACTTCCCACTGCTATAGTTCGGGTGTTCTCAGACGTTACCTCTCCCCGTGGAGTCTGCAGGGCTTTGCTTGACACGGGGTCTGAAATCCCATTTATCTACCACAAATTAATTGGCTCTTGTTGCCAGTTTACTGGTGACGCTGATCAACTATGTAGTCTTGGGTGTGGGAGCCCAGCGGCAGACAGCAAGTCGTCACTTTTTTGGCATACTTGAACTGGGCACAGAATACCCTTTTTAGCCTGTGGTGTAGGTCAGATCACAGCTCCCTTGACCTCCTCTAGTTTCCCGTTAAATGGTTGGCTCAGGAACTAAGTCAAAAATCAAGCTCAGTTCCTGGCAGGGACTGAAAGGTGGCGGGGTAGACTCTAAGGCTCCTGTTAGTTCTAATTTGCGCTTCCCTTTCAGCTCTCATAACGTTACCAATCCCGTAAGTGAGAACCAACATCAGGGCTTACCTTAGCTTCCGGTAGAGCGGTAAAGGGCCTCTGCACCAGGAAATGACCGGGCGTAAGAACTAGCAAATCATTGGGCGAATTAGACTGAAACACCAAAGGCCTACCGTTTGGAACTGCCTCAGGTGATGAAGGTTTGGTAATTCACCTTATGTCCTGGTAAGTTCACCTTAATGAGCCTTCTGGCTGACTTGACCACGGCCTCCCAATGACCACCAATGTGGGGCACTCAAGGCGGTATGAATTTCCACTGACCCCCTCGAGCTGCTAATCTGTCAGCAAGGGCCAGAGAGCCTCCATTCTGGAGTACGATTCTGAGCCTTCGGAGAAAGGTGGCTGAGCCAAGGAAGTTCCGACCAATTGACATAGCGACCCCTGCGATCTTTGAAGCGTTCGAGACACTGTAAAAACCCATCAGTACTGAGGTCCATAACCACCTCCAGATGGACAGCCTTGGTGGCCATACT
The DNA here is from genome assembly GCA_954871275.1 of Leptopterna dolabrata. NCBI lineage: Eukaryota > Metazoa > Arthropoda > Insecta > Hemiptera > Miridae > Leptopterna > Leptopterna dolabrata. Next base: position 1,130,021 of record OX940974.1, on the reverse strand, counting down.
GCCAAATACATCTCCAAAAAGCGAGCGCCTCACAATCCAGCCACCGAAACCCCGAAGGGACAGGCCACCTGACCAATGGCATAAGAACGCTGCACTCATTCAGCAGGAAGTTGGCCCATCCCGGGGTGAAAGGGCTTGGGTATAATGGAAGAACAGCAGGTACAGCCCGACAGAACTTTAGTCACCACAGATCTCCCAGTCACTATCCAGAACCTTGTCGCAAATATTCTAGTGTGGTGTGAGGCCCCAGGTGCAGACAGCTCTCGTGAGCCTGCCGAACGAGCAACTTGGTAAGGATGTCCTGTGCTGGAATCAAAGTGGGGTGCTGGGTCTCGTATGGATTAGAGCTATGCACCAATCTGCCTACCACACAGTGAACCCCATCCATTAAACGAAAAAGAGCTAACTGCCTCATCACCTTGGCCTTACTTGTCAAGTGCCACCGTGATATCATAGAAGTGGCATTTCTGGACGCGCCTGATTAAAACCATATCTGCTGCTCGCAACTCCTCTGTGCTGTGTGGAGCTATTTGAACCAAAAGGTTAATGATTTAGAGCTTTTTCTTGGAACAGGAACCACTCGAACTTACTAGGGGTAGCCTACAATTCTTTTTGAACTGTAGAATCCAAGCAAACACGCGTCTAAGGCAACCCTGTGAACTAAAGTCCTTCTCTAGCAAATCTGCTGAACAATAACATGATGAGCGCCCACAGCACGGATCTCTTCAGCTACGGACTCCTGGGCTAAATCGGGGCGGATACGCCGAATTGGCCAGTGAACTCTCTCTAACTGCAACCACATAGGTCCAGTCCACCACAATGAGTCGCGGACTAAACGACTCGGGAGTGCGCCTCCAGAGGCCACATTTGCGGGGTTGTGCCTACTCAACATGAAACCAGTGCTCAACGGGGAGATCTGTCAGTGTTCTGGCTACCGGGTTTCCTACAAAGACCTTCCACTGTGGAGCAGGGTTGGCAGTGAGCCACGAGAGCACCACTGAACTATCGGAACGTGCCACAATATTACTGTCCAGGATCTGAGCAAAATACGGGACATACCTTTCTCACGATTTTTCTGAGCGGTTCTGCTGCCAAAAGCTCGAGACGAGGTATCATCTCTTGTTTTAACGGAGCGATCCTTGCTCGGAACATGATCAAGTGAGTTACGAACGAAGAACACTGAAGAGAAACATGATACACCACAGCAAAGTAGGCTCGCTCAGACGCGTCGGCAAAGCCTACAAGCCACTGATTAGAACTGATCAGATTTATGTATCTGGGAATTTGTAGGTCTGCCAACATTCCCATGGAACCGTCAAGTCTGAACCAATCATGAACCAAGGAACTAGGCAACGATCATCCCATCCAAACTTAGCATGACAAACTTCACGGTGAATGCATCGAGCAAAGATCGACACGGGCATGACCCACCCCTCAACCTACTGGACTGGCCAACTCCTGCTTGGGCCTGACGTGGGAGGTAGTGGGGAATTGTATGTCCAAGAAAGGGGCAGGGACCGTTCCATAAGTTAGTGTACAGAGAGCGTAGTCCTCTATCTCATTTGAAGGGGAATCTCTCGAAACTATACGCAGCATGTCCTGATCCTCATGGACATGCTTCATTTGTCTGAACATTTGACGAATGTCAGCAATGAACACAAAATGGAAAAACCGAAACCGAAGCACTACAAGACATATATGTCCTGTTGGAGCTTGGGACCTACTTCCAAGATCTCATTGAGTGGAAGGCCATTTGATATGCGTTGAGAGGCATTGAATACCACTCAGATATTGTTTGGGGGGTCGCCAGAACGTGCACAGCATGATGCCGTATATAATAATGGGGTAAAACCAAAGGCACATGTGATCTGAATCTCTGTACTCGTGAATGAACTACTGGTAGGATTGAGCTAGAAAGAGATCCTTTCTGAACTTGGACTCGAGTCGGTAGAACTGTTGACAAGCGATCGCGCGAGAAGCACCTAAAACAGTATGTTCCTGGGCAAAGGGCAAAGGAACTACATAACGCCCACTCTTGCCATGGCGAGTTTGACTAACAAAGAGCTGCTCCGCCTCTAATTCAGCTGTGGTGCATGGAACTGCCCCCTCCAAAGACTCAATCTCGAACATTTGACGGAGAAGCCCCAATCAACTCTCGCACATCAACAGAGACAGGTGCCGCTGCCACGTCTGAACGAGCGGGGTTATGAGAGACAGGAACAATGGACGGAGAAACCAGCAAGTCACCAATTAGATTTGAGAACAAGACATCAGTGAGATCAATGTTACATAGCCACCCTTGCAGCCTTGGACAGAGCTGTCTGGACCTTAGGAAAGAACAAGGGTTTACGGGAACAGGGCAGCTCGGTATGCTGAGGACAAGGATCCCTGACTCCACGCTGGGGAGGGTCCATCTAATCAAAAGGTGCAACACCTGAATAACTTCTTTTAAGGCCTTGGGTACAATCTGTATCCAATCTGTCCATTCAGGGCAAGACAAATTTGGGAACATGGGACGAGGGGGTTGGCCTAGGACAAAGAGCGTGGTGTCTGATGGACAGGACTGGTTCATCCGAGTTAAAGGTTTGCAGTTCGGCGAGTGGACTAAACTGAACAGAACGGCCAAACTCCGGATAGGTACAAGTAAAGATCTACACCAGAAGAAAGATCGATGTCATCTCGCTCACTCAACAAAGAGTCCCCAAGCTTGGATTCCACGCTCCATGTATGAGGCCAACCATTTAACGAGAAACTAGAGGAGGTCAAGGGAGCTGTGATCTGACCTACACCACAGGCTAAAAAGGGTATTCTGTGCCCAGTTCAAGTATGCCAAAAAAGTGACGAGTTGCTGTCTGCCGCTGGGCTCCCACACCCAAGACTACATAGTTGATCAGCGTCACCAGTAAACTGGCAACAAGAGCCAATTAATTTGTGGTAGATAAATGGGATTTCAGACCCCGTGTCAAGCAAAGCCCTGCAGACTCCACGGGGAGAGGTAACGTCTGAGAACACCCGAACTATAGCAGTGGGAAGTAGCCCCTTTGACCGTCGGAAATGAAAAGAAGACCTTTTCTTTGAGAGAACTGAACGAGACTTAGAATGATCCCCATAAACATTCCTACTAGTGGACGTATGAGAACCGAAGTTACTCGCTATGATCGATCCGTGGGGCTCGCTAGACGTTCGCGGATAACATGTGCCAGGCCTATGACCTAGGGAGTTGGTGGCACAACGGGTCCAATAGGGTTATTAAGATCTACTCTATTACTAACCAAAAGAGTAATGCTATGAATCCCACTTCTCCTGTGTATGGCACCATTAGGTTTCAGCAGAGAAGGGTCCTTCAACACCTGAGGCAGTTCCAAACAGTAGGCCTTTGGTGTTTCAGTCTAATTCGCCCAATGATCTGCTAGTTCTTACGCCCTGTCATCTCCTGGTGCAGAGGCCCCCTACCACTCTACCGGAAGCTACGGTCAGCCCTGATGTTGGTTCTCACTTACGGGATTGGTAACGTTATGAGAGCTGAAAGGGAAGCGCAAATTAGAACTAACAGGAGCCTTAGAGTCTACTTTTCACTCCCTGCCAAGAGCTGAGCTTTAACATTGAGTTAGAACCTCAACCATTGAGCATTACTTTGCGAGTAATGCTCTGGCAGGAATTTCAGATGATGGGCCATCCACAACGACTGCCAGCAAGGTCCTAACTAGACGAACAGGAGCCCTCGCCTGTTTGGTGAGTTGTGGTGGGGGGGGGGGGGGGGGGGGTTGTGTCGTACTCTAATGCATGATGAGAGCAATCTGAACAAGAATGAAAGTTGACCGGACATCAAGACGGTCACGGAGGACTACTAGCACAGTGGGTACCCCTGAACTGGAAACTTGGGGGCCGGGGCCTGGGAGCCAAAGGTTTTGGTTTCCCCGTATACCCTTAACTGTTTTGATGGCGATGGCAGATCGTCCGGATTCCTTGTTGAGATGGAGTAGAATGTGGTGTGATCCTCCACAATGGCACTGTTGGAGTGAAGTAGGTAAAGTTCTGAGCGGAGTTGTGCTTTCCACAAAAAGCAATGAATATGGAGTCCAGTTGATCTGATGAACTCTCGGCGCTGAACTACCGGAACTCTTCGCAGTGGTGTAGGGAAGTGAGGTCCTGAGCAGTGATGACATTTGAACCGCTCCCTCATGACTGACCGAGCGAGGGTGGTCGATCTGTTGTGCGAGGAGTGGGAGGGGGCCTGGGTTTCCGCTGCTTACTGGAACCCCTTTCCTCAGAACTTGATCTAGGTCGTGACCCCTGGGGAATCATCTGGGCAAATTTGAGCTCTTTCGAGGAGCTGCTTATATGAGAAGATCTCGTCTTCCATCTCCCCCCTGGTTGAACTTGTCCTTAATAGCCGGATCCACTTCATGAGAAGATCTTCGAACAGAAGGAAGGATGTCAGTTCATTAGTGGAAGTCCCGCCATTGAACTCACCCAGCTCCAGGCAGATGAGAGAAATCCGTCAATCTGTATGGCGTCCAGGTGCTGCAACCTTGGGATGAGTCTACGGTTGGCGTGCTAATCTATACTTCCCGAATTTTCAGCGCACAGTGCTTTGCACAGTTCGGGATACCTCGAACCAGATCGACGGAATGATGATTGCACTTCAGGGCTAAGTTGATTGAGAAGTGCTTGGTACTTTATTTCGTCTGGCAGATGTGGCAAATCATGCACTGCGCAGTTGAATATCCTTTTGAACAATGAGAACTTGGTAATATCTCTGTCGTAGATGGGGATGGTGGGCAACAGCAAATTCATGTACATGACTGCTTCAAAAGCGGACCGAGAGCTGCCCTTACTTTCCAAAGGGAGATCGGACGGAACGAGTTTTGGGACCCAAGTCAAGCGTACAATCAGTTTGCTTACCTTAACAATGAGGATCCCCTCCATGGCATCCTCAAAACCCGCCTGAGCCACATCGTTTGTAAGAGATCCACCCTAAACTACAAACTGCTGTACTAGATCCTCTGTTTTAGAGGGCCATTGATCTGCAGTTAGAGCTGGGCCCACCTGAAGGCTCCAGGTTTGTAAGGCCTTGTAGATCCTCTTCTGATCCGTGTTCAGCAGAGCTAAAATGGCCACGTCGAGGATAATTTTCAAAGATCTTGGGCTCATTATGACGTCCAATGACAACCTGACTACTGATTAAAAACTACAAGTTAGGCGAATGACCGCAGTTGAGCTTAACCTCACACGCTGGATAGTCACTCAGCCATGGGGCAGAACTTCCCGGGTTTCGGCACCAATGAAAAGTTCTCGGGATAAACACAAGCTCTGGATCAATCATGAACACAACTTTATATTCGAAAAAATACAGATCTTTTTAGGTACAAGTTCGGACTATTTAATATACTAATTTCACAAAGTCAGAAAGTCTATTTATATGTGTGTAGTGGCGTCTTAATAATATTCATACAATGAATCACAATATTAGAACTCACCCCGGGCCCAGTGCTGCCTACCCAGGCACGAGATTGCCCCGTTCATTCCTATTTTCTCGCTCTTAAGATCAGTTCAAATTGCACACCCAATCAGCTCGATGATCCTAGAACAATGTCCCGCTCGATTGAATAATGATCCTAAAAGAATAATCTCAACATTAAGAGCTACTGAGCATGGATCAAGAGTTCCGTTCATGACCGAATAATGGCCTCATTTGACGGTATCCTTGTACGGCGGTCAAACATGTTGATTTTATGTATGTTTGAAGTATTTTGGTTTGAATAAAATGAAAAAGAAAACGCTGCAAATCCCTTCACAACGGTTTATTATTTTGTACAGAATACCCCTTCTGTTACAGATCACAGCTCTCTGTATAGATAACCCGTCTATATAATATACTATGTGAATCGCAGACCCTCCGTAGGTTAGTACCTAACCCCGTACTCGTTACTAGGTACCTACCTAAATGACGAGTCAAATGTTGCTAAAATAATACAGCCGATAACAAACAGTAACTAAAACGGCAAAAAGAAACGCAAATAATGGAGTTCTAAAGGAAAATTGTTTATGTGGAGTGAAATAGATGCCCCTTCTGTCACTGTTTTCTGTGGTCAATACCTGTAATGAACCATTGTGTAATAACTTGCCCATCAATAATACTTCAACGGTTGTTCAAGATGCAAAAGTACCGATCAACAAAATCCAGACCCTTCTTGGTAGATGAACCGTTGTGTAATAATTTACCGTTGTGTAATAATTTACCGTTGTGTAATAATTTACCCGTCAATAATACTTCAACGTTTGTTCAAGTTCACTCATATCGCAGAACAACCAACTCGACTTCATACAACCATCCTTGATTATAATCAGGTGCTCCCTAGTGATGATATCCCGGCCGGATTTTTATAGGTACCGTTTGATTCACGATCGTGTTGACGAAGCTTTTTGGTGCACAGAAACTGCTGGACGTACCTACAATGGCCTCAAAAAATTGTTTAGCTCAAGACAAATATAATAACGAGACACGCTGGCTCCTGTCTGGTTGGAGATGATCATTTTAATTACAATCATAATGAAATATTTTCATAGGTAGATTAATATCTCCCCATTATGTTTGGGTGAGAATCAACATTTCGAACACATACTACACAGGTAGGGTTTTACATAAGTAGGTGGGTATCATAATAAGTCCACTGTTTTGAGTGTCAAGTAGGTGAGTAGGTGTTCACGGTCAAACAGGATTTTCAGAAATTCCGAGGGTCTTTATTATGCTTACCTGATAGAATTAAGTAGGTAGGTATTCATAATCAAAACGGAGTTCCGGAAATTCCAAGATGGTGGGAGGGGGTGGGCGACGTCATTATGATTACCTGATACAATTAATTAAGTAGGTATTCATAGTCAAAACGGTATTCCAGAAATTCCAAGATGGCGGCAGTGGAGCGGTGGGGTGGGGTGACGTCATTATGATTATTTGATAGGTACAATTAAGTTGGTAGGTATTCATAATAAAGGTTGAGGTGATGGGTGAGGGTGGTGGGTGCGAAGATGAGACGTCGAGGGGGTGGGGGTGATGGCGAGGGGGGCGAGGTGACGAGGGGGGTGAGTGAGGTGACGAGGGGGGACGAGTGTGGTGGGGGGGGGGGGGGGGGGTGATAGGTGGTGAGGGTGGTAGGAGGTTGATGGGTGATGATGGGTGATGTGTGGGGGGTGATGGGTGAAGGTTTGTGGGCGGAGTGGTAGGAGGAGGTGAGGGGGTTAAGGAGGAGGGTGGGGTGGGTGGAGGTCTGGAGGCGGCAGAGGGCGGGGGTGGGTGGAGGTCTGGAGATGGCAGGGGGCGGGGTGGTTGGAGGTCTGGAGGCGGCAGGGTGGGTGGAGGTCTGGAGGCGGCAGAGGGCGGAGTGGGTGGAGGTCTGGAGGCGGCAGGGGGCGGGGTGGTTGGATGTCTGGGGGCGGGGTGGGTGGAGGTCTGGAGGCGGCTGGGGGCGGTTGTAGGCGGCAGGGGGCGGTGCGTGAGGGGTGGATGGGTGGTGAGGGGTGTGAGGGGCGGAGGGGTGTGATTGGGGGTGGATGTGATGGGCGGAGGGGGCGATGGGGGTGATGAGGGGGGGGAGATTGGCGAGAGGTGGGTGGGTGGTGGGGGCGGTGAGGGGTTAAGGGGTGGGTGAGGGGGTTGTTAAGGATGGTGTGAATGGTGAGGGGGTGAAGGGGTGCGATTGGTGAGGGGGTGATAAGGGGCGTGTGATGGCGAGGGGGTGATAAGGGGAGGTGAGCGGCGAGGGGGTGATAAGGGGGTGTGAGTGGTGAGGGGTGATAAGAGCGGTGGGTGAGGGGTGATAAGGATGGTTAAGGGGGGTGTGAGGGGGTGATAAGGGTGGTTAAGGGGTGGTCGAGGGTGTGATAAGGGTGGTTAAGGGGTGGTCGAGGGGGTTGGTAATGGGTGGGTGAGGGTGTTGGTAAGGGTGGGTTGAGGGGGTGGCGCCACCCGCTAAGGCCCCCAGCAGCTGGTTAGACTGACGAGCATGTTGAAACAGGAATGCGCCAGGACCCTCATATTGACTCTACTGACAAGGACTTTGCAGCGTTTTTTCTTTTACGTTTCAAGTGGCGTAGATTCCAAAAACGCTGCAAAGTCCTTGTCACATGGGTTTATTATTCTACTGGACATACCTACAGAAACCTTGGCTGTTTATTTATTGTTTCTTTCATGTGAAATAATTGAAATAGCTATTTCTGATGGTTTCCACCAATTTTGGCCTCCAAAACACGAATTAGGTACGTACCTTTTTTTCGATTATCTGTGATCATTGGTAGTGCCATTTAATCGTCTTGATCCACGTGTTGACACTTTCTCTAGTGTTATTCTACAAATTGATGGTGATTTCAGACGATTTCCCAGGTTTTTGACTCATAAAAAATCAATTTTGGGAGCTGAACATTTGGTAGAACCTCAATTTTCCACTCTGTTCAAAATCGACTTCATATTCAACATGGAAAACGATAACTCAAAAGCTCATTTTACTAACATGTTACTAAAACACAAAAAGTACCTACTTTTTGCACATTTTCACTCATAACACCCCTGGGTATACTCCGATCGGGCTGAAAATTTTCGGGACACAACCAGGGCCCAAATAGAGCATGTGTGCGAAAGAACGACTTTTTTAGACCAAAAATGAAGCCGGTACACGTGATACGGCGGACGGACATTGCATTTTGGTTTATTATTCCGTGAATAATACCTATGTATTCGCCCAGCGAAAAATTTTTATAAGACCCCCTCAAAATTTTTTCTTTTCCGTTTCAAGGTCCGTAGATTCCAAAAATGCCATGTCCGTCCGCCGTACGCCGTATCACGCATAACTACTTAATTTTCGGTCTAAAAAAATCGTTCTTTTGCACATAAGCTCCATTTGGGCCCTAGTTGTGTCCCGAAACTTTGCAGCCCGATCGGAGTATACCCAGGGGTGTTATGAGTGAAATGTGGATAAAAATAGGAACTTTTTGTGTTTTAGTAATATGTTACTAACATGAGCTTTGGAGGTATCGTTTTCACTGTTTTTTAGGTCGAAAAGACCGAATATGAAGTGGATTTTGACCAATGAGGGGGAATTTGAGGTTCTAACAAAGTTGCAGCCTTAAATGTATGTTAAGTTTTGGTATAAAATCGTCTTTCTTCCGCACGCAGGCTCCACTTGGGTCCTAATTGCGCTCCGAAGCTCGGCAGCCCGATCGGAAAACACCCAGGGGTGATATGACTCAAAAATGGGTGTAAAAAAAGTGTTTTTCGAAGTTTTTTAAAGGTTTTATTGTACATGAACTTGTGATGTATCGTTTTGCATGTTTTTTCGGGCGAGAAGACCGATTGTGAAGTTGAATTTGTCCAAAGAGTGAAGAATTGATATTGTAACGAAGTTTCAGCTCCCAAAATCAGATTGCAGTGAGTCAGAAACCTGGAAGATGGCTGAAAACTACATAAGTTTGTATAATAACACTGGAGGTAGTTTTAACAAGTGAATCAATACAACTCAACGACTCTTTCAATGATTTCAATTGACTTGACAACACAATCTCTTAAACTTCTGTTTTACAACTATAGGCCGTAGGTTGTATGTAGGCCATACATCTAGAGGCCGTTACACGAATGACAACAGATGCATTCCTAGCTGCCTTGGAAAGATTCACCTCGCGAAGAGGCCTACCTTCCGATATCTATTCGGATCGAGGGAGCAATTTTCTCGGGGCAGCTAATTACTTCAAAGATCTCAGGAACTGGTTCAAGTCTGCCGAAACTCAAACTGACCTAGTCAACTATACTGCTAAAAACAATATCTCATGGCATTTTAACCCACCTCTCACCCCACACATGGGAGGAATTTGGGAGGCCGGGGTCAAATCAGTTAAAGGACACCTCTCAAAAGTGATGGGAGACGCGATTTTGACTTACGAGGAGTTGGCTACCCTTTTCTGCAAGGTCGAAGCCATTTTAAACTCCCGACCTCTATGTCCACTCTCTTCAAGCCCTGAGGAAAACGACTATTTGTCCCCAGGACATTTTTTAGTAGGCAGGCCGATCACCGCGGTCCCTCAACCGTCTTATTCAGACTTGAAGGAGAACCTGCTTGACAGATGGCAATATATTTACACACTGGGGCAAAGATTTTGGCAAAGGTGGAAAACCGAATACCTGAGCACCCTGCAAAGAAGACCTAAGTGGACTCAAAGAACCGAAAATTTGAAGGTCGGGGATATCGTTCTGCTGAAGGAGGATTCACCTTCCTTGTCGTGGCCCATGGCCAGGGTTGTGGAGGTACAACCTGGGCAGGACGGGATTGTACGCGTGGCCAGTCAGGACTGTACACTCGACCTTCAAGCGTCCTACAGCAAAACTGGTTCCACTCCTTCCATCAACCCAACCCACCCTTCCTAGCTCATAAATTTGACTCAAATTTAGGTGGGCGGCATGTTCTGGCCAACCAATAGCGGTTATCGTTTTCTTAAATATAAGTTCTACTTATTGTCATGTTCCGGGATCGGGAGTGTTTGTGCGGTGACAGTGGGTGATATAAAGACGAACTGATGGACTCGCGATATACAAACAACAGTAGAAGAGGGGGACATCAACAGCCATCAACACACGGAAGCTGGTGGTTCCCTCAGTGCGCTCCTGTCGTTTGCTACGCAATTAGTACTTGACGAGACCGACCAGTGAACCCGTTCGTGGAGCGGAAAGGCCGCAGCATCCATTTTGTGTGCAGCTTGACCGATCAATCAATTGATTCCATATTTGGTTTCACATAGACATCAACGATTGTGAGTACCTCTAAGACGTCATTGGCATTTCAGGTCACATGGGCGAACCAGCAATTATGCAAAATATACTTTTGTTCGCAGCCAAGGCAATCAGAAGCAACCCATTCAACAGCGACTAGCGACGGTTCCCACATATAAGGCCGCCCGTGTGTCTGCAGCAAAGTTGACGTCTGCCTTCACGTCTTGCGACGTTGGTGATTTTCGGTGCATCACAAATTGCAGCACTTAACCTTCATGCGTTCGCGCGAACATGAGTCACACCGGCGCTCGCGCAGCTGTCAGTTGACCGCCCACGTTTTTTTATGATTACCATGCAGGTTTCTCTACTTTCCATTGCAGTAAATACAAAGGAACTAGGATACAACTCAAAAAAACACATTTTCCATCAAAAACTTCTTTATTATTCAAAAATAACATAGCCATTACTTGACATAAAAATAAACTATTGCTTCCGAAAAAAACCTAATTGGCTTCAGAATGCCACTTGGAAAATAATTATTTTCCTTCAACTTGTAGTCAAATTGCCATCTTTGAAAAAGGCGGTCTTCCTACAAATTTGACTCGGGCGGTTTTCTTCCCTTCGATTCGGGCGGTCCCTCCCGCCGACTCAGCGTTGGACCATAAGGAGTCAGGTCCTTCTGCGCCTCCCCTACGCGCAAGGGAGGGGAAGAGTATAAATACCCCCGCTCCCCACACATCGACACAGTTCACCGAGATCTTACCTGAGACCAGACCTGCGATTTTATAGTTATAGTTGGATTTGTAGTTGAGTTAGAGAAAAGTAGTGTTGAGAGTGGTAGTTGGGTTGGTTCAGAGAGAGTTTAGTTTATTTTATCCCTCCCACGATCGATCCCCCTGTGGAAGAAGACGAGCGGACTTGGCAAGGAAACGGTTTCAATTCGGACACGCAAAATAACAGTCGAGCAAGAGAGAGAGAAGGCGATACGACCCCACCGGAAGGCACATTTGAACCCAAGTGTGTACTCAGTACTGCCGTGGAAGTATACTTGTTCCAGGAGCCAGCAGCCAAGAACAATCGCCCCGGAGCCCCAGGAATTCATCCCTGGACCAGAAGCCCGGAAGGACCATCCCTGGACCTATTGGACCACCGTTCCAGCGGAGGTAGGAATCATTCCTTTTCTTACTTATCTTTACCTAAGCGATATCATTCGCGTAATAGCGCCCCTCAGGCTTGGTGCATCACACTTCCTAACGAGAGTCACAAAGGGGTTATACCCGTCTGTTCCAGAACTCTCCACATCTTTGGCCCCAAGAAATCTCCCTTGTCCCTCGTATCATCGACGTCCGAACCCATCGCTGAACCCTCGACTCTGGTGCCACATTTTCAACATCTTAAATTACACTTATCTAACATACGTACCTTCTTAGTTCTCCTCCCCGTTCATGTAATTTCCGTAACTCGCGACTATTCAATTTCATCTCGTACATTCTGTCTTTTCTTTTGCGCCTTCGCGACCCCGCTTCATGTTGTTACATTTCCTATAATAAATTCAGTTACCTTGACGTATTGAGATTCTTTCATATCCTTTTGAGAACCGTAGAGTCACCTTTCGAACCGCCATAAGGCCTCCAAATTATTAGTTTTATCGTTAGGAATTTACAGCCGTACCATAACCTGTACCCGAAGTCAGAACCTGTGCAACGCTGACTACGGGGCCGCTGCCAACCTACAAACTTCAGGTAATTTACTTGTAGACTTTTCGCTGCCAAATTTCAGCCGTAGCTCGCCATCCATTACTGACATAGTCATAAGTAGGTTTGCAGGCAGGATAGTCACACAAGTAACGATTACAAATTTGGTGTCAGAACTGGGGATTTCATGCACTCTCAGAAATCCGAACCCAGTAGGTAGGCACACGGCTAGGTTACACACGGCATCCAGAGTCTCGCGAAACTCCCCCAAGTTCCCCCGATCCTCCAAAAATATCACCTACTAGGTCCTGAAAAAGTAGAGTGATCCTTGTATATATTTTGATATTGTGTTGTAAATATTATTACATTTATTGCAAATTTTTCCATTTCTTTTATATAAGTTTATGTGTTGAAATATTCCTTGTATATTGGTCACAATTTATCATTTTTGTTGTACTTGAATCACGTTTTTCAAGTAAGAATATTGTGGAAGGGATTTTTACGGGGAAGTTAGGAAATTTATTTGCGGAAATCAGTGGGAAGTTTATACTGTATGACCCCATTGACCCCATTTCGGCAGAAAAACTCGTATAAAAATCCGTTACGAATACGCCGCCTGGGTGCAATCTCCCGCAAAAAGCAATATTTCGCAAGAAATTCCCCGAGAAGTGAACCCAGCGTGTTCAACTAACTTCACTTCCGAACCCACAATACTGCGCAATAGGCGAAAACCTGCTGCATTTGCCAGTTGAGACAGGCCGTTGTTAGTTGCCTCGTAAAAGTCAAGCGTTCAATAGGACTTTCCCCTGAAGGTTGAACGGTTTCTTTCAGCCCGAATTCATAACAACTTTCAGCTGACTCCATCTCAGTGGATAATACCCCTCAGGTAGACCCCACTGAACCAACCATTGGACCCATCTCACGCGGTAATAACCGCAAAACTTGACCACTAGAATCGACTGCCTTGCCTCATTTTTGGGTTCGACATCTGTTTCCCTCCACAATTGTGACCCCATCGTGTTATTACTGTCTGCCCGTTACTCCGTTTACGTTCCCTTGTAGTCGACATTGACCCTAAACCTTTCGTTTTTGTGTGGACTTTCGCTGTATTTCATCGTGTTTATTTCCCCTTATCCTCATACGCAGTTGTATTACGTCTCAAAACCTTGAGAGGCGCCATCTTGTCCCCTTGTTATTGCTCCTCCGACTTCACCGAAAGTTGACCCTTATCCTTTTATCGTGTTATTCTTTCGTATCAACACCTGCCTTTCGTCTTTTTACTGCGTAGAAACCTCCACTCCGTCTCAAAAACCCTGTGGATCGCCATCTGTGACACAACTTTCGCAGCCTTCGTTCACTCCTCGAATATTATTTTACCGGCACTCTCGCCGATGTTGTCCTTTCCCTTTTTCTTACATTAGCATTTCATTCGTGTATAGTATTCCATTTATTATTCTTGTTCTGTCTATTTTGAAATAATTTTCGTATATTCTCGTTTAATAATTATTTTCGATTCTTCATCTTTGTTGTCTTTGAAATAATTCCGCGATTTTCGGGTAATTTCCATTCATCCTTAATTTAAATGCGTATTTGTCTAGTTCGTCTTCTAATTCAATTATTATTCTCGTTACCGTTTCTTTTTGCTTTTACAATAATTTTGTCTGTATTGTTTGTTCTTGAAATAATTGGTACCTACTTTTCGATTTCTCATTCGACTTAGGTATTATTTTCGATTTCGTGTCTTTTCGCAATTAGTTCGCGTACTCTTTTGTCAGTTTCAACTTTATTTGTAGTAAATATTGTCGTTTTCATTGTATTTCATCAGTCCGTGTCTGTTCCGCAATCTATTTCGCGTATTTTCCTTGTCTTTTAGTATTTTGAATTTTTCTGGTTATTATTGTTCTTTCACTTTTTCTGTAACATTGTTCGCTCGCATCCACTTTCGCTTAGTTGGTCACTACCCCGTTAGCGATGGCTACTTCTAATTTATTAGACAGCGAAGTAAGGAGCGACGACCCGGCGACACCGATGGAAAGGTCTATATTGGCTTTAGGCCGGATCATGCTGGACTCACATCGCGAAGTTTTGGGCGAGATAAAGGCCCAGGAGCGCCAACCTCCGAAGTTTACTCGCACCATGATAGACTCCCTCTCCACCTGGGACCCATCGGACCCAGAAGCCCTACCTCTTTCCGATTATTTCGAGTTGATAGAGGATGCCACACCGGACATGACAGAAACCGAGAGGGCCGGACTCCTTCGAATCAAACTCAAGGGGGTCGCATTCAACTGTCTGGTCAGCCACCCAGAATGGCGTCAGGCTGCTGCCCCGTATAGTCTAGCCAAAGTTGGCTTGTTGAGATGGTTCGGAAGAGAAAGCACAGAGGCGCTCTCCCAACGCTTGGCTGAATGCCGGAAGGAAGAGTCCGAGTCCCTAGTCCAATATGCCGATAGGGTTTGCCGCTTAACTGGGCGCCTTGTTCGCGCAACTTATCCCGATTGGGAAGTGGGCGTGCGACACCCGACGATAGAAGATCATCCGAGGCCTCGAGGGACACCTCCGGACAGCGGTTGCCAGTAATTGCCCCACCTCGTTTGACGACACGGTGACAAGAACACTCGATCTGAGTGAAACCTTGTCAACCGGGGCCGGTTCGGAAGAACCCTGGAACGTGGGTGCAGTGTACCCAAGAGGACAGCTCAGAGATCCTCGGAACAACGGCGGTTGTTATGTTTGTGGCCAAGGTGGCCACTTCGCACGCGAGTGCCCCAACCGCACCCAGCACCATCCTACGGGGATGAATCCACACAATGCACCCCGCCCCACTGCCACGAACCCGGCGTACGCACCACCGGTCCGTGAAATCCCGCCCCATTACTTACCTCGACCCGCTTCGCCGGCCCCTGTTAAATGCCGCTATTGCGGTGTGTTTTCACATTACGCCGCCGAATGCCCCGACCGTCCGGGGGCCAAACACTTTATTGGATGCACGTACTGTGGTGCCATTGATCACCTGGAGCGCGACTGTGGTGTCCTACAGAGGCACATTCGGGAAACTCAACCTATTCCCGCACCCACGCACCCCTATGCACCAGGATGGAGAAAGACGAACCCAAGCTCAAATCCACCGATCAATCCGAACGCGAACCCGACCGAATCCCCTCGGGTCCAGAGTGTCGCGGAACCCAATGACACCATGACCCCAGGATGGCACCCAACGACGGAATTGAACCCAGACAGAGTGGTCCTCGAAGATGGACCCCACGGAGCCTGTCAATCCACAACCGGAAATCCACCCACCGCAATGGCCGGAACGGATGAACCGCCGCAGTGGATGGTCCAGAACCCGTGGATAACCCCCGTCACTGTGGAAAACCCCGGACACGCCATTACCGTTCCAGTCCGGCTAAATGAGACGCTCGTGACAATGGTAGTTGACACCGGTGCCCAGGTGTCGCTACTAAGCCACACCATACCCGGAAGCATGATGAAACCTACCAAACGAGAAGCCCGAGACGCCGGGGGAAAACCTATTCAGTTCAGAGGAACGCAAACCCTCAGGGTTCGAGTGGGCCCACACGATTTCCCCCACGACTTCCACATTCTGCCCGCCACTAGTCAAGGACTAAACTTAATGGGGTTAGACTTGATGATGAGGGTACCAATGGATATCCGAACCGCCGGAATGGACGCCCTCGGTCCGCCCAAAAGCCTATGTACGGACCAAGAAGAGGAAAATCTACCGGTATCCAGACGAACCCCGACTGCCTCGAGCCGAACGATGGGAGCCGTATGTGACACTATCCGCCGTATAGAACGCAGCCCCTATGCTCTGGCTGGGAAACAATCGGTGTGTCCATGTCAAAAGGAACCAACCGCACACGTCGCGCGAAAGCGCTGGCGCCCCTGGATTGGACCCCTCCGTGTGATACGGACGTCTTCTGAGAGGATCTACACCTTACCTGATGAACCCGATTTGAGAAACGGGTCACCAACAGCCCCGGAACGGGAGGCCCCAGTACACGAGACTGAACCCAGCGTTGCGCTCCCTACGGTATTGAAACTTGGTGCTCCGCCAGGCAGTCGCCCTCCCGAATTAGAGATCGTCCCTTCCTCGGACGATACTATAGGTATAGGGACCGGTAGGGCAGTCGATTCCCCAAACACACCCTGCCCCCTTGAGATCCGCACCCTTAGGAACTTCACACTGGGACTAGGAAGGGAAAACCACCCCCGACCCCGGTTAGGACAACCCACCCGTCAGGTAGTGTTGAAAACAATTGGGCGAATTCTCACTCACCATTTTAATCTTGTGACCAATATCGAGACCATTAGGATAGGATGTGTCGTTGTGGAACAACAATTCCCTGATGTGCTTTCTGGTGGATGTGGTATGAGCCAAGAGCTAGGGAAATGGTATTGTTTGAGTGAGGAGTGTAAGCAGGGGAGAATTGAAGTCCGTTTCTCTTTTACCAGTCAGACGGTCCAGGCTAGGATGGATCCCCGTGTCCCAGATGCAAGCACGCAGGAACCCCATTTCCTGGTTGTGCCCAATCCCAGACGAACGGACCTAACCACCCTGACTTTTGGCTTCTGTGCAAACTCCCCTTTTGCCTCGAATACTGGTTGCCAGGAAAGAGGAACCCCAACCCCCAGGGAACCCAGAGTGTCCTTTGTGACGATTGACCCCACTGAATTCCCGCGATACCACATAGGAACCCCACAACACCCCAGGGCAGCGAACGGTCCCGCCGACCCCGATGAACAGCCGTCCCCGATTCTCACGCCGGCATATTCCCCATTAACGCCCCGGCCTGGAAGCGATCCAGCCCGACCCCAGACAGCCGCCGGAAGTATCGATCCACCCACGGTCCCGTGGGCCCAGTACAGTGAATTGCTACAGAGGGTTGACACCCTGGAAAAGACCGTTGTAGGTTTGACCCAAGAGGTCGCCAACTGCTGCGCCCATCACGAGGCCTATGAATGGGCCGACACTATAGTCAGGGGAACCGGAAGCGACCCCCCCGCTGACTCCGCGGACCCAGAGTCCGTTCCACCTGAACGGAGTGTGACGCCCCTCGTCATCCCCCGGTCCCGCATGTGGATCAGCCCGGCCGACAAGCCATGTGCCGATGATTGGCGACGCACGGCCCAAAAGACCTCTCCATGCCGACCCCCAAAGATCACCACTCGGATGGTACCCCCAGAAAATTACCACTGCCCCAATGACGATGAGGAGACATTGCCCATACCTCGAAAAGGCGTATGCGCGTCCTGCTATCGGGACCACATGAAGCTGCATGGCACCTTTTGTGAATTTTGCCGCACAACCCTTCGACGCTGGACTGCCAAGTGGCTGAAGGAGGGAGCTTCTGCTGCCCTACCCAGATGCACTCATCCGTTGGGCCGCCCCCGCCTGTTGTGTCATGGGTGCGTGATTCAGCATTACGTGACGAGGTACAACCGAAGGCACCCGACGGAGCCCCATCCAATCCCCCTTGGCCCCCAACCGCCATCGTCCTCGCCAGCTACACCTCAGAAGGGAGCACCAGCCGCCGCCCCACCGGAGAAAGACCAGTGACCTCCATTGACGGAGGCTTGGCTTTTGTAAATATTTTAGTTAAGTTGTATTGTTCCTTCCGCCTGTTGGCCCCATATTGTATCATCTGTTAGTCCATAGGATGAGTTGTGAGTAGTTCAGTCGGTAGAATAATTTTGTACTTCTTATTTCTCGTTTTATATCTAGTAGCGTAAATTTAGTTGTGAGCCCGCTCAGTCGTATGCTTATTTTGTATCGTTCGTACTATTCATTCTTGACAGTCAGCTACATAGATCTTCAAGTTAATTTTATGTGTATCAATGTTTTAAGTTTTACCTTGTCCTTCTCATTGTTGTCGATAATCACCCTATACGGGCTGTCATCTTACCACCTTAATTCGTTCTTTTGTAAATATATATAGATGTCTCATATAAATTCGCCAGTACGATACAATTGTTCGTTAGTATGTATCCTGTCGGCACGTCAGTCAGATTTGTAAAATTGCTCGCCGTACAGCTGTTCTTCTTTATGCTAGAGAAGTCGACGAGACTTGATTCTTCTCGGATTATATCCATTATTTTATTGTATACCAGTTCCTTTTTTTTCATATGTTAGATTTATTCATGTGAGCCCAACCCGACGATAATGTTCATTTATTTTGTAGTTGCTCGCCCTCCCAGTGAGATTTCCCTAAGTGATGTAGTAACGTTGGGTCGCTCAATACCTATTTGTTAGTTGGTTAAGTAAGTCAGTTTCGTATACTATTTCTTATTGTTCAGCCAAGGGTATTTGTGATAAGTGTCCGTCTAACCAAGTTAAATTATTTTGTTCTAGTATTTTATTCATGTCAACCGTCCAAGGGTGACGTTCATTTATTAGGTAACCTGTATCATGCAAGTCAGTTTTGTATTCTGTCTGGTTTGAATATCGTCTATTTGTTTAGTCTAAATGAGTCAGTCACTTCAGCGCTTTGATGTTTCCATAAGTCCCAAGTTCATTCGAAGACTCGGCTTAATGTCTCCATTGCCAAAGGCATAAAATCTATTCGTTGTAATTTAAGTTCGGTTAAGTTGTCACTTGTCCAGTAATCCAGTCAGTCTCGCTCGATTGTTACCTTTTGTCATGTAATGTCCATCCGTAACTTGAGTCTCTCCAATGTCATTAGAATCCAGCATTATTCGTCCAGTCAGTCAATAAATTCCAGTCTAAGTAAAGTCAACTGTCCTTTTTAGTATTCAATACTAAGAGTAAAGGTAAGAGTAAATGTAGCATCAATCCAACCTCCTGCAGCGTCCGCATCCACCCTCAAGAACCCTGGATGAAGAAAGTGGTTCAAGCCGTCGAGGACAACGGCTTCTTTTAAGGGGAAGGTGATGTAGTCAAATTGCCATCTTTGAAAAAGGCGGTCTTCCTACAAATTTGACTCGGGCGGTTTTCTTCCCTTCGATTCGGGCGGTCCCTCCCGCCGACTCAGCGTTGGACCATAAGGAGTCAGGTCCTTCTGCGCCTCCCCTACGCGCAAGGGAGGGGAAGAGTATAAATACCCCCGCTCCCCACACATCGACACAGTTCACCGAGATCTTACCTGAGACCAGACCTGCGATTTTATAGTTATAGTTGGATTTGTAGTTGAGTTAGAGAAAAGTAGTGTTGAGAGTGGTAGTTGGGTTGGTTCAGAGAGAGTTTAGTTTATTTTATCCCTCCCACGATCGATCCCCCTGTGGAAGAAGACGAGCGGACTTGGCAAGGAAACGGTTTCAATTCGGACACGCAAAATAACAGTCGAGCAAGAGAGAGAGAAGGCGATACGACCCCACCGGAAGGCACATTTGAACCCAAGTGTGTACTCAGTACTGCCGTGGAAGTATACTTGTTCCAGGAGCCAGCAGCCAAGAACAATCGCCCCGGAGCCCCAGGAATTCATCCCTGGACCAGAAGCCCGGAAGGACCATCCCTGGACCTATTGGACCACCGTTCCAGCGGAGGTAGGAATCATTCCTTTTCTTACTTATCTTTACCTAAGCGATATCATTCGCGTAATAGCGCCCCTCAGGCTTGGTGCATCACACTTCCTAACGAGAGTCACAAAGGGGTTATACCCGTCTGTTCCAGAACTCTCCACATCTTTGGCCCCAAGAAATCTCCCTTGTCCCTCGTATCATCGACGTCCGAACCCATCGCTGAACCCTCGACTCTGGTGCCACATTTTCAACATCTTAAATTACACTTATCTAACATACGTACCTTCTTAGTTCTCCTCCCCGTTCATGTAATTTCCGTAACTCGCGACTATTCAATTTCATCTCGTACATTCTGTCTTTTCTTTTGCGCCTTCGCGACCCCGCTTCATGTTGTTACATTTCCTATAATAAATTCAGTTACCTTGACGTATTGAGATTCTTTCATATCCTTTTGAGAACCGTAGAGTCACCTTTCGAACCGCCATAAGGCCTCCAAATTATTAGTTTTATCGTTAGGAATTTACAGCCGTACCATAACCTGTACCCGAAGTCAGAACCTGTGCAACGCTGACTACGGGGCCGCTGCCAACCTACAAACTTCAGGTAATTTACTTGTAGACTTTTCGCTGCCAAATTTCAGCCGTAGCTCGCCATCCATTACTGACATAGTCATAAGTAGGTTTGCAGGCAGGATAGTCACACAAGTAACGATTACAAACTTTTGTTTGTTTGTGGAAAAACTAGATTATTCATTTCAATCAAACTAGATACTAAGGAACTAGAATCAAAAATATTTAAACTCATGTATGAATGTTACATCCTCAAACAACTCAAAAAAGCGCAATCGGCATCAAAAAGGCCACTCGGACAATAATTCTTCTTCAAATTTTTGTTGTAAAAATGTCATTTTTTTTCATTCAAACTAGATATTCGTCTCGAACCTGGGGGCCTCAGTTTTTACATCGTACTGACGGTAGGCAAGCAGCAAGCAGGGTAGTTTGATGTCCCAGTCTTTCTGATTATTTCCTACAGTGGCTAGGAGGTTCCATAGCGTTCGATTGAAACGTTCGACTAGTCCATCACTCTGGGGTCGCAGGGATGTCCTTGTCTTGTGTATGCCGAGCAAAGTGGTCACTTCTTTGAAAACATCCGATTCGAAGGTCTTTATACAGGAGTTTATACAGTAGGTAGGTACCTACTTCGATATATACGTAATCTCTATTCGTAAATAATGAGCTTCCTTGATTACCACTTCTGACTGCAGTAGATACAACTAAAAAAGATTTGCCATTATGTTTACGAAGCAATGTCAGTTAATAACTTGGCGTAATATATCAGCTTCCCTTGACACTACAGAGGCTTTGGGATAATGACATTCTGTGATAAATTGCGGGCATTCCAAAAAGTGGCAAACGATTTTCCTGAAATGAAAACTAAATTGGCTGAATGCCAATTGCATCCTGACCAAATGATGTATTTCTTATGTAATGAGGGGTATTTATTAGTTTTTTTTGCCTTATCCCAGTCTGTTACTATTTTCTTGTTCATAAGCGCTCTAACATTTTGTATCAATTTACCATAGTTTGAGTTACACAGATATTTCAGCATCTGAGATTGGGAGCGGTATTTAGCCTGTGCCCTTTTTTGATAATTAAATTCAATATACGGCCGAACCCATTGGCTTTGTTTAAAATGTACCACTTCGTGTACTCGCGTGATCTCAACACCTAAGCTAGCCAACAGTTGTAGCAATCTATAATGACTAACAAAATTTGTCTGCTTTTCAAGTGTTCCTACTAGTTTTTGGTTTATTATTTTCAATAATGAACCATTGGAATCGAGCATGGAAAAAAAATTCTTACACCCCCTCAAAATTTGATGGTTTACGTTTCAAGGTATGTAGAATCCAAAACTGCAATAAAAATATTTCTGTCTGTCCGCCGTACGCCGTACGCCGTACTGGCCACTTTTCTTAGTTACCATGAAAAAAAATTGATGAAATTCGGGTTATAGGTTCCGTTCGGCGTCTAGTTGGTCCTCGAAGCTCGACGTTAGTGTCAGTCATCTCTAAGGGGTTCAAAATAGGGGTTGAAATTTTCAAAACGCCTATACCATTTTTTTACGTGAATATTTTTACGGTTTTAAATAGTTCTTGAACTTGCGGGTTTTTTAAGACCATCCGGAGCGTCGTACGTCCAGCCGTTCGTTCACAGTAAGGCCCCGAAGTTTGCACCGACAGGTATTTTCGACTCCAGTGTGAATGAAATTGTATACAATTCAAACCAAATGTCGTAACCAGAGACGCGCCCACAATAGGAAATTTGGCGGAGATAAAATCATTGGTAGGGATCACCTGATTATATTGGCGGAGTATGAAGTCGAGTTGGTTGTTCTGTGATATTATTTCATTTGAAAAATGACGGCTCTTTTTGAGTGTGTTGGTAGGTAGTGAAACTTGAACAAACGTTGAAGTATTTTTGATGGGTAAATTATTACTACGGTAAATCATTACTCAACGGTAAATTATTACACAACAGTTCATTATACCATCTACGTAGAAGGGGCTGGAGTTTGTTGGTAGGTACGTTTGCAACTTTTTTCACTCCACATCAACAATTTCTTTTGAGAACTTCATTATGTGTGTTTCTTTTGTTAGGTACTGTTTGTCATCGGCAGAATTATTTTAGCAACATTTAACTCGTGATTTAGGTAGGTACCTAGTAACGAGTACGGGGTTAGGTACTAACCTACGGAGGGTCTGCGATCTACATAATATGTATAGAATAGTACATATCATATTATATAGACGGGTTATCTATACATAGAGATGTGATCTGTAACAGAAGGGTATTCTATACAAAATAATAAACCGTTGTGCAGGGATTTGCAGCGTTTTTTTACACTTTAAGCCCGGAATTAGCTTGTGGTTAATGACGGGTAGGAAATCATTGAATGTCTTGTGGAGGTGGGGGTGGTGTAACTAAACTAACATTGGCTAAATATCCTTAAGGGGATTCATCACTTACGCTAAGGAGGTCGACAGCTGTTGGTGGAATGTACTCGAAATCTGATATAGGCAAATAATTTTTCATACGGTGGGCATAAAGCCACGAATCGACTGTTCAAAAAGGCTGTAAATTGTATTGTCGGTTATTAACTCAATTTATGCGGATGTCAGACTAAGTATTGCCTGTTGAGCAATACCTGGTAACGAGTACAAATGAAATGGGTCCAGCATGTATTCAGATGATAGCATTTCCATGCGAAAATTTTGAAAAACTGCGGCGATTAACAAAACATCTGAAACTAGATACAAAGTACTAAATTCCCCCAATGTTTTCACTCCAAACGTGTCCCATATTAATTTGACCCTGTCATACTTTTCCTGGGCGATATGCTGCTCATACAGCTCTGAAAAAAATTCTTCTTTAGAAGGGAGTTGTGGGAACTGCAGCGACGAAAGCTCAATTCCACACTCGATCTGGTACCTACACGTCTACTGGCGGTCAGTCCCACGCCATCTCTTGGCGAGCTCTGATACTATCTCCCCTCCGCATTCCAGCGCTCAAGTGACGAAAGTTCAATTCCACACTCGACCTGGTATTTGAAATAATGTCACGTCTATGCATGCATCGTGCCTCGCTGAATCAAACTATCGATAATAACATATTTTACTATCCAATTATATGCTAGCTGGAGGAGGGTTTGCTGGTTACTGGCCCATCGAGCTATTTTGCCGCGTAATATTCGCTATGTATATCCTCATATTCAACACCTACCTTAAAAAGCTCTCAATAGCCAGTCTAGTCCCAACCACCGTGGAGTTAACAACTACCGTGCGTTTGTACCTGAAGTACCTGTTCTGAGTCCCCCTATTCTGAGTCCCCCATACCGTCTAATCTGCCCCTTTGACGTTTGCCGCGCTCCTTGCCCTCCCCTGTGAGTTCCTTGCCCTCCCCTGTGTGTTCGCAAGCCGCCTCGCTGGGGAAGATGCCCGGAACTGGCTTCAAACCGAAGAAGGCTTCGAATATTCTTCACCGCAACCTTCGTCTCCAGTCCATCGATCCCGATGATGAATTTCGAGTGCTTCAAAAGCGTGCCAAAGTGGCTCAGGACACTTCGTCCACCAATCCCATTATACCACCAACTAGTTCCTCCAACCAAATGGATCTCGACAGTGCCTCCTCCATCCTCCAACCCAACGTACCAGTTAAAAATGCGTACGAAATTTTAGCTCATATTCCCCAGGATGCTGGGCAGCACCGTGAAACCCGTAATGAACGGGTCCCTCCGATCGTCCTCGAAGGTGTACCAACCAACATCAAAGAATTCACTAATGAACTCCGCTCTCTCACAAAAAATGAATTCTTCCTGAAACACAGGGGGAAAACCACCCATATTTGTTGCCAATCACGCGACGATCACTCGAAACTAGTCAACAGACTCACGGAAAAAAACATCCTCTTCCATACGTATGGTTTCCAAAACGAGCGCCAGAACAGATTTTTCCTACATGGATTACCATCTACTTACACGGCGGATGAAGTCAAAGTTGATTTAGAACAACGAATTCAAGGTTTGCTTGGTGTATTTCAACTCCACAAGACAGAAAACTATGTTAAAACGCCACTACCGGTCTTTGTGGTTACAACAACGCAAGATGTTCCACTGCAGACACTTCGCAACGTACCTGCCGTCCTCTACCATAAAGTCAGGGTGGAAAAATACCGATCAACAGGGGCGATTACAATGTGCTTCCGCTGTCAGCGATTCGGTCACTTGTCCAAACACTGCAACCTCCGCCCACGCTGCGTTCGTTGTGGGGGGGCGCACGATGTTAAAAACTACCAACGTGAGGAAACTCCGATCAAATGTGCTAACTGTGGGGGGGGACATGTTGCCAGTTACCGCCAGTGCCCATCCAGGGTGGACGCGACCCTCAAGAAACACGTAGGCGGCGAACATGAAAAGACTACGATGCCCCTTAAACCGCAATTAAACCCTGCCCACTTCCGAACAATACCGGAAAACGGTCGGTCTTTCGCCTCGGCTCTCAGGGGGCAAGGGCCGATGCCAACCCCAAGATTTCCGCTCCCCCCCCCCCCCCCCCCCCCCCCCGGGCCCCACAAGCCGGCTGCTCCGCGCCATGACGTCCAGGACACCCTACAAATGATACATGAGGCCAACGAGATAGTCCAAGAACTCAACGCAATGAGGATACCGGAAATCATTACTGAACTTCGTAAAATGGTAAGTGAACTCAAGTCTGTCTCCTCCGCGATTGAAAGAATATCCGTAATTTCAAAATACACCTACCTGTTTGATGACTAACTGCGATAGTAACCCTCCAACCTCATGTCCGGTGACTACCAAAACTAGTACCGCTTCCAGCCCACTTAATATTATTCTCTACAATGTCAGAGGCCTAAAGAAGAACCTCACGGACAACAAAAACAAAACCCAACAACAAAACACCCATATAGCGATACTTACGGAAACCCAGTTAGCAACGCGCACTAAAATTCACATCCCGGGTTTCACTGTCTACAGGTCAGATCGCGCTAAGAGAGGGGTTCTTATTGCCGTGAAAACCTCAATAAATCACCACTTGATTGACACCCCTCTCGCCGACGGTATGGACATCATAGGTATCAGTCTCAAAATACAAAACACACTAACACGAGTAATTGGCATTTATAACCACGTTACCAATAAAATCGACCCCGACCTCTTACTTTCTCTCATTCATCCGCACCATCCAACAATCCTTGCGGCCGACTGGAACGCTCGACATGCTATGTGGAATTGCTCCCGAAAGAACGATAATGGAAAGATTATCCACGACCTCATAACACGAAACCATATCAACATAGCGTTCCCTCCCACCCCTACGTTCTACCCTGTCACTACCAGATGTAGCCCGAGTACCATAGATTTCATACTTACCAAACACACCCGCCTAGTGCACAACATGGAAACCCTAGCCCAAGGCCATAGTGACCACGTACCTGTACAATTCCAGTTGTCACTCAATGCCCCTCATAATCCCCCCCAGTACCGATACGATTTCAAACGAGCCGATTGGAAGCTTTTTCGATCCTTACTAAATGACACCATAACTACTACCAACCCCCCAATGACTACTAACGACGAAATAGACGGGAACGTCCAACGCGTTAGTACTATGATCCTGCATGCCCTCGAAGCCGCGGTACCTCAGGTCCGCGTTGCTAGGACGACCCAAGCGCTCCCTCCACGCATTGCAAACCTAATTAAACGGAAAAATAAGGTGAGGAAACGTTGGCAAAACCACAGATATCTAGCGGATAAAAGACTGTTCAATGAGCTTCAACGCATTGTACACACAGAAATAGAGGAATGGACGCAATCCACCTGGGATGACAAATTGTCAAAAATGTCACTCCATGACAACTCCGTCTGGAAACTGACCAGGTGGTTCAACTCCACTCGAACGTTTTCTGTTCCCACCCTCAGACGAAACGATGTCGTAGCCACGGGCGACCTAGAGAAGGCTGAACTATTAGCTACGCACTTCCTCTCGGTCCACACTGACGCAGAGTCCAGGGGTAACAAATCCTTCATAGAACACATAAACTCGCAGGCACAAAAAATCACACAAAACCCAATTTCGGCACTGGATCAACAAATTAAATTCACGACGCCCACTGAAGTTAAGAAAATTATTAAAAACCTCAAAATCAACAAAGCCCCAGGTCATGATTCCATTCCTAACCTAGTGCTCAAACGCCTCCCAAAAAAAGCTGTAGTATTTATTGTCAATATATTCAACTCCTGCCTCCGTACCCACTACTTCCCCTCTGCCTGGAAACTCGCGACCATCATCCCGATCCCAAAACCTAATAAAAAACCCTCCGACCCCTCTAGCTATCGCCCAATTAGCCTCCTTCCCACCTTATCCAAAGTGTTTGAAAAGATTGTCCTCTCCCGCCTCCAACAAGAAATCACAAGCCTCAACATCATTCCCCATTCCCAAATGGGCTTCAAACACGGCCACGCAACGACCCATCAATTAGCCCGAGTTGTTGAACATATCAAAACTGAAATGATTCAACAAAACACTACGGCACTGCTCCTACTCGACTCCGAAAAAGCCTTTGATTCAGTGTGGATCGAGGGGTTAGTGTACAAACTCCACGAATACGGGATGCCGTTAGGGTTCTGTAAATTTCTATCCTCATACATGACGAACAGACGATTCCGAGTGAAGTTGAATGACCACTATTCTTCTTACCACACCATTCCTGCAGGCGTTCCGCAAGGTTCCGTGCTATCCCCGGTTCTTTTCAACGTCTACATCTCTAGTGTTTTTGACGATCCTCCCCCCCACACCCATATAGCAGGTTTCGCGGACGACCTCGCTATTTATACATCCAGTCCAAGCCCAACAAAAGCTTCCAATCGGCTGCAAAACGCGACACATCTCACGATTCAAAAACTGGAACAATGGAAAATTAAAGTAAACGCTGTGAAAACGGAGAGCATCCTCTTTACTTCAAAACGAAACGTCCCCCAGGGTATTTCGGTCAGAGGTGTCAAAATCCCCTTCTCCAACTCCATCAAGTACCTTGGCGTCCACCTGGACAAACGCCTCACCTTCAGCGACCATGTCACGAAAACGAACAAAAAGGCGCTCTCCAAACTGGGTAGGTACTACAGCCTCTTCAAGTCCCGAGCCCTCAGCACAACACTTAAATTAATTATCTACAAAACCATAATCCGACCCACCCTCACATATGCAGCTCCGATATGGCACACCGCCGCCCAGTCCCACTTACACAAATTCCAAGTCACACAAAACAAATGCCTCCGAATTGCGACAAACAGCCCCTTCAGAACAAACCTAGTGAACTTACATGCTGAGTGTGACATCGACACCCTCTCTGACCACATTCAAAAATTATCAGATAAATTCAACAGTGCCCTGCCAGCCCACCCCAATCCATTCCTAACCAGCGTCAACACCCTCTTGAGGCCCAAATGGGGGCCCCGACCACGGAGCAGGCAGACTTGAGGTCACATTGTAAATAGTGTACAAATTGTAAACTTTTGTACATAGTGTAAATATTGTGAAATTCTTGTAAATAGTGTAAAAATTGTTTTCTTCCTACTAGTACTGAGATCCTGATCTGTGGGTTTTTTCACTTTTTACCACGACCTTCCTCCCCCCCTGTTACCTATTCCTCACCACTATGACGCACCGAAAATGTCACCATGTTAATACTGAAATATCAAAAAAGGCCCTTTGGCCGGTGTTGTATGTATTATCTTAGAAATCATATTGTATTGTACATAATTCATGTTAATAAACGTTCTGTATTCTCAATAGCCCAGTGGTAAGGCAAGAAACTCCCAAGAGAGAGGTTGGGGGATCGAGCCCCGCCGGCGGAGGAAAATTGTTTCGCCGCTAAACGGAAATACTGCGTGTTGATGTAGTTGGCCCAGTGGCCTCATCAGAAATTTAAAAGCCAGAAAGGGGCTAGCCCCCCTTAAAGTAAAAAAGTACAAATCAGGATGTTGTGTGAGCCCACGGCCAGCCTCAGTATGGCAGAAAATATTGTGCCCCGTAAAAAAGTACACATCAGAATGGTGTGTGAGCCCGCGCCCTCGGGTTGTGACGTAGGAGTCGGGTGCAAACGAGAGGTTTGCACTGCTGACGTCATCTAAGTGACATGTGTGGGCATCGGTTTTTCACATAGACTCGGGTGCGCGAATGAGCTGTTTGCACCTCTGACGAGGTGGTAGTGGAGGGGGTAAAAAGTGCCAAGTGAAAATGTACAGGTTACATCTACTAGGGTAGGAAGTTACGTCAAATTTCCTTAGGTAGGTACTAATCAGCTCTACGCTAAAACCCAATAAACGAAGATTTTTTTCAAGGGTTGGTATAGAATTATTTTATGAATGTGAGTAACCAAACAATTGCGGGTTCTTTGAAGGAAGGTAGGTAGGTAGGTAATTCTTCCACCAGCAATAACATCCCTCCTCCGACTTTTGAGTTAGTCAAGATAACTGTTTCAAGACAATACCTTCCGTATGCTCCCAACCCCCGCCCCACCAACCTTCCACCCCCCCTCCACCCACGGATATATTCCTTTCGTTCCTACTGCTGATCTTGTGGAGACACTGACTGTTACTAAGTGAAGCTTTCCCCAATTTCATATTATAGTAATTTACTCTAGTAAATAGTTTTGCGAAACAAGTATTTCTTATCATACTTTGTTTGGCTCTTTGTGTTCTGTTCAGATTTTTTACCTTTATCTCCCTTCTGAGTTCTCTTCCCCTTTACTGAACCCATTTTATCCCAGTTACCGTTTCAGGTGAGTTTCTATTATACATATAAATGAGTATTTTATTTTAATTGTTTAATTAGAGCCAATGAGTACTGTACTTGTGATATTGATCAATAATCTGTTATGTAAATTGGAATGTAATAGTTTTCCTTGGGTTATGGTTGCATTGGGATGTCCGGAGGGGGGGTTGGCACCACTGGGCAGAGCGGAACTGAGTAGTAGCCCGATTACTCCCCCGCGGGGACCAAGTGGTTATGGTGTGGGGCCAAAGTGGCTAACTAGGGGGTGCGTCTAGGGGGCGAGGCTATGAAGCATGGCGGGGGGGGGGGGTCCTAGTGGAGAGGGGAAGCCCATTTCATTAATTCATTTTAGCGAATTTTCGAAGAAAAGGAAGCTATTGTTCTCGGTCCAAAATTTTTAAAAGTCGAATTTCCGAAAGATTTTTGTACCAAAATCCGTTTCAGGCCATCCTGAATTCACTGCCGAAAGACACCAAAAATTATATGTATATATATATAAGTAGTATCGGAATACCAATCCTGGCTCACTGCCTTAGATCTCTGATAAAAAGTTTTAACATAAAAGATCAGAACACATATTTTCACTTGAATCCTTGATGTTTTTTATTTTCACTTGAATCCCTGATGTTTTTTATTTTCACTTGAATCCCTGATAAAACTTTTTTACCACAAAACATCAGAACCAGTGACTTTTTTAAAAAATATTTTTTTATCAGAAACTCTAGTGAACTCTAAAAAAATGCAAATTTAGGGGGTCGATATTTTCGAAATTTAGCTCCCTCTGATGTTTTCACTAGAAAAAATAAAAAAATTAAAATGACGTCACGCTAAAAATATTTTTGAATCGTCTTAAATTAAAATGACGAGACGCTCTTCTGAATTTGGGAATCCCAATCTATTTAAAGGTGAGGTCGATTCAGACAGGAAAAGTGTACAACAATACAATATAAAATAACCTGCTAGTTAGTAGCATAAGAACTTTTTAATGAACACAGCTCATTAAAAATAAAATCTCCTTCATATTCCAAACATCCTGAGCTTTTAGCAACAGTATCGAAACTGAAACTCAAAATCCTTCTTTAGTTTGTCTTTACTCTCACTATAAAGCAATTTTCTAAGTTGATATTCAGAAGCATTTTTAGGAACCTGGATTTTTAGGAGCGGTGGTTTACCATCAACACCCAAAAAACGTTCTTTCAACAACCCTTTAGAATATCTATACTCTCTCAATACACGTTGAATCTCGTCTAGTGCGTCACAGTTTCTATCATAAAATCGAAATTCAGGTGTCTTTACCAACCCCCAGAAACCTCCATGTTCATCACATAAATCTAATGCTTCATCATTTAAACCCATATCTCTTTATTTATTATAGAAAATATTTTTTTTAATCTACGGACCCACCTTTAAGTATTCAATTCAGATGAGGGGTAAGTTAAAAGGATCTCTCCAATAAAATAAAAATGGAACACTTTAAAACGTTAAGAGAACTAGAAGATGGAAATTGTCTTTCCAAGAGTGAGTGGTGGGAAGTATCTGAATCTGGAGAACTGACTGATTATTTCGTGAGGAAGTATCATAAGTTTTTGGATTTACCAACTGTGAAACGTAACTTTTTTACCGGAAAAAATAAACTAACTGAAAACATTCTAAATTTTACTCCTTTCAGAAATTCTAGGGTTAGAGTACGAAATGGTAATATTTGTTTTGAATGCATCGAAGAGGATAATCAAATTATGCTAAACTTTGTGCACAGAATATTTGTAAGAGGAGGTCCCATTAGGCTTTTATAAGGGATCCCTTATAAAAATTATAATTTAGTATTTACTTTAATCCTACCTATAATTCCATTTCTTTTTTATTATTTTCTTTTATTATTTCTTCAAGGCGAGTTTTAAAATTGTCTCTACTTATGTTTATTTCATAGTGACCCCAAGCCAAAGTATCTATGCCATTTTTCATTATAAATCTTTTATCATCATGAGCGGAAAGAGCTTTCTTATTCTGTTGTACTGTGGTCACATCGTGTTTTTTCGATTTGAATAATATCTGTTTCTGATAGTTTGGTTCTTTAAAGAATAAGCATCTTTTATAATCCTCTATACTTAAACTCTTATTAACGACATTTTTCTTTACTCCTTTAGATTTTTTCGTAACATCATTAGTTTCGAATATTTTAAAAGCGTAGCACTTTGGGCGAAGTCCAATAAACTCATCCATAATCTTACCTTGTAACTCATCTTTAAATTTCCCATACACTTTTTTATTAACTTGTGGAATATTGTAAACATTATTTTTTGGATAGTCAGAAGTATCAAAATGATCCAACATATTTTTCATATCATTATAAAAATCATCCGTTTTTATTTCCATTATTAAACTATCTGTATCTCCGTATAATAAATTTACATCACTTTTATATTGTTTTTTAACCGTGTTGTAATAAAAATCATACATACAAGTTTTTGAAATTTCTAGAATGCTCATACCAATGAAAATTGGTTGTTTAAATGTGATATTTACTTTTTCCATGTGTACAGCTGCTAAGTTTTCGGAAAAAATAGTTCTACCTTTAAAGTTTGGTTTTGAAATTAGTTTTTCCAATTTAAAACCATCAGAACAAAGCCTAATATCCACATGTTTACGTACATTCATCATTGTCCTCCCATATACACTATTAACCATCTCTTTAAAAAATTTTTCTTCGAATTTTGTTTTGGCTTTTGCTCTAAGATTTGTATTGTAATCAATATAGCTTTTTAACCAAGCACTTTGGCCAAATTCTAAAACCTTATGAATTTTTTCTAATTTCATTCCTAGTTGTAAATACTGTTTTAACGTAATGTAATGGATAACGTATTTTTTCTTATCATACAACGTGCATAAAAGTTTTGATAGTTTTTCATCACCATAGTTATTTTCAGGAGCTAAAGGAAAATCAGAGTGTAAATCGTGGAGTTCTTGAGGATATTTTAAATCAACTTCTAAAATATAACCCTTGGGTGAATCATCAGGAATGGATTGTATATCGAAATTATCTAGATCCATTTTCCATTCAAAATTTCCATAAGGTAAAAATTTACTCATCGCCCAACCGTAAAGATTATTTGCATCCAAGTATTCAATGAAAACAGTTTCTTTTTCTTTGATGAATTGGTCTCCCATATATTTATTATTAGCTTTCGCGTATCGTTTTGAACATTGAGAAATTCCGCCTCTTATTCCTTTTTCTATGAGTAAAATCTTATCATAATCTGTTAACAATTCTATCTTTTGTTTGGTCATTCTCAACATACAGTCCCAAGCGAAACCTGGTGTTGTATAATACCAAGCGGGGTCTAATTTATATTTTTCTAAAGATATATTTCTAAAGTTTTCCATGATATCTGCTAACAAAAGAACATCAATTTTATTGTAAAGTTCTGTAAATTCTCCCAAATTTTTAATTTTGAATGTAGACCAAATTTCTAGAGCATTTTTATAATCATTTTCTTTAACATTTTCTCCAGTTAGTTTACTGTAGAATTTCTCTATAGGTGGAAGGTTAGTTTCTCGATATTTTTCAACAGAGTCCATATACTCATATGGATAAGCTAATTTTCTAGTAATTAGTTCGAGATGTTCTTTTGGGAAATACTTTTTTATTTCCTTAAATTGATTTTTAGTTAAAGTTTTAGCTAAAGAATCTAAAGAAGCAGAAAGAAATTTAAAAGAATCTATGAATCTCAATTCTATAGTCTTTTTCTTTTTGTGACCATTTTTATCGAGTTCATCAATTTCATAAGCTATCATTTTAGAAAAGGAAATGTACTTCTCTTCACTTTGCGGTAAAAGTTTAATATCGTAATTATCTTTTTCAAATTCTTTAATAAATAGATGTGCATCGTAGCCAGAAAGATTGTGGAAAAATACTGGAATAAACTTAGGATTTTTATATTCTAAATTACAAATCGAATGAGCTGCTCCTCTGTACATTCCAGTCAAATGTGAGTGATCCCGTACTTTTATACAATTATCAGGTATATTTGACTTCAAAACTTCTAATTCTTCATTATATATATCTGCTTGATTGTCATCTTTTTTATCAATAAAGTGTTGAATTGTTTTTCTCAGTACATCAAGTTTATTTTCAATTATAGGTGGGAGTTCATTAAATTTTCTTTCACAAATGTGGCAACTCTCAGCAATATCGTATTCTCTTTGTTGTTCTTCGGTTAAATCTTTCATGGGAATATTAACGTCATAGTATTTTCTCGCCACCATTAAGGCATCTTTTTTTATTTTTTCGTAAAATACTTTTACCACATCCTGCCCAGAATATTGTACAAGTTTATAATCGCCTACATAGTTTTTCCTACTTTCGTCTTCGGCATTTTTCATGAAGTAAACAAAACTGTACGGTTCATGTTTTTGAATGTCATTTGTATAGCATTCATCGGGATTTGGTTTGCAGGTATCAATCTTTTGTAACATACATTCAAAATCTGCATAAATTGTAAAAGGTACTTTTAAAGAGTGGCTATAATTTTCAAATTGTAAGATGTTATCATAAGGTTCTGGTAATTCCGCCTTAACAGCTTTATGAACACCGCAATATACTTTATGTTCGTTTAGTTTAACCTGAGTTCCAAAGCTATTTAAACACATTTTACATAAAAATCGTTTGTGACCATCCTTTGTTAGCTGACTATGACCTACCAGTTTCCATAGATCTTTGATCCAGCAGTAATGTTCAGTTTTCTCGTTTTTCAAGTACAACAAGTCAATGTGCCTTTCCTTTTCATCTTTCGTTATTTCCAAGGGTACTATAGTATTTTTTTCATTCAGACAGTAAACATTAATGGAAATCCCAGTTCTTTTCTCAAACTTTTTTACGTCTGTAAGTTTCATAGGAAAACTGATATCTTTCAACGCTTCGTCAAACTCATGTTCCCAACTAATGTACTTTCCTATTCTATCAGAATTTTTATCAGCTGGATGTAAAGCTGAAAGAACAGACCAAAGGAAACATTTATTATCGTCATTTTTCACATTTATAATTGCTTTCCTACTTTGTAGAAACTTAGGGAGTTCAATGTAAGACGATCCTTTCAAAGGAACGTACTTGTTAACGTTCAGTTCCAAATGTTTGATCTTATGAAGTTGCCAATTAGATCCTTTAATTTCGAACGTTTCCATTTCATTTAGAATTTTCTGTTTCATTTCATCGTAACAGTTTGCAACTTCTGCTGAATGCAATATTATTACGTTTTTAGTTTTGAAATTGAGTTCCTGATACTCCATGTTATTTTTGTTAGTTCCTTTTTTAAATTCTGCGATTAAAACTACATTAACTTTTAGTTTCATTTCTCTAAGTTTCCATTTGATTAAACCTGTTGTGGTTCTTTCAATACTGTTCAGAAATTTGGAAGCATCTTTAAATCCTTTCGTATTTTTAATGTTGTAAGTCACTAATCTAGATTCAAATGCAGTTTCCTTTTCAACAACTTCCGTTTTCGGTTCTTTGCTTTTTTCAAATACTTTTTCACTAAAATTAAATACTTTGTGCAATTTCCTCGGTATTACATATACAGATTTCACTTTTCTAGCTTCTCTGTTTTTTTCAAATACTTTTTCACTAAAATTAAATACTTTGTGCAATTTCCTCGGATTTACAAATACAGGTTTTGCTTTTCTAGGTTTTCTGATAGTCATTGTCCGGTCCGGGTCGTTTTTTCCATGACTCTTAGACTTTAGGTGCCTAGCCCAATTTTTATAAGTAGTGCTAACATTGCACTTTTCACAATGCCTTCTCGTATCATACATTTTATTATAGGATATATAATTTTTCGAATCATTCATTTTTTTATTAGAAAAGAGATTCTTTTAATTAACCCCTCATTTTTTTGAATTCTTAAAGGTGGGTGTATGGTACACACCCACCTTTTTCTTTTGTCTATTATTGGTGAGATCCTTTTAACTTACCTCTCATTTTTTTAGATTTTAATAAAAAAAACGTTTTTAATGGAAAATTTCCATTAAAACAACAATATTATACTAAGAGTTGTCTCCTACAGAGACCAAGTTTTTTCAGAATTCAATTTCCCTCTGCATGTTTTTAAAACAGTTTCATAATCTTTTCCGTTTGAAAGTTCTTTTAACACTATCAAAGACAGATGACCACAAATTGGAGGATCGTTATTTTTTTGAATTTGTTCGGAATTGTAAAAAATATTTTTATTTTCCAAGTATTTTACCAACTCCTTAGGCGGTGATGCGTTTCCATAGGAATCGAAATAATATTTTTCTTTTTCGGATTTTTTAAAATAACAAGTCCAGTGACTACCATTTTGATTAGAATTTTCTAAATTAATAATTCCGCATTCAACGGGTTTAGACCGATTAGGAAGTTCATCCTTCATGAAAACACCTCGGAAATGTTTTATTTTAAAATTTTTCGCATAACGATTTAAATCTAAATTACTCAGAGGTTGGTAGTTTTCCGTTTTTTTCGTTTTTTTAAACCGGACCCAATACTTAAACTTTTTGCATTTTGAGCTAGTTTTTCCATCTCGAGATTATGACGTTTTATTTCCGCTTCTTCAGCAGCTTTATGTTTTGAATCTATTACTGAAGATGCTACTGCAGCACCTCCACCCAATAACGCTCCAAGTGCTCCTATTCCTGCAAATAACAGTGGTAGGAATCCACCCGTGTGATTCAAATGTAGTTGTTCATAATCCAAAGTTAACGTAATTCCTTTCTTTTCTTTTCTCGCTTTTTCAAATGTTTTTGATTGAGTTTCCCACAGACTGATTTTATGTTTTCCGTTTCCTGAAATTTGTTTCGCTGTCAAACGAACTGTAACAGATCTACGCTTTTTGTAAGCGGTTCGCAATTTGGTTAATTGATTTTCGGTTAAATCTATTTTTTTCGTGATCATAGTTATTTATTATAGTAAATTTTTTTAATAATGAATTTTCATACCGAAATATTGTTTACTTTTCATTAAAGCACTCACTTTAGCTGCATCAGTTTTTTCTTTCCAACTTGCATCACTCGCGTACATTCTTTCTTTTGCTAATTCCTCCAGTGCTTTATCTGCTACATGTCTTTCTTTCGTGTCTGTGTGATCCCTGTAAAATTTATCATGTTCCTTACAGCCTTCATCCAATTTATTAATTCCCAGATCTCCTCTTTTCAATCGTTTATCTAGTTTTGTAAATGGACCACAATAGTTGTATCCACCCGACAAATGCATTTCAGGTACGAAACCATCAAGTTTGTTCAGCAAAGTATTTAAAACTCCGGAACCATTTTTAATTATACCTTTCGGTAAACTGTTTACAACTCTCAACAGATATTCTATTCCTTTGGGATTATCTATGTTTTTTTCCAACTGATCGGTTATAAACTTTACAATTCCTAATTTTTCATTGTGAAAATTGTTATTACCAGCTCGTTCTTGTGCGTACAAATAGTACAAACGCTGATGCAGCTGTTGGAGGTTGTCGATGTATTTAAATTCCACTGGATTTTCAGAATATTCTATCAAGCCCGAACCAACTTTACTTGCTTTGATTTCTTTCCAGATAGGTGCGATCAAATCTTTCCATTTTTTCCCTGTACTGGACTTTACTTTATTAGTAGTTGGATCATTCTTTTGGTATAAAGAATTAGTTTGAATGAGAATTTTCTTGTAAACTTTCAAATCCTCTTGAGTGTATTTATCAGGATCAGGCCCTAGAGGATCAGTTAACAAACGCCATAATCCGTGCGTTCCTTTGTACGTTTCTTTTTGAATAACGATTGCATCTCCGTTTACTTGAATTTGTTGGTCTCCGATGAAAATTTTGTCCTCTTCTCCCCATATACCAAATTGTTTATCATCCTGTCTGATGTAAAGTCTAGCAATCGGACCAATTCCTTTCGGACCAACACTATTCGATGGGGATTGATTCTGATCTACCATATCCATGATGTTTGATAAACTATTTCTTGTGTTTACTACGGTCTCATCTGATGTCGTATCAACTAGTGCAGAAGCTCCTTCTGTTGGTTTAATTTCAAGAGTATTAGTAGGCCCGAAAGTCACCAGTTTTCTTTTCTTGACAGGAGAACTACTCGCCATAGGAGCTTGCATGTAAGGAACAATTTCCAACTTCTTGAAGTCCTCGTCAGCTTGTTTCACAGCATTTTTCACTTCAACTAATTTTTCCGTGATGGGAGCAAACATTCTTTCTTTGGTTTCTTTATCATTCAGCATATCCACTCTTGCTTCTCTGAAGGCACTTCTTAACTCTTGTTCTAGTTTTCGAATTTTGTTAGCTTCCTTGACAGTCATTTCTTTTTTGGGTTTTCTCATTAAAATTCGATTTTCTGGTTCTAATTCTGAATCATCAGTTTGATCATCAGTTTGATCACGAGTTTCTGAATCATCAGTTTCAATCTTTTTTTTATGTTCGTTATATTTTTTCAACAAATTTTTTTCTAAATGCTTAACAGTAGGCATAGTTATTTATTATAGTAAACAAAAAATTTTTTTTGATTGTATATTTTTAAAACGTTTCAACGATGGTTTAACGGTTATTTTGATCGTATATTTAAAAAACGTTTCAACGATGGTTTAACGGTTATTTTGATCGTCTAACGATGGTTTAACGGTTATTTTGATCGTCTAACGGTGATTTAACGGTGTTTTTGATCGTCTAACGGTGTTTTTGATCGTTTATTCAAGAAACGTTTTCTCAAACTTTTTCATGTATCGGCCATCTTTTAATTTTTTCTCGAGGTTTATCGTCAGAAATCCATGATTATCGTACCAACATTCGTTGCATATTTCTTTGAATCGATCAAAAGTAAAATCTGTTCCAACATACTCATCGTAAATCGCTTTCATGTAAACTAGGCGTTGCTTGAAAATACACAGAAAATTCAGATTTTCCCTAATCAACTGTGTATCAACTTTAGTGAATGATTGAGTTAGATAAATGCAAGAAATATTCTTATGACGTCCTCTCATGTAATAATCTTTTATAATCTGTTGTTGTTGAACATTAACGCAATCATCAAAAACTATCAAACTGTTCGACTGACAATCATCTAGTACAATTAGTTCGTCACAATTATTGTAAAAATGAGCTATTTCCGTTCCAACTTTAGCCGCTATTTTTTCGTAAGCTTTTCTCAAATCTTTATAAACTTTTTGCTCTAAAGATTTGGAAAATATGTAAAGATTTCCAAACGGAATTCCCCATGGTTGTACAATCAGGTTGCACAATAGATTGGTTTTTCCACATCCGGATGGCCCTACCACTAGGCAGCGTAGGGGCAGAGGTAGTAAATCGTGAGAAGCTGTCTTTTCTTCAAATGAAAAAAGCTCTATGTTATATTTTTGACTCATTTTATTTATTATATTTATTATATATAAATAAATAATGTTTATAAAAATTTCAGGAGATACACTAAGGTTTGAGAGTCCAATTCCACTCGATCCGAATAAAGAGTATCAGTTGGGTATGTCAGCTTTGTTGTTTACAACTAGGAAAACGTTTGAGATAAAAAACTTCGTGTTCGCTTACAGATATACTTTTACTGATGGAAAATATGATCTAAAATATAAAATCGATGGAACGTTCAATGTGAGTTCATTCAAAGCCAAGTTGATTAGTTTTTTATCCAATTTTCAAACTAGTTTGTTAGAGAAAAAAGAAACTATGAAAAAGTATTCTGAAGCTCAAATGAAAGAAATACAACAAGTTACTCCGAATAGTTTGAAATTCGATCTCGAGTATTTAAAAGACGATTCTTACAGAATTGCTGCATACTTTCCCATGGACATGAAGATTGTGGATGAGGGGAATTTTTGCGATATATTTCAGTTGAAACATTGTTTAGGTTCCAATAATTTGTTTAAAAAGAATACCAACTACGTATCAGAGAATAATCCGAAACAACTCGTTCTTTCTGATAATATAGTCGAATGGCATTGTAACATTACGGAATATAGCTTTACAAATCATGATGAACATCCCCATTTGCACGTTGAAAACGAGTTATTACACGTTTCTTTCATAGAGAAACCAATGCCACCTAATACTATTTACACGGAAAAACCAAAGAAAGTAGTTTTCATTCCACTAAGAAAAGGACTGAAAGAAATAAAAATGATAAAATTGTCAACAACCACGGGAAATAATGAACAGATTCAATTCGACGATATTAAAGCTTACTTGTTGCTGAAAAGTAAATAATTTGTATAATAAATAAGATGAACAACATTGATGAAAACCAAAAACCGTCTGCTCCTGCAGTTGAAAATGACATACAATTTACTCCGTTTTACAAAAACATTTACCCTCAGATTCCAGTTCCGAAATTTAATTCCAACAATTATAGAATAAATCGCATTATAAAACAATATGAATTTTTAAAAAACGAAATGAAAATGAGGGGAAATTTGAGAAAAAAATACTGCAAATTATCGAAAACGTTTTTCGGAATAGAGTGTTTCACTACGTTAACCGAACTGGGGATGATTGGTGTTTGTATCACTCTCCCTGTGGCAATCCCTTTTGGAGTTCCACTTTCAGTCGTATTAACAACATTTTCTGCAATCCTGAGAACTTCGGGCAGTTATGTAGGAAACAAAATTAATAAACATTCGGATATCGCACTTTTGGCGAGAACAAAATTAAATTCCATAGAGGAAAAAATCACGAATGCTTTGAAAGATGGTAAAATTTCGGATGAGGAATTCAACAATATTGAACAAGAAATTAAAAATTACGACGAGATGAAAACCAACATTTTGAACGGTTATAAAAATAATGATACGGAAAAAGCGAAACTTTTAGAAAAGGGAAAAGAACTGGGAAAAGCGGAAATTATAAACGCGATTAGAAAAAATGTTTAAATTTAGTTATTACAGTGAGTTGTGTTTTTTATGAGAAAATCTCATAAAAAATTTTTTTCATAGTACCTAAATATTAAAGGCAAATACAAGTCGAGAACACTTAAAAATTTCTTTCAAAACTCTTAAAGAGGGGGGGCGAATCACCTCCCCTCTTTAACCTTAAAGTCGAATACAAGTCGAGAACATTTAAAGAATATTTTCAAAACTCTTAAAGAGGGGGGGCGAATCACCTCCCCTCTTTAACCTTAAAGTCGAATACAAGTCGAGAACATTTAAAGATTTATTCATAGTACCTAAATAAAAAAAATCAAAAAAAATTATGTTTTACTATAATAAAGTATGTATCAAACTAAAAAGATTTTTGATAAATATCAAGACGATATTGTGCGAAAGCAGTTTCGTACAATAAATCCAACTTCAACTTTAAATTTGAATGCTGAAAACAAAAGGACAACTTTCAAAATTGATCTAGAAGACGAATTTCTGTCTAAAAACATTCAGTATTACGTAAAGGGAGTTTTAAAGTCGAAAGATCCAACCAAGGCGTATTCAGGTTCAGATTCAGTCATGTTGATAGATAATTTCGTGGGTCAAATGTTTTCGAGTGTAGAAGTGAAAAAACACAATGTTGTAGTAGACGAAATTGAGAATCCGGGCATTTCTGGCTTGGTACAGGGCCTTGTCACTTTTGCAGGCCCTAAGAATTATAATGGGGAAGTTTTAAATTCAGGTTTTAATTCGAAAGCAATAGGAGGTGGTAATTTCAGTGCAGTTGGTTATCTCGGTGATTTAGGTTTG
Source organism: Leptopterna dolabrata (assembly GCA_954871275.1). Classification (NCBI taxonomy): domain Eukaryota; kingdom Metazoa; phylum Arthropoda; class Insecta; order Hemiptera; family Miridae; genus Leptopterna; species Leptopterna dolabrata. The sequence continues at coordinate 1,089,033 of OX940974.1, read as the reverse complement.
GGGTTTTTCAAAGATATAACCATTCCAATTTTCAAGGGAGGTTTTGAAATAATTTTTATTCGAAACAGCGATAATAACGTTATTCAAGTTTGGAAAAAGGATGCAACCTCGATTATACCTAGTGATGGAGTTGTGGAGATAAAATCTTTTGTTTTGAGAGTTCCAGTGATTGAATATAAAAACGAATCTAAAGTTAATTTGATCGCAGAACTTAGAAGCGTGCCGTACCAATTTCAATTCAAAAGTTGGCAGTGCATAGAACATAAAAACGTTACAGGAAAAACCTTAATGTTCGATATTACAAATATTTACAGAAACGTGCATAATCCGTTATGGTGCTTCGTAGTTTTTCAAACTGACGCGTCGAACGACCAGAAAAAGGACAATTCTAGATTCAATCATAAAGACGTAAGAAATTATTGGATCGAATTAGGTGGTAGAAGATACCCGGAGGAAAATCAAGATTTGGATTTCGATGAAAATGATTATTCTCTGGCGTACAACGCATTTTTAGACTTCAAAAAATCAATGAGTTCCAAGCCATCAATTCCATACATCGAACCAGAATTTTACAAAAGGGATTATCCAATTTATAGCATTGACTTGTCGGATCAACCTCAAAACGTATCTCAAAGTAAAAGTAATTTGATACTTCACGTAGAATTCAATAAAACTGTAGCATCTGCATCAGGTAGCACAGAAGGTACTACTTGTTACGTCATCATTGTAAGTAGAACAAATTTAATTTATGATCCAACTAAAAATATGATCAGGCAAGAAGTAGCTTAAATATTAGATACTAAGGTTTATTTTTAATGGAGTTCACTCCATTAAAAAATCTACTTGCTTGTGTTTGCTTTAATTAGGGGGAGCGAATCGCTATCCCTCTTTAAGAATTTAAAAAAATCTTTCGGTAGCCTTTAATAAAACATGGAGGATGAAATTTATTGTCATAAATGTAAAAAACGAACGAAAAATATAAACGCGGAAATTGTACAAACTGCGAACGGAAGGTGGAGAATTGCAGCTAAATGTCTGAAATGTAAAACTAATAAAAGTAAATTCATAAAAAATCCGAATGAGGAAACTAACGTAATTCCTGAAACTGAAATTTTAAATTTATCTGAAAACGAAAAGTTGGAATTTGCGAAGGAATTACATAAACCCGTTAGAAAGAAATTTCAGAAAAGGAAAATTGTTACTCATGGAAAAGATGATCTTTGGGCCGCGGACTTGATTATAATGAAACAATACGAGAATGAAAACAAGGGGTTCGGTTACATGTTGAATATCATTGATACTTTTTCAAAGTACGTTTGGTCAGTTCCATTGAAAAAGAAAAACGGAATGGTAGTTTCAAAAGCTTTCAAAGGAGTTTTGAAAAATGTAAAATATCATAATCATTCTACTCCTAAACTCCTTCACACGGACAAAGGTTTAGAATTTGAAAATAGACTTTTCAAAGAACTTTTAGACGAGTATAAAATTAAAATGTATCACACGGAAAATTTAGAAAAATCTGCAATCATCGAAAGATTTAACAGAACTTTGAATCAGAAATTTAAAATTCGTTTCGAGGTGAATGGAAATAAAAATTGGGTCGATATTTTACAGGAATTAGTTAATGAGTACAACAAACAAGACGTTCATCGTTCTATTGGAATGACACCTGCTCAAGTTGATGCGAGAAATGAAAATGAAATTCTGAGATATTTATTCAAAAAGACTGGAAAAAATGGAAAAAAGAAATTTAAAATTGGAAATCGTGTGAGAATTACGAAATCAAAGAAAACTTTTGCAAACAAATACGAAGCAAATTGGACGAAAGAGATTTTTGAAATAGCTGAGATTTTAGAAACGAGTCCAGTTACTTATAAAATTAAAGATTTAAGCGGAGAGGAAATCCAAGGAAATTTTTATCCTGAGGAATTACAACTCACGAAATTTTAAATGAATTACACTTATAGGTGCAATTCTCATAAAAAAATCAAAGGAAATTTCAGCAAAATGTCCCAACTTAACCGCACATTCTGTGGCTGCTCAACTTCTACACACAGCATCCATTCCTGAACGATCTCTACCTCCCTTTATAGGAGGGGATCTTTGAATGGCACAACCTTCACGACTTACAACGGAGTTTTAATTCCGTGAGTCATTTCAACTTGGCTTTTCAGTTACGTTGAAGTTTCGGTTTTTGCTGTATTTTAAGTAGATGTTGAGAGCAGAACAGTTAAGAAAGGAAATTTTGATGATAAGGTCGACTCTCACTTCCATCGAGGTGGAATTAGATTAATTATTAGCTTAAGGGCCCATCAGCTAGTAACGCTTCTAATATCTCGAGGGAAGTGTATCCTCATTATTATAGGAAAAAAAATCTTGAGGTTTTGTCCGTGCAGCGATCTGCCGACCTCTCTCTTATAAAGCCGATACGATAACCAATGAGCCAAGACTCCAGTTGTGAACTGAGAGGCGTTCTATAATCTTGAGTAGTGGATTTCAAGGCCGAATGAGGTCAAACGCGCCACCTCCCGCGAGACGGCCACCTCTTCCTGGTTATGCAACCGGTTCACAGATTCGTCGGTAGATAGCGTTTGCTGGCCTACAGAACAACCTTGCATCTTGTTCAATATGTTTTAATGGAGAACCCCCATTAAAACGAACACTTTTAAACTATTATTTTTTTTACTGATCCAAAACCACTCTATCTTGGAACTCTATAATGAAATCTTCACTTAAATTTTGCCTAGATGAAATCCATCTCCAATTTAAAACATCCTTGAACTCTCTGATGAAATTCTCAGATAGTTTTTGCTGTCCAGAAATCCAATACCAGTCAATAAAATTCTCATACTCTCGAATGAATTCTTCAGATAGTGTTTGGTGAAATGAAATATATTCCCAATATACTTTATCCTGGAACTCTCGAATGAATTCTTCAGATAGTTTTTGCCTAGATGAAATATGTTCCCAATATACTTTATCTTTGAATTCTCGAATAAATTTCTCGGATAGTTTTTGCTCAGATGAAATCTCATTCCAGTCTACTTTATCCTTGAACTCTCGAATGAATTCTTCAGATAGTTTTTGCCTAGATGAAATCCGTCTCCAATGTACTTTATCTTTGAATTCCCGAATAAATTTCTCAGATAGTTTTTGCCTAGATGAAATACGTTCCCAATTTACTTTATCTTTGAATTCCCGAATAAATTTCTCAGATAGTTTTTGCTCAGATGATATTTCATACCAACATACTTTATCCTTGAACTCTCGAATGAAATTTTCTGGTAGATTTGGATACAATGAAATCTCATTCCAAGGTACAAAATAACCAGACTCTTCAACAAAATCTCTAATAAACTGTTTATGTTTGATTGAATCAAAATTTAATATGAGAGTTTGTGGATTTACATTTAAGAATATACTCCTCTTTTTATCTATTGGAATATTCACAGCTTTGCAAAAAATGAAATGGTCATAAGCATCTGTGATCTTGTCTCGGATCTCCATGTAAATTTCAGTTGGTAATATAATTTTATTGCTCATCTTATATTTTATTACTATTTTCTTTTTTTTAACTTACCCCTCATTTTTTTTTATCCACCCACTTTTTTCTTTTGTCTATTCTTGTATGGATACTATTTATCCTGTCTGAATTGAATTCTTAAAGGTGGGTCCGTAGATTAAAAAATATTTAAATACATAGGACCCGTCGAATCGACCTCACCTTTAAATAGATTGGGATTCCCAAATTCAGAAGAGCGTCTCGTCATTTTAATTTAAGACGATTCAAAAATATTTTTAGCGTGACGTCATTTTAATTTTTTTATTTTTTCTAGTGAAAACATCAGAGGGAGCTAAATTTCGAAAATATCGACCCCCTAAATTTGCATTTTTTTAGAGTTCACTAGAGTTTCTGATAAAAAAATATTTTTTAAAAAAGTCACTGGTTCTGATGTTTTGTGGTAAAAAAGTTTTATCAGGGATTCAAGTGAAAATAAAAAACATCAGGGATTCAAGTGAAAATAAAAAACATCAAGGATTCAAGTGAAAATATGTGTTCTGATCTTTTATGTTAAAACTTTTTATCAGAGATCTAAGGCAGTGAGCCAGGATTGGTATTCCGATACTACTTATATATATATATATATATATATATATATATATATATATATATATATATATATATATATATATATATATGTGATGAATTTAGAATTTTCATCACGGTGGCGTGAAGGAGAGAAAAGTCGCAGGCGGCGGTAGTCCACCGATCATCTACGACTTTGGGAGTAGATAGTGGTGAGTGAGGGAATTTCACCTAGGCGGCGGTAATCCACCGATGTAGGTGAGTGAGGGAATTTCACCTAGGCGGCGGTAATCCACCGATGTAGGTGAGGAGAGGTGCTTGTCTAGGCGGCGGTAGTCCACCGATCATCTAGACAAGAGGAAAAGGTAGGAGGTAAATTCCCAGGCGGCGGATATCCACCGATCATCTGAGAGGAGGAAGGTAAGAGAGAGAGAAGAGAGAGCTGGTTAGAGGAAGTGTCGAATGAAGCTAAAGCTCCAGGATCCAGGGTTATATAGGACTTGGAGGCCTCTCCCTCCAACTCCCTGTTGGGAGTTGGTAGTGGGGCTCCAGGTTGTGTCCCCTGGATTCTGTTGCCTGTCTCCCCACTCAGATGTTTATTAGCGGAAAGTAAGTTTTACATAAGGATATTGGTGAGAGCTTTAAGGTTGCTAGTGGAGTGTTCCCGGGAGGGACTCACGACAGAGGTCCCCCCAGTTCGAACCAATGTTTGAGATAGCTGAAGGCGCAAGGTGACAGGGGCTGAGGGCTGCGGAAAACAAAAGGGGAGCTGAAGGCGCAAGGTGACAGAAGCTGAAGGCTGATGCTAACAATTGGAGTGCTGAAGGCAGAAACGTGACAGGTCGTGACTTAATTCTAGGATTGACATATAGGTAGTTGACATAGTTAGTAAGAGGTAAGTAGTAGTAACATAGGAGTAACATAGGTAAGTAGAAGTGACATAGGAGTTAGAAGTAACATAGGAGTAACATAGGAAGTAGTATGAAGTAAGCAGTAAGATAAGTATAGGTGTAGGTGCATGAAATTGACAATGAAGTGAGTTGACATGATTACAATGATGATGGTGAGGTAGTAGACTAATATGTACAGGGTTGTTATAGGATCATGAGTGGAATGATGATGGTGAGATAGTAGACTAATATGTACAGGGTTGTTATATACAATGTTGGTATTTACAAGGTTGGTATTTACAAAAATTGGTATTTACAAGGTCGGTATTTACAAATTTGGGTGGGTATTTACAAATTTGGTTGGGGGTGACAGATTGGAGCGGGTTGTTGAAATCCGCCGTTCCCTGGGTGTGGATAGCGTGTGGTGAATTGTAGTGAGTGTGTGGGTGGAGTGAAGTGTGTGATTGAAGTGTGTGGGTGGGTGTGGGTGGTGTCCGCTGCGATGAGGCGGCCACGGCGGGGCTGTGAGGTTCGGTACAGTGCGTGTGGGTTAATAAAACACAAGCACTGTCCCGAAATCTCAAGGCCCCGCCGTGATTGCTCAGAGCGGGGCGGAGGACTTGGCCGCCGGGACGCGGGGAATGTAGGGACGCTCCCTCCGTCTGTTTCGCCGCCCGGGCCGTTTTGTCCCGGCGGAATCTATTGGGGATATCCCCGGCGGTGTTGGGGGGGGATTGATGTTTGGAAGGGGCGGTGGGGGTGGCATGAGTAGGGCGAGGCGCAAGTCGTGGAGGAGCGGGGCCATGAGAGGGTCGATGGGGGTGTAGGGAGGGTGTACCCCGGTGGCTTGTGCTGCGCGAAATTCGCGCAGTATACGCCACTGGGGGTACTTCCACCGCCGGGGCCGGGGAGGTAACCCGGAGATCCTTGGCGGGAAAAACGGAAGCGATGAAGTCGGCCCGGGCGAAGGGGGTAGGGGGGGAGAGCGGGTCCGGGACGAAAACGTCCCGGAGTATGGCCGCCATTTCCGGATCCGAATCGAAATCCGGAAACGGCGACGGGGGAAACTGTTGAGGTGGAGAGCGATGGTGCATGGCTAACAGACGGCGGGAGACTGATGGCTGATGTTGGTTGAGGGAGCACAGGGGCGGGTTTGCAGCGGGCGAAAGGTACGGTGTGGGGTTTCCCGTCCATTAGCAGGGTCGCGGTGGTCGGTGTTGTGCGAATGACTTGAAAGGGCCCGGCATAAAGGGGCTGAAAGGTTTTATGCATGCCGGGCTCTTTCAAGTACATGTGCGTGGAAGTGTAAAAGCGTTTGGGGTAAGTGGTGTCGTTTGTCGGTGTTGAGATGTGTAGCGGTTCCCTGTTAATGGACGGGGTGTTGTGTGGAGGGAAAATGTCGGCCGGTAAACGAATAGGGTCTCGGAAAGCGTGTTGTGCGGGACTTGTGTTGTCTGAAGGACGGGCGGAAGTGCGGAGGCTAAGTAATACGTAGGGGAGGGTTTTGGTCCATGAGGGAGACGTGGCTGATGTGGAGATGGCTTGCTTGAGGACCGAGTGCCACCGCTCTATTTTCCCGTTGGATTGGGGGTGATAAGGAGTGGTGCGGATTTTTTGAATCCCGAGGGAACGGAGCAGGTCGGCAAAGTGGGCTGATTCAAACTGCCTCCCCTGATCGACCGTGAGTGTCCGCGGACAGCCGTAGCGGCTGATCCATTGAGTGAGGAAGGCCGTGGCGACGGCATCCGCGGTAATGTGGGCGAGTGGGATACACTCAACCCAATTGGTCGCACGGTCGATCATGGTGAGGCAGTACCTCTTCCCCTCGGAGGGGGGAAGAGGGCCGACCAGATCCAGGTGGACATGTTCCCACGGGAGGGAGTCGGGAATGGGTTGAGGAGGTACATGGGGGTGAGCCGAGACCTTAAAGTGCTGGCACTTCTGGCACCCCAGAACCCAGGTACGGATATCTGTGTTCATGTGGGGCCAGAAGTACCGCGTCTTGATCAGATCCCGGCTCGCCCGAATGCCGGGATGATGGAGGGAGTGGTAATGGAGGAACAACTGTCGCCTCAGCTCCGGCGGGACGTAAGGGCGCGGTGAATCGGCCGTTACGTCGCACCAGAGATCGAGGGGAGGCAGTTGTTCCAATTTGGAGGCGGAGATGAGGTTGGAGAGTGCGGGGTCGGAAGTTGGAGATTGGTGAGTTTTGAGGGTTTGTGGGGTAGGGAAAGGCAGTAACTCCGCCACCGGCGCGGGGGTGGGGCGGGAGAGGGCGTCTGCTACGCAGTTGTCGGCCCCCGGCAAATAACGAATATCGGACGTAAATTGTCCGATAAATTCGAGTTGCCGGAGGCGACGGGGGGAGGCGGATTTACGGTTTTGGAGGAGTGCATGGGTGAGGGGCTTATGATCAGTGATGACAGAGAACTGCCTGCCCTCCACGAAGTCACGGAAGTGTTTGATGGCTTCGTGGATGGCGAGGAGTTCTCTGTCAAAGGTGGAGTAATTTTTTTGCGTTGGGGACAGAGTTTTTGAGAAGAAACCGAGGGGTTGGGGGGTGGCGCCGGTGTGTTGGTGGAGTACTGCCCCGATGGCCCAGTCAGACGCATCGGTGGTGATGGAGAGAGGAGCATGGGGATCGGGATGGGCCAATAGAGCGGCGTCTACTAGGTCCTTTTTGCAATTTTGAAAGGCGGTTGTGAGGGCGGGGGTCCAGGAAATGGGGCGGTTATCGTTTTTTTTGGCTGGTTGTGGGATAGCGTGTATGAGTGGTTGTTGGTGTTGTGCCGCGTGTTTAATGTGTCTACGATAAAAGTTCAACATACCCAGGAAACGGCGAAGTTCTGAGACAGTGCGGGGTTGTGGGAAGTCGGTGAGGGCGTGCACTTTGTCCGGGAGAGGCTTGATTCCGTCGGACGAGACTTGATGGCTGAGGCAGCGGACAGAGGGTTGGGCGAGAACACATTTTTGACAGTTGATGGTGAGGCCCTCGGCGGCGAAGATGTCGAGGACTTGTTTGAGGTGTGCTAGATGTTCTTTCGGGTCCCGGGAGGCGATCAATACGTCGTCCAGGAAACAGAACACGAAAGGTAGTCCCCGCAGAATATTATCCATATAACGCTGCCACGTCTGGGCAGCGTTCCGGAGGCCGAAGCCCATTTTTATGTATTCAAAAAGGCCGAAAGGAGTTATGATGGCGGTTTTGGGTACGTCGGGAGGGTATATGTGAATGTGGTGGAAGGCTCTGGAGATGTCTAGGGTTGAAAATATGGCCGTGTTGTGGAGGTGTGAAGAGAAGTCTCGGAGATGGGGGACGTTGTAGAGGTCCGGAGTGGTCTTAGCGTTCAGGCGGCGGTAGTCGCCGCAGGGGCGGATATCCCCGTTGGGCTTCTGTACAATATGTAACGGTGAAGCCCACGGGGATTTGGAGGGGCGGATAATGCCATCCTTAATGAGATTGTCAAAATGCCTCCGGGCTTGGGACAGCTGGAGGGGGTGGAGGCGGCGTGCTTTGGCGGAGATTGGGGGACCAGAGGTCTCAATGTAGTGTTGAGTTTGGGAGATATGTGCTGAGGGGCGGCGCTGGGGTTTGTATTGGAGGAGGAGGTTTTCGAATTGGGTTGGGGGGCGATCGACCGTGTGGATAAATCCGGGGATTGGCTTCTGGGTGGAGGGGTCGAGCAGGCGCGCGTTACGGACGTCAACCTGGAGGCCGAAATAAGCGAGGAAGTCGGCCCCCAGGATTGCTTTCTCTACGTCCGCCACGGTAAATTCCCACTCGTACGCGAGCCCGCTCATTTGGATGGATGAGCGGTACGTCCCGTACGAGGGGATGGTGGTACCGTTGGCGGCGTAGAGGAGTTGCTGGTAACAACGCGCCTGTCGCCGGAGAATGTTGTTTGGAAAGATGGAGAGCGCCGCCCCTGTGTCGACGAGGAACGGGACATTTGTTTTTGTACACTTCAAGAAGAGGCGCTGGTGAGCTGGGGCGGAGTGCGGTAAAATGGCGGAGGTGTTGGGGTCTGGCGGATGGGAGGGGCTTGGGCCGTCCGAGGTGCTGGGCGGGTGCGACGGTGGCGGTTGGTCCCCCGCGAAGGAGACACGGGGTGGTCCTTTGCCGTTCCGGAGAGGGGGAACGGTAGTGCTGACTGGGGGGCTGGTCCTCTTGGAGGTGGGCGGGGAGGTGCCGTTCCGGGGAGGGGGAACGGTAGCGGCGGCATGAGTGGCGGCCGGAAGGGTGGCTGCCCTGGAGGCGGGCGTGGAGGGGCCGTTCCCGGGTGGGGGAACGGTAGTGGCGGCGTGAGTGGCGGCGTGAGTGGCGGCGTGAGTGGCGGCCGGAAGGGTGGCTGCCCTGGAGGCGGGCGTGGAGGGGCCGTTCCGGGGTGGGGGAACGGTAGCGGCGGCGTGAGTGGCGGCCGGAAGGGTGGCTGCCCTGGAGGCGGGCGTGGAGGGGCCGTTCCGGGGTGGGGGAACGGTAGCGGCGGCGTGAGTGGCGGCCGGAAGGGTGGCTGCCCTGGAGGCGGGCTTGGAGGGGCCGTCCCGGGGTGGGGGAACGGTTGATGGTGAGGTGAGGGTTTTGGCGGCGCCGGCAGGTGCGGCTGGGAGGTTGGCAGCCGTGGCGGCGGCGTAGGAGGGGTAACGAGGCTTCGTGGTGGTGGTGAGAATGCGGGCGGGGAGGGGTTGGTGGTGGTCCCCCCCGTGTTGGCGAGGAGGGGGGCCCGCCGGATTTACCGGCGGGCGTCCGCGTTTCCCTGCTTGGAGGTGTAGGAGCAGGGGGGCTGGCATTTTCGGGCCTCCCCACCGAAGTTGACATGATAGAAACATCGGTGGGGGGGGTCCGCTGGGAGGTAGGCGGCCCTGGTGGGGCGTGTGGAGGTGGAGGGGGTTGCTGCGGCTGGAGACCTCCCCCTTCTTTGCTGAGGGGGGGAAGTGTTGCGGCGTTCGGACGAGCGCTGGCGTCGGTGGTCGATGGAGGGGGTCGGCCGGCGCTCGGTGGAGAGGGAGCGGCGCCGGTGGAGGGAGGGGGGCCGGCGGCGCTCTTGTGACGGCGTCTGGTCCCGGCGTGGGGTGGGGGTGCGGGGCGCGGCGACTTCCGTGACGCCGGCGGCTGCGGTGAGGTCGTGGACCGTATCGGCGAGACGTAGAAGTGGTTCGTCTGGGCCGTCGAGGTAGCTGGCGAGTGCCATCTGCATGGGGTGGGGTAGGGCCCGCAGCCAGAAGGTCCGCGCGATGTCGGCCGTCATCACGTCTTGCAGCTGATGACGCAGACGGCGGTAGAGGTGGGAGGGCTTCAGATCGCCGAGATGCTGTGGTTGGGAGAGCGCTGCGACACGTGCGATCTTTGAGGGTTGGTATAACGTGACGAGGCGGTTGCGGAGGTCGTCGTATGCGGCCGTGGCGTCGGGAGAGATGTCCGACGTCTGTAGGAGGATCTCATACGGAAGCAGTGATATGATGCGGGAGTAACGAGTTCGCTGGCTGCGGATGTTGGCGGCAGAAAACGCAGCGTCGACTTGGAAGAACCACAGCGCGGGGTCGTGCGTGTAGAAGGGGGGCAGCGGCAGCGGGAATGACGCCGAGGCCGTCGTGACGTCGGCGGCGGCGTGTGCGGCGGCCGCAGCGGCGGCGGCAGCGGCGGCGGATGCGGAGGAACCGGGTGGCGAGAGGCTGGTGAAGGGGTTGTCGGCTGCGTCCGTTGTCGCAGCGGTCGGCGGCTGCAGTAGGGATGGCCGGAGGAGCGGCGGCGTCGGTGAGTTCGGGTCCATGGCTGTAACTAAAATTCAAAAAGAGTTAGTTTTGAATTTTAAATTCGCAATCGGCGGGAGCGGAGTGCGTTGAGAGCTGGAGGTGAGCGGTGAGGGTGGGCCAAAAATTGCGAATTTACACTGACTGTTTAAGCTGCATTTGAATTTAAAATTGGGGACACCGAACTAGACTGGTGGCGACACATGAGGTGGTAAGAAGGGAGGAAGGGTAGAAGGTTGGATGAACGTCGGGTTCACCACTGTGATGAATTTAGAATTTTCATCACGGTGGCGTGAAGGAGAGAAAAGTCGCAGGCGGCGGTAGTCCACCGATCATCTACGACTTTGGGAGTAGATAGAGGTGAGTGAGGGAATTTCACCTAGGCGGCGGTAATCCACCGATGTAGGTGAGTGAGGGAATTTCACCTAGGCGGCGGTAATCCACCGATGTAGGTGAGGAGAGGTGCTTGTCTAGGCGGCGGTAGTCCACCGATCATCTAGACAAGAGGAAAAGGTAGGAGGTAAATTCCCAGGCGGCGGATATCCACCGATCATCTGAGAGGAGGAAGGTAAGAGAGAGAGAAGAGAGAGCTGGTTAGAGGAAGTGTCGAATGAAGCTAAAGCTCCAGGATCCAGGGTTATATAGGACTTGGAGGCCTCTCCCTCCAACTCCCTGTTGGGAGTTGGTAGTGGGGCTCCAGGTTGTGTCCCCTGGATTCTGTTGCCTGTCTCCCCACTCAGATGTTTATTAGCGGAAAGTAAGTTTTACATAAGGATATTGGTGAGAGCTTTAAGGTTGCTAGTGGAGTGTTCCCGGGAGGGACTCACGACAAGATATATTTATATATATATATATATTTATATATTTATATATTTATATATTTATATATTTATATATGTATGTGTCATTCCAGACGATAACTCTCGAAAGAATTGAGATAAAAAGTTCAAATTTGCACGAAAAATCTGTCTTGGCAATCGACAGGCTAAGTTCGAAGATGGGCAGAATCGGGTCACTCTAAGGGGGAGTTTTGGGGAGTTTTAGGGGGGGAAAATTACCCATAAATTCCCAAAAACAAAAAGTCTGACAAGTGACACCTCATTTTAAAGGTTTTTGTACGCTGAACACGATGGTGAAATCAGAATTGCGATATCTCATTCCATCCTCAAACTGGAGCACTTTGAAGATGAAGGAACGTGGTTATTTCTTGAGATGTTCTTCCTGGTTCGTCTGCTCTAATCTGATAACGGAATGGGATATCGCAATTCTGACTTCACCATCGTGTTCAGCGTTGGAAAATCTACAAACCGAGGTGTTACTCGGCAAAAAATGGAACAAAAAATTTGTTACGTATCCAATACCTACTCTTCTGGTATTCAAAACATTTTTGATTTCCCCCTCCCCCTCCTTCCACCCCAAATTTTACTTTGCGTAAAACTACTCCTGTTTTAATTTTGTATGGTATCAAGTTGGGAAAACATCGGCCGAAAATTAATTTTCAGACAATTTTAGGCGGAGGAGGAAGATGCCGAAAACTTCGAAAATTCGCACTTATAGCCATGCTGCATGACTGTGGTTTTTTCTTGTTTTGCTATCACTCATCATTCCTCAGGACGCCGCGCAGTGTCACGTACAGAAGCAAAGGGGGGGCGGTTGCATTCCAACGGTCCCACACAGCCCATGTTAGCCTGAAGTTTCATTCTTCTCCCTCACCCCAACACGAATTCTTTCAATGTTGTGCGGGGGAGAATCATTGCATTTTCCCGCCCCAATGCTGCGCTCCTTGCGCTGGTGTTTAACATGCAAGAAATAATAATTACTTTGGCATGGAGGTCTTTACACTTCAACCATTAGATGAAAAGATAGTTGAACCCGTAAAACACGAACCAATTGTAATGATAATAATTATTGTTGATAATAATTAACATAATAGAAGTAGATACCCCCTCCCACGAGAGTGGGCTCTTTCCTACTCTGGATACATTGAAATGTTCTGATTGCAGATAAAATCGTTGATCCGGTAGGTATTTCATGATGAATTTAGGTACCAACTTTTGTATGTGTAATACGCAGAAGATATATGGAGAAGTGTTATTTATATAGGCACTCGACGCATTAATTTTTACTTAAAAAAATTAAACTACATTTTTTACTCAAAAATAAATACCTCATACCGTAATAATTACCTAAAAATTTGAAATAATTACTAATGACTTTTATTTGCTTCCTCATTCTTTCCCCCGTCTAGCCTTGGTATTCCCCGTCAATCTGTCTGTTTTGCGAAAAATACCCTTGGAATAGTTCTCTTGATTTCAATTCTGACATTACGCTAACTCGACCGATCGTCGGAATCAGCTGAATGTTCTTTTTTTATGACACTGCGCGGCGATAAGGTGGGAAATTAAAAAAAATCAAATATTTATCACTCGAAATGTTGTCTATGTAACTAGCACTCTGTATGTGCGCTCTAATTTCCGTAGGTATAAGCGAATTTCCAAAGAAGATAAGGGGTTACAATGCTACCTAAATGCATTTCTGAAAACTACAAATCCGCTACCAACATTTTTTAGTGACTAACACAAGTTCATTTCAAAACGCCTGTTAAAAATCAATTCCTTTCAAAGGCGTGATTGATTTGCCTAGAGTGTCACTCCTGATGATATACGATATTGGCAAATGAGAAAAAAGTAAATTTGTACCTACAAATTGATCTTATTATTATAAAAGATACTCTTTTCGACAAAAAGGGTCGACAATTACGAGCAATTTTTCTACTAGTTTTGAAAATTCGCTCATATGACCACGCTGCACGAACACTTTGGTTTTTATTTATCTTATGTAGGAGAAAGCCTTAAAATGGATTCGTCTGAAGTGGAGTTTCTGCGTGGAAGAAAAGATTCTTCTCCTGAAACAACCCCTCTTCTTAAAACTGAATTAGCTATTGAATCGGACTTAGAGCCTGGGAGGAAACGAAAAAAGCGCACCAATCGCAGAAAACGTTTAGCTGATATGAGAACGCGTCAAAAAATTGCACGAGAAAATTCCGATGTTCGTTTTCGTGAAGCTGAGGAACGGAAAAAGAGCAGGGAAAACGAAGGTGAGGAAGGCTTAGAAAAAGACGAGAAGAGGCTGTCAGATCTGAGACGACAAAATCCAGATTTCAGGGAGACAGAAGCTGAGGAACGGAGGGAGAGCAGGATAAATGATGGTGAGGAAGGCCTAGAGAAAGATAGAGGGAGGAAGAGAGTTTCTCGAAAAAATCCACATACCAGGGAGGAAGGCCTAGAAAAGGAGAGGAAGAGGCTGTCAGATCTGAGACGACAAAATCCAGATTTCAAGGGAGACTGAAGCTGAGAAACGGAAGGAGAGCAGGATAAATCATGGTGAGGAAGGCCTAGAAATATATAGAGGGAGGAAGAGAGTTTCTCGAAAAAAATCCACATACCAGGGAGATCGAAGCTGAGAAACGGAGGGAGAGCAGGATAAATGATGGTGAGGAAGGCCTAGAAAAAGAGAGGAAGAGGCTGTCAGATCTGAGACGACAAAATCCAGATTTCAGGGAGACTGAAGCTGAGAAACGGAAGGAGAGCAGGATAAATGATGGTGAGGAAGGCCTAGGAAAAGATAGAGGGAGGAAGAGAGTTTCTCGAAAAAATCCACATACCAGGGAGATTGAAGCTGAGAAACGGAGGGAGAGCAGGATAAATGATGGTGAGGAAGGCCTAGAAAAAGAGAGGAAGAGGCTGTCAGATCTGAGACGACAAAATCCAGATTTCAGGGAGACTGAAGCTGAGAAACGGAAGGAGAGCAGGATAAATGATGGTGAGGAAGGCCTAGAAAAAGATAGAGGGAGGAAGAGAGTTTCTCGAAAAAATCCACATACCAGGGAGGAAGGCCTAGAAAAGGAGAGGAAGAGGCTGTCAGATCTGAGACGGCAAAATCCAGATTTCTGGGAGACTTAAGCTGAGAAACGGAAGGAGAGCAGGATAAATGATGGTGAGGAAGGCCTAGGAATAGATAGAGGAGGAAGAGAGTTTCTTTAAAAAATCCAGATACCAGGGAGATTGAAGCGGAGAAACGGAAGAAGAACAGGGAGAAGAAGGATGTTAAAGGGCGTGAGGATGATCGTGAAAGAAAAACCAAAAACAGGCTATCTTATGAGGTGTAACTTAATGAAAGAAAAAGAGACCGGATTCGAAAAAAGAAGGAAAGAGAGAATGAAATGATAAAACACCGTGAACACTATCTTAAAACCTTGAAAAACAACATTGACGAAGGCAAAGACGTAACATCGTCAGAACTTCAACAGTGGTACATGAACTCAAAGCTAAGTGGACCCGAAAACTATGTATGTGCTGCCAGAATTTATTCTTCCCACATTCCATGCGGAAATTTTCTCAAAATTTGGTTTCTACTTCAGTATTGAACCCTGAAGAGCATGAAAAATTTTTAACTGAAATTAAAACATGTGATTCTGATTTGGTTTGTTATACATGTTTGAAGTATATAAAAAATGGAACGTACCCTAAGACAACTGCAAACAAAAACTTGACTTTCCCTGATATACCCGAAACAGTTGCCAAATTAACACCCCTGGAGCTTCGCATGGTGTCTCCCTATATCCCTTTCATGCAGATAAAATCGTTAATGCCGAATATTCCGAATGGTCAACAGTGAATCAAAGGTAGCGTAGTAAATGTGTCAGTTGATGTAAATGAAATGATTGATGTTCTCCCTAGAAGTTTCAACCACATGAGTACAATACAGTTGAACCTGAAAAGACACATTGACCATAAATCTCATTGTATGTTTGAAACCATCAAACCACAAAATATTTGTGATGCTCTCAATGATCTCATAAAAACCCCTTTGTACGTCAAACATGAAATTAAACTAGATGATTCCTTTTTGTTGAAATCCACCCACTATACGGATGTCGACTTCATTGTCAATAAGGAGGATTGCTTGGAATCAACAGTGAGTGGTATGGATACGGGTGAAGTTGACCTCCCTGAAGACGAACTCGAGAACTTGATTTTCAATGATGTGATGGATGACGACGTTTTGATTGTTGATCGGAGGGGAAATGAGAATTTTGACTTGCATGTCATGGCGCCTTGGCAGGGAAAACAGCCGATACCTTGGCACGTCGTTCCTGATTTGGAAGAGTTGTGTTTTCCAAGGGTTTTCGCTGGGCAAAAATTTGACCCTGAAAATAAGTTGAGCTACGCCCAGAGGATTAAATATGAAGCCCGAAACAGGTACAGGAGGTCATGTACTCCAGAAAGACTATTTTTCATGGCAAAGAAGAAAATTGAAATGGGTGTCGTGTCAACGGCCAACGTTTGCCTCAGAAAATGCAAAAAAGACCGTCAAAATTTCCGTGTTAAAGACGTTACTAATTCCAATTTTATTCCTGATGCTATTCGCCACAACGAGGGTTACGTTTCTTAAACAGTTCAGGGGTTCTCCCCTGTATTGGGAAGATAAAAAAAGAAACGTATAGGCCATGGTAAGGCAACTTGGAAAGCCCACCATTTTCTTGACATTCTCTGCGGCTGAACTCCACTGTCCTGAACTCTTGGCAATGTTGTACAAAATTCATTTCAACAGAACTCTTTCGATCAGGGAAGCCTCCGAATTGGATGATTTCACTAAAACCAAATGAGTGAAAGATGATCCAGTTACTTGCGTCAGATATTTCGAACAAAAAGCTACCAACCTAATGAAAGTGCTTGAGAGCAGTGCAGGCCCTTCTGGGGAGCATTTTATGGTTGACAGTTACCAAAGAAGGGAGTTCCAAGCACGAGGGTCTGTTCATACCCATAATCTTCTCTATGTTAATGACCCGCCAGAATACGACCCCTTTGATCATTCGAAGATCAGGAATTGCGTCTCGTTCATTGACAAATTTATTACATGTGAATACGATCCAAAAAACCCTTTGATGTCGGTCCAGAGGCACCGTCACACTTTCACCTGTCATAAAGGTCAGAAAAACAAAAAACACTGCCGTTTTAATTATTATCCGTTGCCGGTTATGCCTCGAACAACCATTCTTGAGCCCTTTGGAAAAGAAGATAAAATTACACCTCAAATGATCCAAAGATTGAAAAAAATACGCAATTTAATGAACGAGTTTTTTGACCACAATACTACAGTGTCGTGGGAGGACATTCTACACAAACTCAAACTGACCGAGGATGAATATATCTCAGCGATAAGATGTTCCTTGAAAAACGCTCAAGTTTTCTTGAAACAATCGAGCTTGGAAGTAGCTATTAACGCTTACAATCCTGTCATTCTAAATTTAAACTGCTACAACATGGACATGCAATTCATTTTAAACCCTTACTGCTGTGCCTCTTACGTGGTTAATTACATCAGCAAAGCAGAGGGCGGCCTTTCAAAACTTTTGAGGCAAGCTGAAAAAGACATGAGCGATGGGAATTTGTCAGTGCGGGACAGATTGAGGAAAATTGGTAATGTTTTCATCAATGGTAGGTAGCGTTATGTCCGCTCAAGAAGCGTGCTATCATGTCCTCTCTCTTCCATTATCGCTTATGAGCCGTTCAACTGTTTTCATTAATACTTCCCCACCTGAAGAGAGAGTGAGAATGTTGAAAACTGAGAAAGACTTGCGCAAAGAATTCAAAGGAAACGCTGATTCGGAGGATATTTTTTTGCCCAACATTTCAGAAAAATACAGCAAAAGGTCTGTTCGTCTCGAGAATACCTACTTGCCTGGCAGACTTTGCATGTAACCTCCCTCCAAAACTCAGAAACAAAGTTTACGAACCCTATGAAGATAATGACCACAATCAAATTCTTCCCTCAACAACCTACAAAACGAGAATTCTTTGGTTTCGCTCTTACAAAGCGGAGCAAGATCCGGTCAACTTTCATAGAGAGCAAGTTCTTATTTTTTTGCCCTGGCGCAATGAACAATCGGACATTATCCAAAACAACTGTTCCAACCTTTATACTGAAAATCTGTCCCAAATATCCGAAAACAGGTCAAAATATTTCAGTTGAATCTCGGCAGAAACACTAGAAAACGCGATTGAACGAGTGAAGAATGAGGTTGACCAGTTCCAACAGCTCAGTGACGATGACGAACCGGACTACCCTGTCGATGTTTTTGCTCAGGGAGGAGTTGAAGATCCTAAAAGAACTGACGGTTCCAAATACACGTACAAAATCCCTGCTTTGCTGACTACAGACGAGATCTTTTCTAATATGTTGCTCCTCAACGAAAAAAAAGAGACATCGTGATTCACGTCTTGCATTGCTTTAAGACGAAATTACTTCCCATCAGGATATTTTTGCCGGGCTCGGCAGGAGTTGGAAAGAGTACTGTGATCAAAACTATTTATCAGCTGCTCACTCATAATTTTTCACATCAACCTGAAATTGAAAAAGTTGACAATCCCGTATACGTACTCCTCACAGCCCCTTCAGGTAAAGCCGCTTTCCTCATCGGGGGTATCACGCTACAGTCCGCGTTCGCGTTACCCGTGTCGCAGAATGGGGGTCAAATGCCTGAATTATCTGAAGACATTGCGAACACGATCCGTTGTAACCTGTCGCGGCTAAAACTTCTCATTATCGATGAAGTTTCAATGTGTGGAAGCCTCATGTTCCACCGAATCGACACGCGATTGAGGCAAATCATGGGACGCGACGCCTCATTCGGAGGGGTTTCCGTTCTGCTTGTTGGGGATTTGAACCAATTACCTCCCGTTCAAGATAGCCCAATATACAAGTCCACCAAAGGAAGTGGCTTGACCAAGTTGGCTGGGACCGTAATCTGGGATGAATTTAAGTATTTTGAGCTGACTGAAATAATGAGGCAGAAAGATGAACTGTCTTTCATCAGGGCTCTAAATAACGTAGCAATCGGCAAAATGACGGGTCAAGACATGTCAACTCTAAAACAACGTGAAGTTCAACCGGAAGAAGTTCCAGAAAGTGCCATTAGGCTCTTCCAGAAAAATAATGACGTCGATGAGTTCAACGAGGCAAATATAAAATCAAACAAAAACCCCCCAGTTGAGTGTACAGCCATTGATCGGATCATGGTTAAGAACTGCGCCCCTCAACAAAAAGAGCGATTTTTGGAGGCTTTAAAAAATAAAAATCGCACTGAAACTGGGGGACTTCCATACAAGTTAATTTTGAAAGCCGGGATCAAGTAAATGATAATTTCAAACATTGATGTAGGAGACGGGCTTGTAAATGGGGCGTGTGGAGTACTTGAAAGAATAACTCCAGCTGATGATCCTCGATACCTTTGGTTTAATTTTGTGGAAGAAAGGGTGGGGCAAAATCTTCGACAAAAATTTTCTCAAATTGCGGAGAATTTTGGGGTTTCAAACAAAAACTGGGTTCCTGTTTCTCGTAATACTGTTCAAATAAGCCTCTCCAAAAAAATTGGTTATCAAGCTTCGAGAACTCAATTCCCCATCGTTCCTGCCAAAGCCCTCACATGCGCAAATCTCAAGGCCAAACGTACGACAGGGTGAGTCTTGATTTCACGAAAACTCGAGGTGTTCAGCGCTCAATGTTGTAGGTACGTTGCCCTGAGTCGAGTTCGGCAACTCAATGATCTGTTCATCTTAGGCACTTTCAAACCACCTAAGGCCCAATTCACACATAAGAGGTGACACGCGGAGGTGCGGTGCAGGCGAGGTGAGAGGTACGACACTTCGGCACCTTCTCTATGTAAACAAATGGTTCGATGTCCACTTAGGCGGCGACGCACCGGCGCTCACCTCCTCACCTCTTACTCACCTCTTTCTCACTGCTCGAGTCAGTTTGGAGAAGCGCGCTTCTCGTGCACCCCTTGAAATTTCTGAGTTTCAAATAACATAGGTACTTACCTCAGTGTTATCAGTAACCTCTCTTCTGGACCAACAGGTTCACTCCACTTCGTAGTCCTTTTTGTCAGTCTGTCTTTCACCAAGGCACTTTATAAAGGTACTTTATAAACATTCGTGGGACATTCTATAGAGTTCTGGAACCTTTCTGGGCACATACCCAACTCCCTCATCAAGTCGAAAATCCCATTCCTGTGGTTTTTCAACCATAAAGGGTGAACCCAGAACTTTCTCTGGCTGTTAATGTTAGCTAAAAAACAACAAGATCGAGGACGTCCTCGTCACTTTCATCGTCAGCATAAGGGTAGAATGCAATCGTATAATTCGTTGAACGATGAATTGACTTTGTCGTCTTGTTGTCGGTAGGTTTGGGTTCCCGTTCTGTGTTGCGCAAGCCATAGTTTGGTTTGAACGTAATACGAATCCCAATCCGCGGGCTCCTCCGTCCCGTCGTTCATCGTTGTTTGGTAAACATTCACGGCACACTGTAAACTTGTAAACGCTTGTGTGAGTATGTAAACCATACACAAATTAGAATGAAATCTGTCACCAAGGAATTGGAAGACATAAAGAAAAAAAATGAACTTAATAACAAGGAGACTCACCAACAAGTTCCTATTCAATATAATACAGATGATGAAGAACTTGCAAGGGAAACCGATTGGATTCTGAAAAGAAGCCGCAAAAAGCGTAAAGCCACCTCTTCCCCGGAAGTAGCTGGTCCTTCTAGCAGGCCAGATACAAACAAGGCTGGATCCAAAACTACGCAGAGTAATAAAACTAAAAAGGAAGAACGCCCGCCTCCGATTACAGTCACTGGAGTAGCGGAATACAGTGTGATCCATCAATTGATTAAAACAATAACTTCAAAGCAATGTAGTGTCAAGGCATTATCAAATAATGTTTGGAAAATTTTCGCGCCAGACAGCGGTTCATACCGGGAACTAACCACTGGGCTGAAAGATAAGAACTTCCAATGGTACACATATGAGGATAAAAACACGCGACCCGTTAAAGTGGTTGCAAGAGGGTTGCACCACTCGTGCGAGGCTGATGATATAGTGAGTGACCTCAAGGGAAAAGGTTACAAAATAACTGATGCAGTGAACCTTATAAAGAAAACTAGAGAAGTTGATGATAAGGGAGAATCGGTGCTGGTAAAGAGGAGCCTTCCTCTTTTCATCCTCAACTTTGACAACACCGAGGATATCAATAGAATTTATGATATTAAAACGATCATGGACATGAGGGTCAAGATTGAACCTCTGCGAAAAACGACGAATCTCATCCCGCAGTGTAAAAACTGCCAAGGATTCAATCATACAAAAACCTATTGTCAAAAAGAAACTAGGTGTGTTAAATGTGCAGGTAAGCACGATACCACGTCATGCCCTCAACAGGTGAACCCGAAATGCATAAACTGCGGCGATGCCCATCCAGCCAACTATCGTGGGTGTGAAGTTGCTAAGGAGTTACAAAAAATCAAAGATCGAGCAAAAAATCCCCATCCTGGAAATTCGGACAAAAAAAGTTCATCTAATAACACTCAAAAAAACCAAACTAGCATCGTACACAAAGTTCATGCTAATAGTAATACTATGTCGTACGCCAGTGTTGTGAGTGGCAATAATACGAATTCATCTGTCGACAAAATGCTTACCTTGATGTTCGAAATGCTAAATGAACAAAAGCATACCAACAGACTCTTAATTGAAAGAGTAGCCACACTCGAAAAGAGTATTAAACCTAAACCGTCCTTGAAAAAACCATGAAGATACAAAATACATTTAGAATAGCAGCATGGAATGCGAATGGACTTGAGCGGCATGTCTCAGAACTAGATATTTTCCTGAACCAAGAAAAAATAGATATATGTCTTTTATCGGAAACACACTTCACACAGTCATCTCACATTAAAGTCAAAGGATATGAGTGCTATCGTGCTGACCACCCATCTAGAAGACCACGAGGAGGGTCAGCTGTCCTTATCAAGAATGCCATTAGTCACTATGTGCAGCAAAGTATTCAAGAAGAATGTATGCAAGTCTCCACTATAACAGTTTTAGTAAATAGCAAAAAATGCAATATAGCAGCTATCTATTGCCCATCGCGCTACAGTCTTAAAGAAGAGGACTTCGCATCTCTATTTAAAAGCTTGGGATCAAACTTTGTCATTGGTGGTGACTTCAATGCAAAAAATACGTACTGGGGCTCCCGTTTAACAACAACCAAGGGCCGAGAGCTATTCACTGCCGCGAAAAAAACACGTAGTGATTTCTACTCCACTGGAAAACCTACCTACTGGCCCTCAGATACAGCAAAAATTCCAGATCTGATTGATTTCTTTGTAATAAAAGGAATATCAAGCAACTTCATTCACGTCGAAGACTGTGGAAGTCTCATGTCAGATCACTCGGCAATAGTTCTCACAATTAGTGACACGATAATAATTAAAGAAAATCCCCCCAGACTAGTTACACAACGTACCAACTGGGATATATTTAGGGAGCACATATCTGCTAATATTAATTTGTCTGTGCCCCTCAAATCTACAGAGCAATTAGAAGATGAAGCTGAGAACTTCTTTAAATGTATTCAACGAGCAGCTTGGGTTAGTACTCCACCAGAGACTACATATGCAGCTAATAATGTATCTTATCCCCGTGAAATCCGTGAAGTGATTAGGGAAAAGAGGAAAGCTAGACGAATATGGCAACATACCAGAGCCCCATGCGATAAAACAAAATTGAATAGATTGAAGAACCACCTGGATAATTTATCAGCAGAAATGAAGCAAGAAACGCATTTAAGGCTAATTCATAGTTTAAATCCGGAAAAAGATACGGAATATTCCCTTTGGAAAATTACCAAATCACTCAAGCAGCCGAAGGAACATGTACCTCCCATTAAAAAAGATGATGGGGAATGGGCAAAAAGTCCTACTGAAAAGGCAGAGATTTTTGCTGAACACCTCGAAAATACATTTGTGCCACTCCCCAGGAACAGTGATGAAGGAGGCTTACCCATGGTATCCTCCTCCACGGATATACACTTCATACAACCAGTAACGCTCAGTGAACTGAAAAATCAAATTCGCAATCTCAAAACGAACAAAGCTCCTGGATATGATCTCATTACAGGAAAGGCAATTAAGCAACTACCAGAGGAAGGCATGCGAATGCTATTGTATCTGATAAACGCGGCATTGAGACTGAAATATGTACCCCGCTGCTGGAAAGTGGCAGAGGTTATCATGATACTGAAACCTGGGAAAGAATCCAAGAATAAAGAGTCCTACCGACCTATATCATTACTACCAGTAATATCTAAGCTCTTTGAGAGATTACTGATACAAAGATTGAAACCAATCGTTCAAGAAAAAGAGCTAATCCCCGACCACCAGTTTGGATTCAGGGAAAAACACTCTACCATAGAACAAGTGCATCGTGTAACTGATGTAATAGAGAATTGTCTAGAAAAGAAACAAGTTTGTGCAAGTGTCTTCCTGGATGTTTCCCAAGCTTTTGACAAAGTCTGGCATCAAGGGTTAGAGTACAAACTTGAGAGAGACTTACCGAAGCCATTTTTTCAAATTTTGAAATCATATCTTTCCGAAAGACATTTCAGAGTGAAACACGAAGGAGAATACTCCAGTCTCAAAAAAATAAGGGCAGGTGTCCCTCAAGGAAGCGTGCTTGGGCCCTTACTATACCTTCTGTATACACGTGATGTACCTAGCAATGAACACACGACAATCGCAACTTTTGCTGATGATACTGCCATACTTGCGGTTGGTGACTCAGTAGAGGAAGCAACTAGGAAATTACAGCATTCTGTTGATGATGTAAGCGCCTGGACCAAAAAATGGCTTAAGCTTAATGAACTGAAATCTACTCATACTAACTTTACGAACAAGAACATAACAACGATACCAGTCATGATGAATGGCCAACAGATCCCCTACGCTAATACAGCAAAGTACTTAGGGATGACTCTTGATGCCAAATTAAGATGGAAGGAACATGTGATTAAAAAAAAAAGATCAGTTAAATATGAAGTTCAAAAAAATGTACTGGTTGCTAGGCAGATATTCTGAACTATCTGTACACAACAAATTGCTAATCTACAAGCAAATCCTAAAACCTGTGTGGACTTATGGTATCCAGCTCTGGGGCTGTACTAAAAAGACAAACAGCAAGATTATACAAACTTTTCAGAACAAGGTACTGAGGAGTATTGTCAACGCCCCTTGGTACATCAGAAATGATGACCTCCATCGAGACCTCAAGATGGATTCCGTCGGCGAAGTGGCAAAGCAACATGCGATTAAATACGAACAGCGGCTTCATGAACACATGAATCCAGAAGTTCTTCGACTCCTAGACAACAGCAACGCCACCCGGCGGCTTGATAGAACAAAACCTTTCGACCTTGTGATGTGACAATGTGACAAGTGTAGTGATTGAGTGTTCTCTTGAGTTACAGCCACTGGGCTAAAAACTCTACAAACAGTTGAATAATATTATAGCAAACTAACTTGATGGGCTAAGCTCAGTTGTTATGTTACTGATATAGCAAATATATCGATTATTAAAAAAAAAAAAAAAAAGCATAAGGGTACATTTCGAGCACAACTGCCTACCGCCGTTTCACCACCATACTTGCACCTCTTCACCACCCTTCATGTGGACATCACACTCGCCTGTGCGACGACGTGCCTGCACCTCGCCTGCACCGCGCGGCCGCTTGTCACCTCTTATGTGTGAATTGGGCCTAAGGAACCGTCGGATTCAGATCCCGTGGTTGAGGCCTTGAAAGACTTGAGACAAAATAAACTCCTCACCCTTTCATACTCCAAAAATTTCTACGGGAACTTAATTAAAGTAATCTATCATAACTGTAGGTCACTCCAAACAAACCAGAAATATATTCAACGCGATCCATGGTTTTCACAGGGTGATTTGATTATTTTTTCAGAGACCAATTTTTCACAAAATGATAGCTTCCCTTTTGAAACATACAATGAACTGTTCCGAATTAACGAATCTAACAAATCAACTATGGGTCAAGGTATACTTGTCCTCTGCAAAAATAAATACGTCACAGTTTAAGATAACTTACAACAACCGATTTATTGCTAGTCAAAGTCATTTCGACATAGTAATTATAGCTTTTCATAATGTCCGCGTAGTTTCTGGGTACAGGTCTCCTAAATATCCAGTGACCACATTCAAGAAGACCCTCATCTCATTATTCGAACAGTTTGAACTGATGTCATTGTGTTTCTGGGAGACTTTAATGTCTATGCATTTTCACTGCAAAGTGGGTTTGAAACCTTCACCTCGGTTTCAATTGGGGTTTACTCGCGGGAACCCCTACCACTGATTTCAACACCCAGATTGACACGATTTGGGTGAAAAACGTAGAGTATTTTGATTCTGGTACTTACGAATCAGTATTTTCTGATCGCAAACCTGTTTTCATAGGGCTTTCTGTTGATCAAGAAATACTCAGTCCAAAGGTGGACCACTCAGTCCTCTCTAACTCTCCACCTATAAATGAATCCGTCCTCCCAATTAAGGAGCCCCAAATCATTCGTGAACCAGAGTTTGTTTGGCGTCGTGGCATTGAGGTGACTGATTTTATTGAAACGAAATTGTTTCGGGTGAAATGCTTACCGATGAGACGATCAACTGTTTGATGGGCGTAATCAGGCACAACACTAATTTTCGACCCCAAGATACAATTTATTATCAAGCTCCTCACCGTTATAACTTTGTCCCTCCAAATAATGATGACATCCAAATTATTTTCCAGGGGTCTCTTGAACATGGGCATTGGATAACCACATTCTATGATTCGTTTTCCAGAACCGTCAAGGGTTTATGGTAGTTTAAATGGTAACCATCTCACCACAACTCAAAAACGCTGCAAAGTCCTTGTCACATGGGTTTATTATTCTACTGGGCATACGTACAGAAATGTTGGCTGTTCATTTATTGTATATTTCATGTAAAATAATTGAAATAGCTATTTCTGGTGGTTTCCACCAATTTTGGCCCCCAAAACTTGAATTAGGTACGCTCCTTTTTTTTTTCAAATTATCTTTGATCATTGGTAGTGCCATTTAATCGTCTTGATCCACGTGTTGATACCACTTCTAGTGTTATTATACAAACTGATTGTGATTTCAGACGATTTTCCAGGTTTTTGACTCACGAAAAATCAATTTTGGGAGCTGAACAGTTGGTAGAACCTCAATTTTCCACTCTTTGGTCAAAATTGACTTCATATTCGGTCTTCTCGTCCCAAAAACATGGAAAATGATACCTCAAAAGCTCATGTTACTAACATGTTGCTAAAACGCAAAAAGTACCTATTTTTACCCACATTTTCACTCATAACATCCCTGGGTATATTCCGATCGGGCTGAAAAGTTTCGGGACACAACTAGGGCCCAAATGGAGCATGTGTGCGAAAGAACGATACGTATTCACTGCTGATATACGCCAAATGTTCCGCCAAATTCAACATCACCCGACTGACCGTGACTTACTTCGGATAGTATGGCGCTTCTCTGAATCTGAACCCATCCAAGACTTCCGCTGTTCCACTGTTACGTACGGTACTGCTTCGGCCCCGTGGTTGGCAAACCGCGTCATAAGAGAAATAGCTAATACCCATGCAGTGACAGAACCCGACGTATCGCATATTCTTACCAGTAGAACTTTCGTAGATGACGTGAATGGAGGGGGTAATTCAGTCGCAGATACAGTCAGGGTCAGGGACAAATTAATCAAAGTATTGGATTCGGCAAAAATGGAATTACGAAAATGGGCTCAAATCATCCGCACATTCTATCAGGAATCCCCAACGACCATTGTCTTGCAAACTCATCAACGATTAAACTTGACGCGGACCCTGAGAACCCTAGTCTAAAAATATTAGGACTTTGTTGGAACCCTAATTCGGACGTTTTCTTCTACTCATTTCAAGATCTGTTTGATGCTAATACCAAGCGGGAACTTTTATCTAAAATTGCCCGCATATTCGATCCCTTAGGATGGTTAACCCCAATCGTCATTTTATTCCGAATACTATTCCGGGAGGTATGCCATTCTAAAATTGATTGGGATGCCGCATTACCACCAAAAACGGTTGCCCGTAGGAAAACCTGTCAAGAGCAGCTGCCACATGTAATGCACATCAATATACCAAGGTACCTGCCAACACATGAATCTCATTATTACCTTGTGGGTTTCGCTGACGCCTCAGAAAAGGCGTACGCGTGTGTACTTTACTTAGTACAACCACCTAGTACCGAAGTTAACATCCGTATTGTCTCCTCGAAATCTCGAGTAGCCCCTTTACAACCTGTGACGTTACCCAGGCTAGAACTATGTGCTACCCAACTTTTAGCCCGCCTAATACAGTCCACTCTACCATCTCTGCCACCAATACCTACGGACCGCATATTAGCCTTCTCAGATTCTACAGTAACTCTCGCTTGGTTGACGTCGGATCCAGCTCCGGTTTGGAAAACGTTCGTAGGGAACAGAGTTTCGGAAACCATTAATGTGACGTGACGAAATTCCCAAAACAACTGTTAATGTAATAAATTAGAACATTTAATGAAATACGGGCGAATTTCGTCATGTCCCTCCTTCTATTGTCAACTATATAAATTCTCCAATATTCGGAAATAATCTCTCTCAGTATGGCCTCAGTCATCAATCCACCGTTTTACCGGGGACCCCTTTCCTAGAATTCGCTCAGTCGCCCCTCTCCTCAGAGTATGAGATTTTCTTATTAAACGGGGAGTGGGAGGCCGGAGTTGACTTGGGAAAGAGAGAAGTCGGAATCCTGAGATTTGGCTGCTGAAGATTCCCTGGGCGACTCTCCTCCTGCTGCATTAAGGTAAGAGCTTGGTTCTTTCCTCCTAGTCCAAAATTATTAGAGTTTCCCAACCAAAGTTAAAGTCCTAATTGAAAATGCTAAAACGTAACGGAGTCACAGAATCTAGGTACTTAAAGAAACCTACTTCTTTTTCAAATTTCCCGTAATAATTTTGAAAGTCTCGTTGGCAATTGGCCATTAGTTAAATTATTCTTTGTGGTTTGATCATGTGAGAAGTATGATAAGAACATATGGGGATAGGGTTAGGTTTTTTCCCCTTATAAGTTAACCTTGCCCTCAAGGGGTTTTTTTTCTAACTTAACTCTATCTCCATGCCTAAGAAAAAATGTAAAACACTAAAAATTGATTAAAATCTTGTGATGGTGGTTCCATCTCAAAACTCTTATCTTTGGGGTTTCCGTGAGAGTATTTTCTAGGATTTAGGGGAGAATTTTCTTTTCTAAGTTACTTAACGGAAAAGGTCATTCATTAAAGAAAAACTTGTTAATTTATCGACCAAATTGTTAATGTAGGTTCTAGTTAGATCATTTTTTAGATTCATTTGTGGGTAGAAGTTAGGCTTTTTATTATTTTATCCTTTTTAGTCTTAGTGCATTTTTAGTTTGTTAAGTAATTTTTGGATCCATGTATTCGCTTTCTTTGTACTCACTTCCTATCAATGTTTTCCATTTTCATTTCTTTATTTCATTATTAGTTCAATAAATCTTGAGGGCTTGAATATGGATTTTGTACCGTTTAATTGCAAAACCCGTATCCTTTCCTGGTGATTTAGTTTTGGGCAGCTTCTTGTCCCATCTACATAGATAGCACACAGTTTTAGGGAATTTCAAGTTTTCATCTAGGATTCTCTTCCAAGTCTTTTAGTTCCAGTTCACCTTCCCGAACGTTTTTAAGACTAAATTAGTTCCCCTCTCGGGTTAACCTTAATTATTATGTGTTTATTTTACCCTAGGAGTGTCATCCACATACCCGAGAGAAGCTAGGTTTTATCTCCGTGTTTCCTTATTTTAACTATAAATGTGGTCACCTCCTGCCATGTGGCTATAGGCCGCTCATGTCGGTTTGGCCGCTCTTCTCATAGGATTCTGAGCTCAAGTAATTTTTCAATTCGTCAGAAAAAAATTTCTCTTTTCGTTCGAATAGGTTGAAAAGCCGAATTTTCGTAAACTTCCTTGTCTTTTGGGATGGACCTCGGAGTTTTCGGGAGCTAGTAAGCCTGGATCCGTTCACTGGGGATCGGGGTTTATTTCCTCACGAATCCACCGTGGCCTATGATAGTGCCTTGGGATAAGAAGGATCTTTCGGGAATCACTTCCCTATAGTTCCAACTTTCCCCCTTCGTGATGTTAGGAAGTTTCCTTTCGCAAAAGACAAGCAAGTTGGGTCAGGGAGATTCGAGAGCCTGAACTTTAATACTCCAACACTTGTGGAGTTTTGCTAAATTGAGCTCAGGTCTTATAGTGGAGTTCTAGGAAGCAAGGTAAGTCCATGATTGATGGTTGTTGTCTTCTGGAGGTGATCTAGAATTCTTGCAGTGATTTTTCTGACACTACACTATCACTTTTACAAGGTAGGCTAGGTCCGATTTTCAGAGTAGGTTCGTTCCAGAAGTGGAGGACCCATCGCAAATAATCTTATAATCACCCGATAGGTCTTTTAATTGCAGAAATTCAAAGTAGGTACACGATTAGCCATAGGGACAAGATGCATTTGGTGAAGCTACGAGGTGGACGATGGTAGAGGAGTCACTTACTTCAGTAAAAATTGGGTGGATGAGATAAGAGTTGCTCTACCTCGATTTTATTTTGTTGTAAACTGAAATAATCATTATTTTGTTTACTGTTTCTTCTCTCATTTATGGGAGGGAAACAGTTGGTGGAACGCCCCCCTTAGGTTAATACAGTAAAGAGATAATTTCATTTTTCCTAGTGTTTCAATTCTCAAAAGTGTTAGTTAGAAGTTTGCATTTATTTCCCGCGATTCAGGGAAGGATTAGGAGTACGGCAGGGAGAGAAGGGTTTAGCGGGGGTGGTTTTGGGGGCTTCATGCCGCTGTGGGGTGAAGGCCTCGACCGAAGCCACCTCTGCTCCACCCCGAAGTCCCCGTATCGTAACATTGGTGTCAGGCTTGGGTATTGTACGTTGCAAATGACGGGGCAACGTAAAAGGGAAAATTTCGATCCTCCCGTCATAAAATTCATATATTTGTTTGTACCTCTTGTTAAGCAAAAATACGCCATCCTCACCCGAATCTGAATTTTGAAGTACGAAAGTACCGATTTGTGAAGTACAGTGATTCCATCCTTCGTCTGCCTCGGTTGAACAATTTTCTGATCTTAAATACGCGTGCACTTTCCTACTCTTTTTGACTTTTCCACATTCCATGGGTCTACCATGCCTTCATATGTAATTTTTTTTTATCCATGCATTTTTATTATCGTTTCATGTTTTTTCCCATATTTTGTACTATTTTAAGACGATTACACACACTATGTACTCACAGACATTTTTTCAACACCACTGCATATTTCCAGGCATTTTTATTGTCCTTGTAGGTTTATTCACATGTTAGGTACCATTTTACGATGATTACGCACACCTTCCAAGTACAAGTTTTAACTACACCAAATGTAAATTCACGAACACTACGTAAATTATAAGTGTAAAGTCTAAAAACTAGAAACACATTGGTAAAACAACCACTAAACTATAAATAGGAGTATCTTTACAAACGAGCTTCATAGGGTCCGCGGAATTTTGAGGGTTTCCTTTCTCCCAACGCGGTTAACCGCGTTTCCTTTTGTTCCCATTCATTTCGATTTGCCATTCGTTCTTCAATTCGAATGAATATTTGGCTAGATGCTCGTATGTAGGTAGTCCAACCCTTTGGCTAAAGCGGTATGACATCCAGGTCCTCACCTTGAATTAATGGGAGTGCCACCTGTCTTGTAGTCCGGATCGCGGATTACCGAAACCACGGAGTAGTTCCCCTTTCTTACTGGTCAAAATTTGCACGATAGTTAATTAAACTATCACTGCCCCTAGAGAAATCTTTCACTCATGCCAGCAATCATGTTTCACTCAAGGGTTTTAGAATTTATAATTATTTAGTTGTAATTGGAGGCCTCCACAATAGCTTAAGATAGCGTAGTTTTATTGTTATTTGGTAAGACGTCTATGACCAACGAAGTTAAATCTACGAAACATGAACTTTCGGACGTTCCCCCTGAGTGACCAAGAATTTCGACTAACTGACCTTATGACGATCTGACCCTAGGCTAATTTACTGGTATAGATAAGGTAGGAGGTTGAAACAACGCTTCCCATCGGTAAAGGTCAGCGAATGTAATGAAATACGGACCTATAATTTCCCCTGCAGTTGGAATTAAATACGTTCTTTGCTTAATGAAAAAAAAAAAAAAATGGGTGAATAGCCAAAATAATAATGAAATGTATAAATAAGAAGCAAATGAGAATGAAATAAATTATGAATAATTCAAATAAAATGAATAAATGAGAAAAAATTAAATTTAAAATAAAACAGGGTGATTTTCGCAAAGACTTTTCTATTAGTGGGTATCATAACCACTTGCATTTCAGTCAGAGTGCCAAATCACAATTTTCGATAACCCTTGGTATCTATTCACCCGAGTCAAGGCATTTCTTTGCCATACAGAATCGAAGTACGTTTCAATGTGGGACAAGTTTTGCTCTCTTGATAATTAGCCGTTTTCCCAATAGAGGGATTAATTTTCCGCCTCGGATCCAGTCAGATTTTAATATTTCAATTTTCAATCGCCAATTATCACGAATTCTAATACTTCCATTTTCAAATCTTCGAATTTCAAATTCTTGTCTTTCGAAATCCCGCCTTTTCTTCCCAACCTTTTCCGAAGTACCGTGGCGATTTAATTTCGCTACGATTTCTTGAACCATCGATTGCAGGCGTTGACGTTCTACCATGTTCTAACTATTATTTCTATTTAATTTAAGTACTTATGATTTAAAATCCCTTTGACTGAACCATGATTCATCATATTCGTTTTGTGGCACGGGATGAATCGGCCGTTACATCCATTGCCATAGAACGACGACCCTGGTGGTTTCTTCTTGAGAGCAACCACGCGATTTTTTTTCCCCGGAGATCCCAGTATCTTCTTTCCAAGACCAGTTTCTTGGGGAGGTATAGATTTTCTTGCATTAACTCAGCTTTTCTGTAACCATATACCACCTCCGTTCGTGGGAATCAAATGTTTTCCAAGCTAGGCGTCGTGTTATTGTAGGACAATGTGATCTCTAGTCACAAGACATGGTCAGCGATGTCGAGCGGTTTTCTTAGCAAAATCTTGAGACGATGCTTATTTTTCTCTCGTTATCTCCCCTCTTCCTTCTCTCTATCTCTTGGTGCACTGGAACTAACGCGGTGACGTCATCCTGAGGTCACAGCAGAACACGACACTTCCAGACGGCCTGGCGTCACTTATTTCCGCCGGTTTTCCGACTGGTCCCTTTTCTATTTATACACGATTCATGAACTCGATAGGCAAAAATATTGGAAATTTTTGCTCTTTGCCCTATATGATACAGGCGGGTAACCTACACATAGGAATATGGTCCGACAAAACCTGATCAAGTTAATTAATCGATTGAGGAGCTCCACCGATAATTAATTAGTTTGTTTGGCGGCTTCGCGCTCGAGGCATTACATAAGAAACAAACGCCGTCTATATAATTTGGAATGCTCCATGATACATTCTGTTGTGCAGAACTCCGAAAGTTTAGTGTCTGAGCACCCTGTACGTAACCTCGGCATGATACTCAATGAATGTCTATCCTGGTCTCAACAGGTACAAGCCACATGAACAAAGAAACGGGTACACCTATCACGGTACCAGCGAAACCGTTTGGCATTTGATTTCCTTTAAAATCCAAAATCAAACCTTGTAATGGCTTAAATGATGCATTACTTCAATTATGCTCCTGGTGCAATGTGGGGCACTACTGAAACCGATAATTGATACACGAGGAAAAAAAAACCCGCAAACTGCTGCCGTTAGGTTTATATTCAAATTGCGTCTTGATGATCATGTCAATCCATACTAAATTTCAAATGAAAAAAAGGAGAATTTACGACAAAAGGAAATTTAACATAGGCTTGCTGACTTATAAAACCAAGAAAATTTTCAAAACCTGAATGTATAGCTAATTCACACTTAACACAGCACAGTATTTATCTAATTCCTGTTCGCAGAACAGCAACCTACAGTAAGTCCTTCCTAATTCAAAGCGTTCTACTCGCAAATTAATGTCCCGACTTATTTCTACTTTCTAACGTGACGGCTGTTAAGAAAATTGCGAATCCCGACCCAAAACCTTAAATTTTTTCAACAACAAGGAACAAGAAGAAAAAAAGAACACACCTAAAATAAAATAAAATAAATAAAATCCCGTAACTAGATATCTAAATAATATTAAAATTAAAAGAATATATATCTTCGCAGACTAGAAGCTAATTTTTTTTTCAATTACCGGTATTTTTCGGTAGGATTGTAAGAGTGGGCTCCTTAGGTCAAGATTTTACCAATTAATAAACATGTCACTCAATCAATCATTCAATCATACGGGGTGAGTATCCTTTTAAAATATTAGCACCATTCAATCACCTCCGGTAGACCTGTGACGCGTCCATGTTTAGACGACGGGTTTATCTCCCAATGAAACAGTTACCTGCTTTGGTAAGGTGCGCCACGCGCAAATTGTATAGCGGACCGTCCATTACCTTTGATGGAAAATTCCACTAAACCCGAATTGTGTGAAAACCATGCGAGGGTCACGAAAAAGTCACTAACAATAGCTCTCGGACCTCCTTAGGTTGAACCAATTTGAAGTTCCAATCAAGTAATTTCGTCTTTACTATGCCTTGTGTAGTTACAACCTACTTTTATCATCCGATCATTTTGGGAACAGGCTTCCCTGGATAGGTATAAAGCGGAGGTTTCTTTCGTTAGTCGCACATTACCTACACCACTATTATTTCTTTTGAGGCGATCTCTAAACGTCTACCAGAACTCATCGAAAAGAGCTGAGAGTTCTTCAGGACTTAACGAAAGATCAGTCACAAAAGGTTTGGCGTAATCCCGACGCCTTCCGACACTATACGGGTGGGAAGGTCGGAGGATAAAACCTTGCAGAGATACGCACGTGCTGAACTTGATATGCGCTTATCTCCCCATTATCTCAGCCCAGAAGGCAACTGTCCCTTTAAACCATTACAGCCGCCGTCTCAATGGAAATATTTTTTTCCCCCCCTCATCCTGATCCTTCATCATTCTGCTTCGGTTGAAGCCGTAGCGAATAAGAATGGGTAGGTTTGATTGGTTACAATTCTTTAAACCAACAATTTGAAGTTGCCTAGACGATTGTCCCAATCGCTACATTCAAGAAACCTGATGTCCCTGACGCAGCCCCATCCAGTATCAAAAACTATTAAGTTTTAAAGAGGGCTACTCTCTGCTCCAACACTCGTTCATGGTCACTGCTAACCTAAAATTGTTGGAAAGGCATAGCCGTACGGCCACAGAGACCAAAATCTATTTTCCTTAGAAACAAAATAAGGAACGGACCCTTATTCCGACTAGTAAGACACCTTGGAGCTAGGTTTTGCGCAACATAAGCTCTGATAGTATTCGCCCCGAAATCTGGCCTCAGCTTACTGACACATCCTTGTCGGTGTATGTTGTCACTAACTAATCTGTCAACTGCTTGAGGTCGAAACTTGAAACCGAACCTTCCAAGTTCCCTCATTTGCCAGGCATTTCCTTATTAACCTAGGCCTAATCGCTCTCCTGTATTCCACTAAATCCCAGTGACCAACCTCCCGACCCAAGACGGGGTAGGGGAACCAAAGACGGGTAGTACGGAAGCTTTGGGTTGTTCATCGCTTTCCGAAGTTGAAATCGGCTCTCTGCGACCCGGGTTCACATCCCTTTTCGTATTTTGAACTAGATACCTCAGCCAGAAAAAAAAACCCATTGACTCACCATGTCAACGGGCCTCAGTCAAATATGGCCTCCTATTGGAACCTAAAATTACCCTGGCGTACTGTGCGGCCGAGCACGAGCCCCTGGTGGGAATCTGCCTACCCTAAACCCCCCCCCCCCTAAAATTCGGACGGGACGACCACTGTTTGAACCACTTCAAGACGGTCCATGAGTTCCGTAGCACCATACGTAACCTGCGAAAAGGGAGCCCAGGATTTTTCCGCGCGCGAGTCGAGAGGGCCAGCGAGAGAGATAACCAGCGCTGAGCGATAAAGTTTCCTTGTTGAAGAACACACCCCACCTCCTTTCCGTCTCCTCTCGCACCTCCACTCCATTTCGTTCACGGGGATGCAATTGGCGAAATAAATAGATATCTGGCCATCACGAGAGGGCAATCTAAGGCCCCACCTCTGTCGAACCCTAACGCCATAGAGTCGGGGTGGGATATCGAATGAAAATATCGGAATGGGTATCAACTAATATTTCAAATGAAAAACGACAACGGCCGGATGTCGGATGGAAAATATCGATGTCCGACATTATTCTGATGCACGGCCTATAGTCTGAACACTAACCGGGAACATTTGCAATGGTCTCACCATGTTTCCAATAAACCCCCCCCCCCCCCCCCCCGCGCTGATCCTTGGTTTTTTCAACCATCCTCTTGATCCCACAATCGGGCGCGAAATGGTTTCCCCAACCCACGGCTTCCCGCACTTATAGGGTTACCAGTTCATGAAATCATCAAGATTTTATCTTAATCATAAAAATGAGATTCCATTTAGGCAAGCTATCCTTTATCCGCTCAAAGTTGCCAACGACAATGTGGCAATGCACTTCACTACATTCCAACTGAATCAACTGACCCGCACAGGGGAACAAGCATTTACAAAACGGTTAAAATGGAGTCAAATAGGAGCTCCATCACTCCCTTGAAAATGTCCTAGAAATAAATAACCTAGGTGGGATATTGTTCAAAGCAACTAAGAGAAAAAAAAACCGTTTTCCACTTTCATTTGCTAAACACCATTCACCGCGAGTAGGTATCTTCGATTTGCATACATTTACGGTAGCAAGGTTACAGCTTCGTGCACTTCATTCCAAAGTACTTCCACAGTAGCCCGTTACACCTCGGGTCATCTCAAACAATAAATAACTCAATAAATACGAAAAAACAAAACAAATTAAATAAATGAGTATCGTTGGAATACTTCTGATAACCCACCAACTCCAGGGACGGTAGTTCTAATGCTCGACGATAATCTTCCACCGACTCAATGGAGCCTAGGAAAAATAATTAAAATTCATTCAAGTATTGATGGAACCCCTCGAGTAGCTGACGTACGCACACAAACTCAAATCCTACAACGACCTATTAGGAAACTCTGTCCATTACCTACACAATGACTTACAAAACCTTGCACCGTCACTCCAATCACTCTCCAACATTTCACCATAAGAGGCCTGATTTCATGGGCATTGAACCTTACTTATGCTGCTAAACAATATTTCGCGTACGCTCAAGGTGGGGGAATATGTTAGTTCGTCACATTGAAAAGCCGCTACTTTTCCATACAAAAGGTTTCCGTTTGAGCATAGAACGTATGTAATAACTGCATCCCTCCCCGCTCATCAACCCTGGGTTTTCCCAAATCGTACCAACCAAGGCCCACTTTGACTCTAAGCCGCCCTTCCCCCTCCTCCTACTTTTGTAATTTCACCCCTCAGAAAATGTTTTCAGTACCCTTCAAACCATCATCGCAGTACCATCCGATCCTAGTATTTTCGATATAATATCTAACCGTTTGTGAAAACGCGATTTGTATTTTGTTTGGCATATTGACCCTGGCTTGAACTTGACTTTACCGTTTATGAACCAATTAATATAATACAATAACATTTTCATTCCGTTGAAACCCGTGTGTGTTTTTTGACGTTCACCTCGATATCCGAACACTCTTGTACAGCTGTACAAGTAACATAGTTGTAAAATGAGCTTTTGAGGTATCTTTTTCCATGTTTTCGGGGACGAGAAGACCGAATATGAAGTCGATTTTGACCAAGGAGTGGAAAATTGAGGTTGTACCAGATTTTTTATGAGTCAAAAACATGCGAAATCGTCTGAAATCACCATCAATTTGTATAATAACACTAGAAAAACGCTGCAAAGTCCTTGTCGCATGGGTTTATTATTCTATTATTTTAGTGGTCTACAGAAATGCTGGCTGTTTATTTATTGTTTCTTTCATGTAAAATGATTGAAATAGCTATTTCTGGTGGTTTCCACAAATGTTGGCCCCCAAAACTTGAATTAGGTACCTACTACGCTCCTTTCTTTCTTTTTTTTCAATTACCTTTGATTATTGACTGTACCATTTAATCGTCTTGATCCACGTGTTGACACTTTTTCCAGTGTTATTATACAAATTGATGGTGATTTCAGACGATTTCGCAGGTTTTTGGAAAAGTTTCGGGACACAACTAGGGCCCAAATGGAGCATGTGTACGAAAGAACGAATTTTTTAGACCGAAAAGGTCTGATCAAAGATAATTTGTTAAACAAATAGGAGCCTAATTCCTGTTTTTGGAGGGCCAAAATTGGTGGAAACCATCAAAAATAACTATTTCAATTATTGCATATGAAAGAAACAATACATGAACAGCCAACATTTCTGGTATGTCCAATTGAACAATAAACCCATGTGACAAAGAGTTTGCAGCGTTTTCGTAGGGTGTGGCCGATCTACTTCCATTTTCTTCTAAATCTCCTGTGAGATGGCCTTTTGTCGAGTCCTCTGAAGAATTTCATAGTTTGCGATAACGTCTGGCCAATATACATTAAAGATTCACGTCAGGCACCGGATCACAAATACTTGGAGTCTCCGGGTTAGCATTCTTGTAGTTTTCCAGGTTTCGCAGCCATAAATCAGAACGGATTTCACACTGGTGCTGGAGCAGCTTGGTCCCACGAGAAATATTTCTGTTCCTTCAAATCAGGTACAGCTGTAAAAAACGACAGGATTAAAATGGAATAGTATATTTCCACGTAAACTAACACAACAGCAGGCCGGTTTCGGTTGTTAAACCATCATCAGTACACAATAGAAATCTATTGTGTACTGATGATGGAATAGAAATCTATTGTGCACTGATGATGGTGTAACAACCGAAACCGGTCTACAGTTTTGTTAGTTTACGTGGAAATAGACTATTCTATTTTTATCCTTTCGTTTTTTGCTATGGATTTCCACTACTCCGCCGCAAGTGTTTTAAGTTATACGGGTACAGCTGGACGAAAGAGCCAGTTGCGTTCCCAATCCTGCTCCTTAGATACCTCTTCATCCGCTCCCCTCGGGCATCGACGTTACTACCAAGGTACTCGATGGAGTCCACCTGCTCCACGACCTCTCCATTCACCACCAAGCTATCTCTCAAGGTAACGTTTACCCTTATCTCTTTTGTCGTACTGGCATTGATCTTTGTTGATTGGTTGATTGGTTGTTTAGTATCCATGAAGAGGTGTCACTTCGGCTCTCTGGAAATCTTTTGAAATTGATAGAATCACCTTGATTTGTGGTTTGTCGAAATCGTATCCGGGGTTTCTCCTGGTAAATCTGTCATACTGGGATTGTCACTCGCGAAGAAAGTTGGAATTTGTGATACTGCGGAACCAGCACTACATAGTTGGAAGATCTCAATTCGCATAGTTTGAGTGACTGCCTACCTATCGGCAACTAAGTACCTACCTACCTACCTACCTGTATGTTACCTAAATTGAAGCTACGTAGCTCGCCGAAATTAAAATGCGAATAAATACACCGCTAAAATACCGAACCATACCTAGTACAACCATCTCAAATCACGATTTATTTCTGTTATTACCTAGCTCCTATAACTGTTCTCATGTTTAGCTCTCGTTGTGGTAACATCTAACGCTCGTCTGCTCGTTATCTGTCTCTTTTATCTTGTTTTCTGTCGCTGTCCAGTTCGATACCTCGCTTCCTTATCGGTTTGCTCTCATTATAAAGTCCGTTTTAGAACAACTCCGTTATGGACTGTGCGAAGTGCTCGAGAGACCTTCACTCGCCGAAGAAAACGGTGAAATGTGCAAAGTGCAAGCGGGCGTTTCATCCGGCATGTACCCGTCTTAAATCGGTGGAGAATTATCGAAAATTACGAAGGGATCTAAAGGAAAGTTGGGAGTGCGATATATGCAGTAGTCCGATCCCCGAAATGGAGGAATCTGATGATGGGGGAAAAGAATCTGATGACTCTGGATCGGAAAAGGGAACTTCGACGTTGCTACTAATCAAGGACATTAATCGGAAACTTGAAAAAATGTCAACTGTGACTGGAGACATGCGTGATCTCAAGGAGTCAGTTGGCTTCATGAGTGCCCAGTTTGATAAGTTTGTAGAGGAGATATCTTCTCTTAAAACCACCGTTAAAAATTTGGTGAAGGAGAATAACGACTTAAAGTCAGCTGTCGAAGATCTCCAGCAGAAAGTTGAATATTTGGAGCAGGATTCCAGGAGTAACAATATTGAGGTGCATGGTGTTCCAGAGTCAAGGAATGAGAACTGTCATGAAATTGTGAGTGATATATCCAAACTACTGGCCTTTGACTGTGGAGTCATTCGTAGAGCCTTCAGAGTTGGCCCTATCCGTGAGGATCGCTCTCGCAAAATACTGGCTGTGTTGGGATCATCCACTACCCGTGAAGAATTCATCCGTCTCGGGAGGTCCGACAGAAGCCTTACTGCCAAAAAATTACACGATGAATGGTCTGATCAGAGAATTTTCATTAATGAAAATCTGACGTCTTTCCGAGCAGAACTTCTCCGACGTACGAAATTGAAAGCTAAGGATCAAGGTCTGAAGTTTGTTTGGGTGAGAAATTTCAAAATTCACGTTAGAAAGTCAGAAGGAGAAAAAGTAATAGTAATTAGGTCCTTCCAGGACGTGGATCGTTTGTAACCTATTAGATGTATCTATCAATTTAAACTGATGATTTCTTTAATACCAAATGCAAGATGATTATTTATTGAACTTTTCCAACGGAAGTATATCTATTTGCGAGGATGAAGATTCCTACTATGATGATATTCCATCTTACTTGTCAAATCTATCTAAAAACCCGCATTTCTCTGTTTTTCATATGAATATCAGAGGGTATAATGCCAATTTTTCCGAACTGTTGCTTTGGGCTGGAAACGGTTTTGAGTCTTTTGATGTATTGGTATTTACCGAAGCGCACATTATGAACCACCCAGCTTTTATTCGGATTCCTGGTTATGATATGGTCT
Organism: Leptopterna dolabrata; assembly: GCA_954871275.1. Classification (NCBI taxonomy): domain Eukaryota; kingdom Metazoa; phylum Arthropoda; class Insecta; order Hemiptera; family Miridae; genus Leptopterna; species Leptopterna dolabrata. The sequence goes on along the minus strand of OX940974.1, from coordinate 1,049,167 downwards.
ATACTCAAACTCACATAAATAAAAATGATGGAGTAGTGATTTATATAAAGTCAGCTTTTATTTATTCTGTAAAATTGCTTAACTTTCAATCTGCCACCGGTATTTTCATGCAAATTAATTATGGTTCTGAAGTGATAGATATTATTGGTCTCTATAGAAATATTCAAGGTGACATAACGACGTTCTCCGATGAACTGTCTGACCTTCTATGTGCGGGAGCTCCCGCTGATCATTCATATATTATCGGCGACATTAATATTGACATTTTAAATAACCGCAACTATCATTCATTGTACTACGGTAATACTTTGTCTGAGTTGGGGTATAGACCGCTTATTAACCATCCCACTCGTGTGGGAGGCAGTTCTTCTACTTGTATAGACCATATCTTTTATAGGGGTGGCTCCTTTATAATGCTAGCAGGGATTATTAAATCGTACATAACTGACCATTACGCCACGGCTGCTTCTATGCCTTGTGCAGACAAGATTACTGATAAACAGGATAACAATATAAAATCTCAAACTAAAATTGATTATACAAAACTAAATGAGTTGATTAACAGCTATGAATGGAACAAAATACTGTCAATAACGGATATCAACGAAGCTGTTTGTCAGTTCATCCTTGATCTTAAGAGGTGTCTTGAATTAGCTTCGGAATGTAAAAGGACCCCTCACGCGAAATTTAAATTGACGCCATGGATGACGGGAGGCATACTCCGCGCTATTAGAGTTCGCGATAAGCTATGCAAAAAGTCAAAAAAGGAACCTTTTAATGACTCTCTTCGGACGCGTATAAAATACTACCGTAACATGATCACATCCCTAAAATCAAAAGCTAGAAACGATTACTTTAGGCACAAGTTTATAGATGCAAACAAACCAAAAGATGCGTGGAGGATTATTAATAATGAATTTTTAGGTAAAACTGGGAAAGCGAATTCAGTTAATAAGTTGATTACTGAGATAGCAAGGAACAGAAATATAGACGACACTTCAGCCAAGTATGAGGTTGCACAAAACTTTAATAATTTTTTCAGTAACGTGGGCAAAGATTTAGTTGAAAAAATCCCAAGCAAACTCATCAAGCGAACCTCAACTTCTCTACAAACCAACATACCCACTGATAAATTTAAATTTCGAATGATTACTGCGAGTGATTTACACAAAATTATATCCGGTATGAATGGGAATTCTGCCCCTGGTAACGACGGGATTTCTCTAAAAATCATCAAGAAGTATCTCAATAAGTTGGGGGATCCTTTGGTTTACATAATTAATCTTAGCCTGTCGAGGGGAATTTTTCCTGATGCACTTCAAATAGCCAGAGTGATACCCCTTTATAAGACGGGCGTCGCTACCGAACTGACCAATTACCGGCCGATTTCTTTACTTAGCTCTATATCTAAGTTGATTGAACGCTGGATTAAATATATCCTCTATGAGTACCTCGAAACGAATGTCATGCTCTCTAACTTGCAGTTTGGATTTAGAAGGGGTATAGGTGTCGACGAAGCTCTGTATAACTTGACCAAGGGCATCAACTCTTTAATGGATCGTGGGAAAAAAGGTCTCCTTATTACGCTTGACATGGCTAAAGCCTTTGATTCAATAGATAGAGGTCTGTTGGTTGGGATTCTGCCTTCTTACGGGGTTTGTGGAACAGAGCTTGCATGGGTGCAGAGCTATTTCTCCAATAGAAAGCAGTTTGTGACAATTGACGGAGTTGACAGTGATGAAACCACAATTCAATACGGGGTAATCCAAGGTGGTACTCTGGCAGCTATTTTCTTTTTAATATTTATAAATCAATTAAGCTCTTTGAATCTTTTTGGAACCATGTACATGTATGCTGATGATACATCGATTTTATGCGAGGGGGATGATTGGGAGGAGGTGTTTAGGGATGCAAATTCTGACATCAATAAAGTTTTTGAGTGGATGTGCTCTAACTCTTTGAGTTTAAACGTTAAAAAAACCAAGTTCTTGGTTTTTTCCAAGTCCGCATCCAAACATAAGTTGGAGCAGCACAGTATCATTATACACACATGTGGAAATGACTACATGAAGTGTGCGTGTGACGGCAATTGTCCACTAATAGAACGGGTTTATTCTACAAAGTACTTAGGAATTACTATAGATGAAGACTTAAGATGGGAGTATCATATTAGCTCTTTGGTTCAGAAACTACGTAAATTTATTCATATTTTTTATAGATTGAGGGGATGTCTTGATAAGAAAAATTTAATTACTATATATAAAGCTCTTGTGCAAAGTGTCATTAGTTTCGGTATTTTAGCCTGGGGTGGCGCTTCAGCGTCTATCCTAAATCCGCTTTGTATTGTCCAAAAATCAATCCTAAAAGTAATCGCCAGGAAGCCACGCCGGTTCCCCACCTCTGACTTATTCAAAGCTGTCCAGGTATTCTCAGTTCAACAACTGTATGTCAAAATAGCTATTACTTTTTTTCACAAACACCCCGATTACTTCGTGTATCCTAGACATAGCATATACCCAGCTCGCCTCACTTCTAAGGTGGTAATACCAGCTCCCCAATCTCGTTTATGGTGTACCTCAAAGCATATATTTTTCAGTATGCCTTATATATTGCGGTCTCTCCCAGCAGACATGACCATACCTGGAAATTTTTCGCGTGCCGTTTATAAAACTAGAATTTTCACATGGTTGATAACCCAAGGTCCTATAAACTGTTCCAATTTACTGACTAGTGTTTATGTGTCATGATTTTGTCTGTTTTTTTGCTTCTAATGGTGTTTATCTTTACCTACCTATATAATGATTGTATTCTATCCATCAAATTCGCTTGGGATTGTCACTTGGGTTCATAGAAATTTATTCTAATTTAGCTATCTTTTTTTTGCATCCTTATTTTCTTCATCTGATCACTTTTGGGTCGTTTTTGTAAAAATGGTGTATTAGGTAATATTACTTGTTTAACTCAACTCCCCCGAACCGCGCAGGGTCGTACCCTATGGTTCTTGGGGTATATTCCATTGTATAAATATACTATAATTTTTCCTTTGTGTTGCCGTATTAATTTACAATTATGATATTTTTTTGTAATTTCTTTATTTTTTTTGGAATAAACTTTCTTTCATTTCATTTCATTTTCATTTCATCACACCGGCACCGGGCCGCACGATTACTGACTGATCTTGCATCTTGGGTGACAGTGGCGCTGGAGTGGTTGTGAGTTACCGTCGAGTGGGTAGGATCTGGAGCCTGCAGTCCCTGAACATTCTGCGAACGTTGGTAATCGTGCTATACAGATGTGTATTGCTGGTCTGCATACCCCGGCGAGGGTACGTCATCCAGCTGTTTTGCGCGCTTTGAGCTGTCTGCTCGTGTCTCTCCCGTTCTGTGAGGAATATCTGCATAGCCCACTCTAAATACCAATCTGGTTCGTTAAATATGTGATTCGAGCAAAGATGAGTGGATCTGGTGGAGATGAGGATCCTATAGATTGCAGCAAATATTCTAATGCACTAATTAAGGAGGACGATTTGCTATGCTCTGTCTGTGAAAACCCATATCATTACGTCAGTATGGGGGTATCGGAGAGGAATTATGGAAAAATTAGGGATGCTTGGAGATAACGAGTGTAAGTCCCAGGCAAATTGCTTCAAGGGGTATATGGCTGAGCTATTTAAGAATTTCGAGTTGAAAATGAACAAAACCGTTCGGGAGTCCGTTCTCGCAGAAATTGACGAGCAAGTTGCGAAACTGCAGGATAGAGTGGCATCCATTGAAACCTAGTTATCCATGTAGGGCTCTACGTCGGACGGACTGCAGCAGCAGATGAATAACATCTCCAAGGACATCAATGATCTCAAAGGTTTGAACCTCGTAGAGCGGGTGGAACGCCTGGAGATGGATGGTTCAGACTCGCCTGGTATCCCACAGAGGGTCGCCTCCGGGCCTGACAGGGGTTTCCAATTTTGGAGAGGGTCATCTCCCTGATGAGGGAGTGCCAGAGATATGCAAGCAATGTGATTTTTCTATAATGTTCCCGAATCTTCTGCTGAGTCTCTTGCGTAAGTTAATGGCGGACTTCCAGAGTGCTGTACTAAAGGTGTTCCGCATAGGCAAACCAGATGGCAATAAAGTTCGTCCTCTCCTGGTCTCAATGAAGGACCCATCAACGGTTTCAAAAGTCATCTCTATATGAATCGTTCAACCAACCCAATGCAGTTTCGGATCTCTCAGGATGGACCACAACAGATGAGGGATTATCTAAATGGGATGCAGAAGGATTTGGAGCATAGATAGAATGCCGAGGAAAGGGATCTAACTATAAAATATATATCGGGAATTCCGCAAATTGTTTCAACAACTAAATCTCCTCGTTACACTCAGCTACCTCCAAAAAAACTATTAACAATCACGACGTTTTATCAAAACATCCCTAGTTTAAATAAAAGTTATCTTCCCTTCGAACACTGGCACCTTCCTTAACCTACGATATAATTTGCTTCTCAGAGACGAGGACCTCCAGATTTTCGTGAGGATCTCCAGACTGGAGCTCATCCTGTACCATTTATAGAATTCGGACTATTCCTCTATACTATTTATAGATATGATAGGTCTGTGGTTAATTCATCGAAATCCATTGGTGGAGGAGTTAGGTATGGTTGGAGTTTCGGCAAGGTTCAGATCTTATGGGTGGTTCTCCTATATGATAATGTGGGACAAGTGTATGCTGTGTTGCCTGATTTTAAACTCGTGTTGGGGAGTGTGTACCTTCCGGGCTATTGCTAAAATGTTTACTTTGAAAATTATAGAGCAGAGAATGAAAGGGTCATAGATGAATACCCGGAACATTCGTTTTTATCATTGGCGATTTCAACTTGCCGGGTATTCAGTGGGATGAGACTAATGGTTACTTCCATAATATTCATAATCTTCCCCCAAAATGTGACACCATACGAGAGGTAATGGATTTGTATAGTTTGATGCAGCTCAATTATGCTCAGAACCAATCTGGCAAACTTTGGATCTCTGCCAATTCACACTTGCTCCAATCTTGTGATTCTTGTCTGACTCTGGATGAGAATTACCCACCATTTGAGTGCGCACTGTCGGTGAGCCATGAATCATCATTTATTGCCGCTAGTAAATTTTCCTTCAACTTCAAGAAAGCTGATTTCGAGCAGATGACCGAATTCTTTGGCGTGCAGGACTGGAGTTTTTGTTGTGATTTGCCAGTTGACGATGCAGTAGGGTTTCTATATTAAATATTAGGCGGGGCCATAAGGTTATTTGTTCTAAGAATGGTGGACATTGACTTCAAATTGGTGGAGCTACGAGCACTAGTGAAAAGGAAGACAGTGGCACATGCACGTTATAAATACACCTATCTTGATTCTCATTATGACATTTTTTAAATTTTTTTTTAGGGCTTGGAAGACTATGCAAGTATCGGTCGGAAACTCCATATTCTGACTACAAAGGAAGTTCCATCGCTCTTCAGCAGTATCAGTATACTTTTGAACCACGTTAATTATACCAGGAGATATAATTAACCTTTTTCAATGCCCTTTATCGTCTGTTTCTGCCAAAACGCACTTGTTGCCAGTTTATTCAAGGATTATTTTTCCTCGGTGTATTCCCCAGTTTCAATGCGTTCCGATGGAGTATGCGACTATTCTTCTTCTTCCTTTGATCTCGGATCCATAACAATATTGCCAAGGAGGTAGTCAAGGTGGTGATTCACTGGGTCCATCAAAAGGGATGGGACAGGATTGTGTACCACCCATAATGTTGAACATGTCCGCCTTCGCTTGTGCCAAAGTTTTGGCCATGCCGTTCAGTACTGTTCACTAGATCACTGAGCATGGGTATCGCTCTGGCTATATGGAAGTGCTCATATATTACACCTATCCCAAGGATAAGGAGACGGCTGGAGTGAACCACTATCACCCGGTTTGTTCTATGAGTGCTCTGCCTAAGATTATGGAGAAGATCGTGATTGATCAGATAGCACCACTTGTTAGACCTTATCTGTCTCCCAGTCATGGAAGCAAGCTTGGCGAAAGACAAGACTAGTATCATGGAAGACAAGACTGGCCGTCCATTTCGACAATTGCAGCCCGATTGCCTGCTCATTTTGGCCTGAGAATATACTATACTGAGCATGGGATATAATGCACTTGCACAGAAACCTCCCTGACACCACACCAACGTCATTTAGCTATTAGATAAACCTAGAAAATGTTATACCCCTTGACATACAATTTTTTGCTGTCAGTATTAGCCAAATCGAGTGCGATCGAGCTCAGAATCGATAGGCATCATCTAGACATCTTGCAGTAATTTATTGACAGAAGTATTCCCACCCGCCTTGTTGTTTCTGCCCCTTGTTCTCAGATTTATCAGAGTGAGTAGATATCTCTATTTACGCCTCATTATTTACCTATGTATGTACTTGTGCTCAGCTATCCCAACGATAATTTGCGTAGTAGGTATACCTACTGAAAGGTTGATGGTCGAGCTATCAAATGTTGCTAGTATGTGTATATCTCCAATTTCTCACTCATACTATGATTATTACTAGGTACTCTTATTTACTGCTATTCAATCATTTTGACGCAAATTTTTTTACAGACTGATTCTATACGTTCATGTTACAATGAGTGGGGAAGATATACCTACTGCCCACCCAACTTGGCTGAAGTTTTTGTAACTTAGCGATTGTCCAGGCCCTGCTGCAACGTCCTAATTATCAAGTGCCTACCTGTTGTGTATAATAACACACCAATAGATCGTTTTTTGAAGTAGTCCGGTGATCTGAAAATGGTCGATGTTGAATGAACAGGAATGTGGTGTTTAGAGTTTGTACCTACATCATGTGGAGAGGCGTGAAAATCGTTGAACAGATAGGTAGGTATACAATAAGATTTGAAACGATTATTTCAAACGGCCCAATAACCGCTTATTATTCAACATATCAAATAATTATAACGATGCTATTAGTTTATAACTGAACTTTGGTCAATTCAGTTTATAATGATGCACGGGGTATGGATCAGAGCAGCTTATAAATCAATTGAGAAAGCATATATACCTTCCACAGATTTGTTCTTCGTTGGATATCAAGGTCGGTGTCATTCTACGAAACTACGTAGGTACTTACTGTGTTAGAGAATACCGATTTGGAGGTGCCTACCTCCAAACTGCTGTAATCGTGCCTAATGTACTATACCAAACTATTATATGAGAGTTTCAACTGGCTTTGAATTTTGAATTCAGGTGCTTTGGGTAATTTAATTTATTTTTTCATTTGCTGTTCATGGCGATTGTCCAGTTTGGTATTAAAATTGGATTCAAATGCGATGAGTTGGACTTTGAGGTGGGGAGAGGTGTTTAGTTGATTGTGATGTAACCGCCTGGATAAGGTCTAATACACTGATCAAATTAAATATAAATTAAATTTATTAAAATAGGTAATAATGTTAGATAGGTAGGTAATGAATGATAAAATAACACAAATTACTTGGTTACTTTATTTGATTATTTATTATGTCCATTATCAATTTTGTTGATCATTTCACGACTCATGCACGACTCATGCATCAAAAGTAGCTCACATTTTTGTGGTAGTTTGGCAATTGGTCACAGACGGGCCCAAAAAATTGCATGGAATCTAAAAATCTAAAAATCTTGGAAATGACGTGGCAGGTACCAAGCTTCTGCGGCGGAAAATTCCCTCAGAAGGGGCTTGCTCCCGTCCCATGCCGCCTTCCTACCCTACCACCATAACTCATGGGGTTTTAGTGGTCCAATTTTAAATTATAAAAAACCATCGTAATCAGGACAAATCCCTCTAAAATTCCATCAATTCGGATTTCCGAAAAAATTAACGAAATTTGAACGCCGGTGAACCAAATGTACAACTTTGAATTAGTACAGGCTATTTCCTGCTGGATATCGGCTCTGATGCGCGTTTATATCGGTTCAAAGGCCAAAAACAAATAACGCTCCTAAGTTACGTCACTGTTTATCGAGTAAAACCTTTGATTTTTCCGAAAAGCCCCGTATTTTCTATGAACATTCAAATGGCGCATTCTTTTCTAATAAATATCGTAGTACTATAAATGCAAGTACAATTTTCGAAAGCTGAGATTCAGGAGATGTTTGGCGGAGATTTGTCAGGTTCCTATGATATTTTATGCACACTTAATGATTTTTTCCAAGTTAAACGAAAGAGAGATGGAAGGGGGACATGATGTCAAACAAAGTGAGTTTTAATTGTATGTAACTTGAACAAAACTACTATGCCCCTGTAATCCCTTATAACACTATTTTTCGTGAACAGTAGTCAAAAACGCTGCAAAGTCCTTGTCACATGGGTTTATTGTTGTATTGGACATACCTACAGAAATATTGGCTGTTCATTTATTGTTTCTTTCATGCGCAATAATCGAAATAGCTATTTCTGATGGTTTCCATTAATATTTTGGCCCCTAAAACACAAAGTAGGTACGCTTTTTTTTTTTTTTAACAATCTTTGATCATTGGTAGTGCCATTTAATCGTCTTGATCCAAGTTTTGACACTTTTTCCAGTGTTATTATACAAACTGATGGTGATTTCACACGATTTCCCAGGTTTTTCACCCATAAAAAAACAATTTTGGGAGCTGAACATTTGGTAGAACTCAATTTTCCACACTTTGGTCAAAATCGACTTCATATTCGGTCGTCTCGTCCCTAAAAACATGGAAAACGACATCTCAGAAGCTCATGTTACCAACATGTTGCTGAAACGCAAAAAGTACCTATTTTTACACACATTTTCACTCATAACACCCCTGGGTATATTCCGATCGGGCTGAAAAGTTTCGGGACACAACTAGGGCTCAAATGGAGCATGTGTGCGAAAGAACGAATTTTTTAGACCGAAAATGAAGCCTGTACACGTGATACGGCGGACGGCGTACGGCGGACGGACATTGCATTTTTGGAATCTACGTACCTTGAAACGGAAAAGAAAAAAGTTTGAGGGGGTGTTATAAAAAATGTTTGCTGAGCGAATACATAGGTGTATTATTCTCAGAATAATAAACCAAAACGCTGCAAAATCCTTGTCACATGGGTTTATTATTCTATTGGACATCCCCACGCAAATGTTGGCTTTTCATCAAGGCGAAATAGCCCGACGACTAGTTCCAAAAGCCGACACCACGTGGCAGCACCAAAATGAGCTAAATTGATATTCGCTCTCCTTCCGTTAATAATTGAACGATTTTCAATCTGTAAATTGCATTGGATTCAAAATCAGCATAGAATTTCCGGAAATTGGTTCTGGTATTTGAAATTCTAAAATTTGTATGTTTGGATCACTGGCGTTTGAATTTGGCTACTTTTCTCGGAAATCCCAATTACCCAAATTCTAGAGGTCTGTTTGCTAATTACGACGGTTTTTTTCAAATTTAAAATTGGACCACTAAAACCCCATCAATTCTTGTCCAGACGGTGACGGGCGAGGGGATTGAGGAGGAAGGCGGCTCTTGAATGGTGGTGGGGGGCTTCCCAGGCCCCTCCGGAGGGGTTTCGCCGCCCAAGCAGCTTGGATACCTGCCATTCCCGAGAACAGTTTTTGCCCCACCATTCAAGAATTTTAGATTTCTTCCTCACTGTTCTAGGTTTGCTATGAAACTGTTTGCGCCCATCCATGACCAAGTGCCAAACTACACGAGAGTGTGAGCTATTTTTTATGCATCAGTCATGGGAGGGATGATAACATTAAAAAAACCACAGTCATGCAGCATGGCTATAAGAGCGAATTTTTGAAGAAATAACTGATTTTATATAAAATGTGATCTTTGGGGTATCCCATTCTAATATGGGCAATCTTAAACTTATTGGGTAATTATAGGTATTCAAGTATGACGCTATTCGGTTAATTCGGTATGCATCAAATATGGGCATACCTACGTAACAAATTTTTTTGTTCCATTTTTTGCCGAGTAACACCTCGGTTTGTAGATTTTCCAACGCTGAACACGATGGTGAAGTCAGAATTGCGATATCCCATTCCGTTATCAGATTAGAGCAGACGAACCAGGAAGAACATCTCAAGAAATAACCACGTTCCTTCATCTTCAAAGTGCTCCAGTTTGATAACGGAATGAGATATCGCAATTCTGATTTCACCATCGTGTTCAGCGTACAAAAACCTTTAAAATGAGGTGTCACTTGTCAGACTTTTTCATTTTGGGAATTTATGGGTAATTTCCCCCCCCCCTAAAACTCCCCAAAACTCCCCCTTAGGGTGACCCGATTCTGCCCATCTTCGAACTTAGCCTGTCGATTGCCAAGACAGATTTTTCGTGCAAATTTGAACTTTTTATCTCAATTCTTTCGAGAGTTATCGTCTGGAATGACACATACATATATAAATATATAAATATATATATAAATATATATTTTGGATTGTTGGGTGACTAGTTGAATGTAGATTTGTGGAGCAGGTTGCTAATTGACCAATACTAGTCGTTTTTTGTTTGTTTTCCTTTATTGACGCGACGTTTCGGTCTGGATCAGACCCTATTCATGCGTATAAATTCTTTGTGGCTGGTGTTACATAATAGGTAGTAGACAATATTTCTCCTCTGTCTGAATGGTGGAAGTAAGTACACTTAATAACAATTTTTTGACTTTCCACAAACAAAGGAAATTATGAAGAAGTTTTCACAACCAAACAAAGGAAACTATGAGGAAGTTACCTATTATGTAACACCAGCCACAAAGAATTTATACGCATGAATAGGGTCTGATCCAGACCGAAACGTCGCGTCAATAAAGGAAAACAAACAAAAAACGACTAGTATTGGTCAATTAGCAACCTGCTCTATAAATATATATATAAATATATATATATATACATATAATTTTTGGTGTCTTTCGGCAGTGAATTCAGGATGGTCTGAAACGGATTTTGGTATAAAAATCTTTCGGAAATTCGAGTTTTAAAAATTTTGGACCGAGAACAATAGCTTCCTTTTCTTCGAAAATTCGCTAATAAAAAATAATCAAATGAATGAAACAAGGATCTTGCGTTATATTATAATTTATTTTTACTTTTCAACATTATTAGTACCTATTTTAATAAATGTAATTTATTTTTATTTGATTAGTGTATAGGATCTTACCTAGGTAGGTACACCAAAATTAAACTAAGCACCTCTCCCCACTTCCCAATCCAACTGATCGCATTTGAATCCAATTATAAGTACCAAATTGGACGATCGATTGAATATACGATTTCCTAAACAAAAATTAGTGACTTCGAGGTCAGACCCCTGAAACTGCAAATAGCCTACTACAAATAAAAAATGAATTAAATTACCCAAATACCTGAATTCAAAGTTCAACGCCAGTTGGACGTAATTCATTAGGGACGAGTACTAGGTACCTCTGTTTTAACCTCCAAATCCGTATATATTCTCTGAAGCAACCAAGGTACCTACCTACGCACTTTCGAAGAATGAACACCGACGGTTATCTCGAATCAAGACCAAATCTGTGGAAGGTATATAATTATGCTTTCTCAGTTGATTTATAAACTAATCCATACCCACGTGTATCATACAACCTGAGTTGACCAAAGTTCACTTAAAAATTAATAGCATCGTTATATTTATTTGACCTGTTGAGTAATAATTGGTTATTTGGCCGTTTGAAATGATCATTTCAAATCTTATTGTACCCCAATCTGTTCAACGAGTTGCACGCCTCTGTACATGACGCACAAACTTTATACACCATGTCGTGAGTCCCTCCAGGAACCACTCCAACTAGAGTTAAGTTCTCGCCAATTATTTGACCGCTAAAGTTTAGTTGCTGCTAATAAACGGTACGAGTGGGGAGACAAGCCGCAGGATCCAGAGTGCACAACCTGGAGCCCCCCCATCAACCCCCAACAGGGAGGTTGGAAGGAGGAGGGCTCCCTTGGCTATAAGAACTCGGATCCTACGCCTTTTTCTTCATTCGACGCTTCCTCTAGCCGCTGGCTACTCTCTCTTCTCCTACCCTGCTCTCTATCCAATCCTAAAAGATCCTAGATGACGGTGGTGGTCAGCCCATAACCGCCTAGGCAAAATTCTCCTAAAAGATTCCAGATGACGGTGGTGATTCGCTCAACCGCCTGGACACAACATCCAAAAAGATCTCAGGAAAGGGTGGTGATTCGCTCATAACCCGCCTGAGCAAATTCCTCAAAAGAACCAAGATGTCGGTGGTGATTCGCTCACAACCGCCTAGGCACATCTATCCAAAAAGATCCCAGGAAAGGGTGGTCCTTCGCTCATAACCCGCCTGGGCATTTCCTCACACCACCGTGATGAAATACGCCAATTTTAAATTCATCACAGTGGTGACCCCGCCGTTCACCCAACCTTCCTCCCTTTCCCTTCTCATCTAGACACTCACTCACATTTTAAATTCACACCCTCACATTTTGAACGCCCAACCTTCCACACGAATATTTCGCCTCTCTCTCACCTTCCCTCAACTCACGCCATTTTCCATATTTTTTTGAATTTCAAATTTCAAATTTCAGATTTCAAATTCAAAATTCAATTTTAACCCAATTTTCCAAAATTGAAATTTTGACTCCTCCCTACACCATGGACTCGGACTCTCAATCGCCTCCGCTCCTCCGGCCTGCCACCCTTCAACCCCCCACCACCTCAACATCGGACCCGGCCACTCCTGTCCCCAACCCCTTCTCCACCCTCACGATGGCCGCCGCGACCCAACCCGCCGACGTCATGACCGCCTCTGCGTCACTCCCTCTCTCATTACCTCCCTTCTACTCACACGACCCCGCTCTTTGGTTTTTCCAGATTGACGCAGCGTTCTCGGCCGCCGGCATCCGCAGCCATAAGACCCGATACTCACGCATCATCTCCCTCCTCCCGTACGACATCCTCCTACAGACGTCGGACATCTCCCCCAACGCCGCCGCTGCGTACGACGACCTCCGCTCCCGCCTCATCTCGCTCTACCAGCCGTCAAAAATCGCACGTGTCGCCGCCCTGTCGCAACCTCAACAACTCGGCGACATGAAGCCCTCCCACCTCTTCCGACGCCTGCGACACCAACTGCAAGATATCATGACCACCAACATCGCCCGAACCTTCTGGCTGCGCGCGCTCCCCCACCCCATCCAAATGGCGCTCGCCAGCCACCTCGACAGCCCAGACGACGCCCTCCTCTGTCTTGCGGACACGGTCTACGACCTCGCCGCGTCCGCCTGCGTCAGCGAAGTTCGCCCCCCCCCCCCCCCCCGGTCCGTACCCCCCCTCGACAACGAGACACCTCCTCCGACCATCAGCGCCCCCCCTCCTCGGACCGACGTCGACACCCCTCCACGGAGCGCCGCCGACCCCCCTCCACAGATCGCCGGTGCCCGGCCTACTCCGATCGCCGGACCGCCCCTCCCCCGGGCCGACGGCGCGACGCTTCCCCGGATCGCCGGACCTCCACCGACGCTCGCCCGGCCTACCTACCCGCCGACCCTCCCCACCGATGTTTCTACCATGTCAACTTCGGTGGGGAGGCTCGCAAGTGCCACCCCCCCCCCCCCCTGCTCCTTCGCTTCCGGGCAGGGAAACGCCGACGCCCGCCGGTAAACCCGGCGGGCCCCCCTCCTCGCTCCCACGGGGGGGACCCCCCTGATCACCACCGGCCTGCATCTCTGCCGCCACCACCACGCCCGCTCCCCCACCACGGAACGGAGCGCGCCTCACTCCCCACCTCTCCTACGCCGCCGCCACGGCCGCCAACCGCCCTGCTGTGCCTCACTGCGCCACCGCAAACCCCTCCCCGACCGCCACCGTTCCCCCACCGTGGAACGTCAAACAACCCCCCCTCTCAAACGCCGCCGCCACGGCCGCCAACCACCCTGCTGCGCCTCACTGCGCCACCGCAACCCCCTCCCCGACCATGCCCGTTCCCCCACCGCGGAAGGTCAAGCAACCCCCGCTCTCCAACGCCGCCGCCACAGCCGCCAACCACCCTACCCCACCTCGCTGCAACGCCACCACGCCCGTTCCCCCCCACAGGAACGTGAAACCCCACCACGTCTCCTTTGCGGGAGACGAGGCCCCACCGCCACTGAACCGACCACACCCCGACGCCACGGCTGCCACCCCACCACCACGAACGTGCGCCGAGGCCGCTCACTCCCCCCACCACCACCACCCCAACCGACGCCATTTTGCCACACGCCACCCCTGCCCACCAGCGCCTTTTTATAAAATGCCGGCGGACGAATGTCCCCTTCCTCGCGGACACACGGGCGGCGCTCTCCATTTTCCCCAACTCCATCCTTCGTCATCAGGCGTGCTGCCACCGTCAGACCCTCTACGCCGCCAACGGTACCACCATCCCCTCCTACGGGAACTACCGCTCCTCAGTCCACCTAAACAGGCTCGCCTACGACTGGATCTTTACCGTGGCGGACGTAGAGAAGGCTATCCTGGGGGCCGACTTCCTCGCATATTTCGGCCTCCAGGTAGACGTCAGAAACGCGCGCCTGATAGACCCCTCCGTTTTTTAGGTATGTTAAATTTCTACCGCCGCCATATGAAACACGCTGCTCAACACCAACAACCTCTCATAAACTCCATTCCTCAACCCACTAAAAAAAACGACAACCGCCCCATCACCTGGACCCCCGAACTAACTTCCGCTTTCAATACCTGTAAACAGAGCTGCCACCGCTCTACTGGCCCATCCCGACCCCCAAGCACCCCTTTCCATCACCACCGACGCCTCTGACTGGGCCATAGGGGCGGTGCTCCACCAATACACCGGCGCCACCCCCCAACCCCTTGGTTTCTTTTCGAAAACATTATCCCCCACCCAAAAAAATTACTCCACCTTCGACAGAGAACTTCTCGCCATCCACGAAGCCATAAAACACTTTCGTGACTTCGTGGAGGGCCGGCAGTTCTCTGTCATCACCGATCACAAACCCCTTACCCACGCCCTCCTCCAAAACCACAAATCCGCCTCGCCTCCTCGCCTCCGGCAACTCGAATTTATCGGTCAGTTCACGACCAATATTTGCTATTTGCCGGGGGCCGACAACTGCGTGGCGGACGCGCTTTCCCGCCCCACTCCCGCGCCGGTGGCGGAGTTACTGCCCTTCCCCTACCCGCAAATCCTTAAACACCATCAAAAACCCGATTCCGACCCAGCCCTCTCCAACCTCATATCCGCCTCCAAACTTGAACAGCTGCCGCCTCTTGACCTCTGGTGCGACGTAACGGCCGACTCACCGCGCCCTTACGTCCCACCGGACCTCAGGCGGCAGCTCTTCCTCCACTACCACTCCCTCCATCATCCCGGCATCCGGGCGAGCCGGGACCTTCTCAAAACACGGTACTTCTGGCCCCATATGAACACAGATATTCGTAACTGGGTTCTGGGGTGCCAGAAGTGCCAGCAGTATAAAGTCTCGGCTCACCCCCGAGTCCCTCCACAACCCATCCCTGACGCCCTGCCGTGGGAACACATCCATTTAGACCTAATCGGCCCCCTTCCCCCTTCCGAAGGCAAAAAATACTGCCTCACCATGATCGACTGTGGGACAAATTGGGTCGAGTGTATACCACTCGCCCATATCTCCGCGGACACCGTCGCCGCGGCGTTCCTTAACAATTGGATCGCCCGCGGTTGTCCGCGGACCGTCACGGTCGATCAGGGGAGGCAGTTCGAATCCGCCCACTTTTCCTATCTCCACCGTTCCCTCGGCATTCACAAAATTCATACCACCCCCTATCACCCTCAATCCAACGGGAAAATAGAGCGGTGGCCCTCTGTCCTAAAACAAGCCATCTCTACCTCATCTACATCCCCCTCATGGACCAAAACACTACCATATGTTCTCTTAAGCCTCCGCACTTCCGCTCGCCCTTCCGACAATATTAGCCCCGCTCAGAGAGCCTTTAAAGACCCCCTTCGTTTACCCGCCGACATTTTCCTCACATGTAACAGCCCGTCAATTAACAGGGAACCACTTCACCACACTACACCCACAAATGACACCACCTACCCAAAACGATTCCACACCGCCACTCACATGTACCTGAAAGAGCCCGGCATACACAAGACATTTCAACCCCTTTATGCCGGGCCCTTTCAGGTCATCCGCTCAACTTCATCCACCGCTACTCTGTTAATTGACGGGAAACCCCACACCGTCCCCCTCGCCCGGTGTAAACCGGCTCCCGTCCTCCCCGAACAATCCCACCACACGACTCTCACCCCCGCACCGGAAACGCCTCACATTTCCACCATCTCACTCACCGGACTCCGACGTCGCCGCCGCTCTCTGCCGTACCGGCTCCCACCAGCTCGCCCCCTTCACCTCCACCCCGACGGTGAAGGGGCCCCTCTATCAGTCTTCACCAACGTGAAGACTGTTAGAGGGTGTCGCACACACAACAACACACACACACCACGCACAGGGACACACAGCAACTTTCGTATGGCGGCAGTACATGCTATACATAACCATACCTAAAAAACGGCGGAAAATTGCGCACCCCCTAAATTGTAAATCCCTACCAACCTTGTAAATACCTTGTAACCAATTGTAAATTGTAAATACCTACCAACATTGTAAATACCTTGTAACCATGTCTGCATTGTAAATACCTAAATTGTACATAATACTTATTCGCTAATACTTACCTATATACTTCATCTAAATTATACTTCATCTACTGTGACCAACTCCAATGTAAATACTAGCCTATACACTACCCTGTAAATACTCACCCTCATCATTGTAAATACTCGCCCTCATCATTGTAAATATCTTCACCCACCATTAGCCCTAAGTCACTCTCAAGCCCTCAGCCCTTTTGTATACTTCGCCTACTCTTAAGTTCCTCATTGCCTAGTTTGTAAGCACACCATATACCCTAGCCTTAAGTACCGCACCCTCAGCCTTCTGTAACCTCTTGCCTTCAGCACCACTTCTGTTTGCCTTGGCCTTCAGCCCCCTTGTAACTTTCTGCCTTCAGCCCCCATCTGTACCGTAGCCATTAGCCTTGTCAAATCTTTTGCTCAAACTGGGGGGACCTCTGTCGTGAGTCCCTCCAGGAACCACTCCAACTAGAGTTAAGTTCTCGCCAATTATTTGACTGCTAAAGTTTAGTTGCTGCTAATAAACGGTACGAGTGGGGAGACAAGCCGCAGGATCCAGAGTGCACAACCTAGAGCCCCCCCCCCCCCCCATCAACCCCCAACAGGGGGGTTGGAAGGAGGAGGCTCCCTTGGCTATAAAAACTCGGATCCTGCGCCTTTTTCTTCATTCGACGCTTCCTCTAGCCGCTGGCTACTCTCTCTTCTCCTACCCTGCTCTCTATCCAATCCTAAAAGATCCTAGATGACGGTGGTGGTCAGCCCATAACCGCCTAGGCGAAATTCTCCTAAACGATTCCAGATGACGGTGGTGATTCGCTCATAACCGCCTGGACACAACATCCAAAAAGATCTCAGGAAAGGGTGGTGATTCGCTCATAACCCGCCTGAGCAAATTCCTCAAAAGAACCTAGATGTCGGTGGTGATTCGCTCATAACCGCCTAGGCACATCTATCCAAAAAGATCCCAGGAAAGGGTGGTCCTTCGCTCATAACCCGCCTGGGCATTTCCTCACACCACCGTGATGAAATACGCCAATTTTAAATTCATCACACACCAGATTCCTGTTCATTCAACATCGATAATTTTCAGACCACCTACCTACTTTAAAAATCGAAATATTGGCGTGTTGTTGTACACAACGGGTAGGTACTTGATAATTAGGACGTTACAGCAGTGCCTGCGCAATCATTAATTTTTTATTTTTTATTATTTTCAAATCGACGTTATTCCAGGACGATCAACCTAAAATTTTCAAATCTGAAAGACACTTGGAATAATTTGGTAGGTTGTTCATACATAATGTTCTAATAAATCGAAAAAGTATAGAGCAAACGTGAGATTTGCTAAAGAAGGGGTATGAACGTAGCAACGAAGTTGTTACAATTTCAGTTTATTAATTAATAACTTTTTTGGTTCTTCGGAAATAAATAACAAAATTAACAATATCAACTGAGTAATAAGAACTCATCAAAAGAGACTTCTGGCTCCCGAATTTGGCTGCTTGTCGTCAATCTTGAATCTACCAATACAGGGAGCAGAGCGTGATGGTAAAAGTAAATGAGTTTTTCTCCATCTTTTGATTGCATAACTCATCGTCGATTGGAATTTCTTCGATGTGCAATTGCTAGCCCGTGTCCACTACGAAATAACATTTAGTGGCTCCCGCAATGTGCAGTTGCCCTTGGACTTGAAAGTAATAGGGATGGGGTCTCTTCAATTTCAAATCTTTGTGAGATATGAAGAATGATTTGTTTTTGGACGCAGTATCAGCTGTCGTCAATTTGCTGGCTGACTAAGGGCATTTGATTTCAATGATTGAATTTTCACCCTCAATCCAGCCATCAGGTGAAGTGTACCGAAGGAAGTGCTGAGGTAAGCACCCCCCCCCCCCCCCCCTTCCCGCGGAGCCACACTCCGCAGGGGGGGGGGGGGGGGGGTGCTTACCTCAGCACTTCCTTCGGTACAGAAGCACCCAAAAATCCAAATTTTCGGTCAACGAAAAGCCCACACTCTCTGACTTTCAGTCCACTTCTGATCGTGAATGAAACGATATAAATCCGGCTCAGATATCACTGCTAGGGAACACCTGATTATAATTACGCATGTCTGTATGAAATCGAGTTGGTTGTATCGTGATACTTTGTTTGAAGAATGATGGTTGTTTTGGATTTTTTTATAGGTAGTTTATTAATCTGAACAAACGTTAGGTACGCTTCACGAATAACAGCAAATAATTTATAGAATAAAAATTATATATACAAATAATAATTATAGAATTCTTCATTCCGCCGCAAATTTATGAAATGTGATTGCACGGTTGGATCCAGTACTCGATTTAGGGCTCTCTTGTGGGAAGCACAAAGGTAGGTATTGAGTTCAGAAAACAGTGATCATCTATACTGGTAAATAATAAACCGTTGTATAATAATTTGTAGCGTTACTTATTCTATTTTCGGATTCTACATACCTTGAAACGGAAACCAACACATTTGGTTGGGGGAGGGGGGAATTTTTCATGCTCAATTACAAAGGTTCATTATTGAAATTATAAATGGAAAACTAGCTGGGTAGAAACGATTGTTGGAAGAGAATTACAAGTCAGGTACCTGAGCGCCGCGGGGGCCTCGGGCCCGACTGGGAAGCCCCCTACCCCCATTCAAGAGCTGCCTTCCTCCACAACCCCCTCGCCAATCACCTTCTGGACGAGAATTGATGGGGTTTCAGTGGTCCAATTTTGAATTTGAAAAAACCATAGTAATCAGGACACAACCCTCTGTAATTTGGGTGATTGGGGTTTCCGAAAATATTAGCCGAATTCGAACGCCAGTGACCCAGATGTACGAATTTTGAAATTTTGAACCCCAGAACCAATTTCCGGAAATTCTATGCTGATTCTGAATCCAATGAAGTTTATTGATTGAAAATCGGTCAATTATTAACGAACTGAGAGCGAATATTAATTTACCCTCGACGGTGTTGCCATCTGTTGAATATTCTTACAAGTTTTTTTCGGGCTATTTCCCCTTGATTGTTTCTTTCATGCCTAATAATCGAAGTAGCTATTTCTGATAGTTTCCATCAATTCTGGCCCCTAAAACACAAGTTAGGTGAGCTCCTATTTGGTTTATTATTCTGTGAATAATACACCTATGTATTCGCTCAGCAAAAATTTTTTATAACACCCCCTCAAAATTGTTTCTTTTACCTTTCAAGGTGGGTAGATTCCAAAAATGCAATGTCCGTCCGCCGTCCGCCGTACGCCGTACACCATACACCGTACACCGTACGCCATATGCCGTACACTGTACGCCGTCTGCCGTCCGCCGTATCACGTGTACCGGCCTCATTTTCGGTCTAAAAAATTCGTTCATTCGCACACATGCTCCATTTGGGCCCTAGTTGTAACCCGAAACTTTTCAGCCCGATCGGAATATACCCAGGGGTGTTATGAGTGAAAATGTGTATAAAAATAGGTGCTTTTTGTGTTTTAGTAAAATGTTCGTAACATGAGCTTTTGGGGTATCGTTTTCCATGTTTCTTGGGACGAGAAGACCGAATATGAAGTCTATTTTGACCAAGGAGTGGAAAATTGAGGTTGTACCAGATGCTCAGCTCCCAAAATTGATTTTTTATGAGTCAAAAACCTACGAAATCGTCTGAAATCACCATCAATTTGTAGCATAACACTAGGGAACGTGTCAACACGTGAATCAAGACGATAAAATCAAAGATAATTTGGGGGAAAAAAGGAGCGTACCTAACTCAAGTTTTGGGCCAAAATTGGTGGAAACCACCAGAAATAGCTATTTCAAGTATTTTACATGAAAGCAACAGTAAATGTCCGGTAGAACAATAAACCCATGTGACAAGGACTTTGCAGCGTTTTTTCCCCTTTTTATGGTTTATTATTCTGTGAATAATACACCTATGTATTCGCTCAGCAAACAATTTTTATAACACCCCCTCAAACTTTTTTCTTTTCCGTTTCAAGGTGCGTAGATTCCAAAAATGCAATGTCCGTCCGCCCGCCATGCGCCGCGCCGTCCGCCGTATCACGTGTACCGGCATCATTTTAGGTCTAAAAAAGTCGTTCTTTCGCACACACGCTGCAATTGGGTCCTCGTTGTGTCCCGAAACTTTTCAACCCGATCGGAATATACCCAGGGGTGTTATGAGTGAAAATGTGTGTAAAAATAGGTACTTTTTGCGTTTTAGCAACATGTTGGTAATATGAGCTTCTGAGATATCTTTTTCCATGTTTTTGGGGACGAGAAGACCAAATATGAAGTCGGTTTTGACCAAACAGTGGAAAATTTAGTTCTACCAAATGTTCAGCTCCCAGAATTGATTTTTAAGAGTGAAAACCTGGGAAATCGTCTGAAATCACCATCATTTATTTGTATAATAACACTGGAAACAGTGTGAACACGTGGATCAAGACGATTAAATTGCACTACCAATGATCAAAGATACTTAAAAAAATAAAAAAAATTAAAATAAATAAAAAAAATAAATGAAAAGAGCGTACCTAAGTTGTGTTTTAGGGGTCAAAATTAATGCAATTAATGGAAACCATCAGAAATAGCTATTTCGATTATTACGCATGATAGAAACAATAAATGATCAGCCAACGTTTCTGTAGGTATGTCTAGTAGAATAATAAACCCATGTGACTATTTAATCGTCTGGATACACCTGTTGATACTACTTCCAGTGTTATTAGATATACAAATTGATGGTGGTTGATGGTGATTTCAGATGATTTCCCAGGTTTTTAACTCATAAAAAATCAAAATTTGGGAGCTGAACATTTGGTAGAACTCAATTTTCCACTCTTTGGTCAAAATCGACTTCATATTCGGTCTTCTCGTCCCCAAAACATGGAAGACGATATCTCCAAAGCTCAAGTTACTAAAACACAAAACGCTGCAAAGTCCTTATCACATGGGTTTATTATTCTGTTGGACATACCTACAGGAATGTAGGCTGTTCATTTATTGTTCCTTTCATATGAAATAATTGAAATAGCTATTTCTGATGTTTTCCAACAATTTTGGCCCCTAAAACACGAATACACGAATTAGGTACGCTCTTTTGGGTTTATTATTCTGTGAATAATTATACACCTATGTATTCGCTCAGCAAAAATTTTTATAACACCCACTTAAAATTTTTTCTTTTCCTATTCAAGGTGCGTAGATTCCAAAAATGCAATGTCCGTCCGCCGTCCGCCGGCTTCATTTCCGGTCTAAAAAATTCGTTCTTTCGCACATGCTCCATTTGAGCCTTAGTTGGGTCCCGATACTTCTAAGCCCGATCAGAATATACCCAGGGGTGTTATGAGTGAAAACGTGTGTAAAAATAGGTACTTTTTGCGTTTTAGCAACATGATGGTAACATGAGCTTCTGAGATATCGTTTTCCATGTTTTGAGGGATGAGAAGACCGAATAGGAAGTCGATTTTGACGAAAGAGTGGAAAATTGATGTTCTACCAAATCTTCAGCTTTCAAAATTGATTTTTCGTGAGTCAAAAACCTGGGAAATCGTCTGAAATCACAACCAGTATGTATGTATGTATAATAACACTAGAAAAAGTTTCAACACCCGGATCAAGACGATTAAATGGCACTACCAATATTCAAAGATAATTTGAAAAAAGAAAGGAGCCCACCTGATTTGTGTTCTGGGGGCCAACATTTATGGAAACCATCAGAAATAATCTATTTCGATTATTACGCATGAAAGAAACAACATCTAAACAGCCAACTTTTCTGTAAGTATGTGTGATATACCTATTATTTTGTATTCGAATTGGCCGCTACTACTGTCGCCCTAGCGGCGCCGCGAGATACTATGTATCAGATAAGAAGAACGGGATTCTTTTATGAGCTTGATCAACTTTTGTTGCGCTTACGTCTTCAAATACATTCATTTACATCTTTCTTTCTATTTATTTACATAAAATACATAACATTGACGCAGTCGGTTGGTAAATAGACGCTACGCTTGAGCAATTAATTGTGTGTGATAGGAAAGTGACGTGAATCGGGTTGTTCCCACTCGAGTTATTGCGATTGTCTACATTCCGATAAGCTGTGATGGCAACGGCGGCAGGATCGAAGAGAACCGAGGAAAAGGAGGGCGATGGACATTCAATACAAGAGTTGAAAGATATGTTCAAAGAACTGGTGGGAGTCGTTAAGGTACAGCAGGAAACGATTGGTAGGATCACGGCTGGGAACTCCAGTGGAAAGGTAGGCGTTTCGGGAGTTTCGTTTGACAAACACGATGAGTCAGTCGAGGATTTTAAAACTTACGTTCAACGAATGAAGGCATATTTCGAACTGCAAAGCATTCCCGAGGAGAAGAAAGTACCTTGTTTTGTGTCATCGATCGGGGCCAAGCTGTTCACACTCCTAAAAAATCTACTCTACCCAGATGAATACACCTCTAAAACCTTTTCTGAATTGTGCAAGGTCCTAGAAGATCATCTGCAACCCCCACCACTCATCATTCCATCCAGATATGTTTTTTTGAATAGGAAGCAAAATGAAGGTGAGTCGCTGCTTGTATACATGGCAGAATTACGCAGACTAGCTGGGCCCTGTCAGTACCCCTCTACAATGCTTAATACTATGCTGCGGGACGTTTTTGTTAGCGGCTTACGATCTAAAAGTGTATTAGATAAGCTATTAGAAAAAGACAATATAGCTTTGACAGACACATTGCAAATAGCCCAAGCTATGGAACGAGCTGAGATGGGCACAAGTGAAATTTTGAACACTGAGGCGCCTTTTGTGAATAAAATAAGTCCTCAGCAGGCGGCGGGCAAACGTGAAAACCGGAGGCCTCAGCTCAGCAATAAATACAATAAGAAAAAATCAGGTAGCTGTTATAAGAATAAACTCCAATGTCTGAGGTGCGCCAAATATGGGCATTTTGCCAGTCAGTGCATAGAAAAAAATCTCTCATGCACCTTTTGTAAAAAGGACAACCATGTAGAGGAAGTTTGTTTTCTAAAGAAGCAGAAGTCGGTCAAAGAAGTTCTGTCGGACAGTGAATGCGAATCTGATGATGAACCGTTACCAATCTACTCAGTGCGCCACAGGGGCCAACCACCGATCATGGTTTCTCTACAAGTAAATGGACAAAAGCTGTCCATAGAACTGGATACTGGATCTGCTGCCACAATTGTAAATGAAGAGGTATTCAATACCTTGCCCAGTCGAGGTACCGGTGAATTGTTACCTACAAACACTCGGTTCAAGACCTACAGCCATGATATCATTCAGCCAGTGGGAGTCGCCTCAGTCATTGTAGCATACCGAGATACCCAGAAACCACTCAAACTTTACGTTGTGAAAGAACGACTCTCTTCAATTATGGGGCGAGATTGGATTAGGGAGCTTGGTATCTTACCTGACTCCATACATAGACTGGAAAGTTCTTACAATCATCAATTGCAGGATTTGCTAGTAAAACACAGCAAAGTTTTTGGGAAAGATGTGAACCCCGTAAAAAACTACGTGTACAACATTGAAATGAAGGAGGGAGCCAAGCCGGTCTTCCAACGAGCACGGCCAGTAGCCTTTACATTACTGCCTCGAGTGAAAAAGGAGCTTGAGAGGCTGGAGCAAGCAGGCATTATAAGTAAAACTACGTTTTCCGAATGGGCAAGTCCAGTGGTACCCGTACCCAAAGCTAACGGGGACATAAGGCTCTGCCACGACTACAGCCAAACGGTGAATCCACAAGTCCTGGTTCCTCAACACCCTTTCCCAGGGTATGAAGAGGTTTTCGCAAAACTGAATGGGGGGAAGTCCTTCTCGACTTGTGACGTCACCACAGCCTTCCTCCACTTACCAGTTGGTGAGCCGAGTGCAAAAATCTTGACTATAAATACCCACAAGGGCCTATACAATGTACATCGTCTTCCGTATGGGGTCAGTCCTGCACCAGCAGTTTGGCAACGCTACATAGAAAGTGTGGTACAAAACTTACCCGGAGTAGTGGTTGTACATGATGACATAATTGTAACGGCTAAGGATGATGGTGACCATATTGCGCGTTTAGAAAAATTATTTGCAGTGCTACAAGACCATGGTATTCACTTGAACAAAGAAAAGTGTTCATTCTTACAGGAAGAAGTCAGATTCCTGGGGTACACGATTTGCAAGAATGGAATAAAGAAGACTGAGGATAAAGTTAGGGCCATCAAGGAGTGCCCTACACCTAAGGACAGCAGAGACACCAAGTCTTTCTTAGGATTGGTGACGTTTTACGCTCGATTCTGCCCTCATCTAAGCACGATTGCAGAACCTCTGTACGCCCTGACACGACATGACGCTGAATTCAATTGGGGAGAAATACATGAAGAGGCGTTCACACAAATCAAGGCTGAAATCTCTTCCCCAAGGGTTTTAGTACACTACGACCCCAAGCTTCCATTAGTGTTGGCCACAGACGCATCTGCTGTTGGGCTGGGTGCTTGCCTATCCCACATAATCAACAATGAAGAGAGACCGATCGCTTTTGCCTCAAGGACACTGTCAAAAAGTGAAAGAAATTATTCACAAATTGACAAGGAGGCACTGGCGATACGTTGGGGCGTGGAGAAGTTTTATGTTTTCCTTTTTGGTTGTAAATTCCGTCTGGTAACTGATCATCGACCTTTGCTACATATCTTTGACAAGAAAAAAAAACTTCCAATCCACAGTATAAACAGGCTACTACACTACGCGCTGTATCTTCAAATGTTTGACTTCGACATTATTTACAGAAAGTCCGAAGAGCATGGTAATGCCGACATGCTTTCCAGGTTACCAATTACATCAGATGAGTTGTTTACTATCGCAGACGAAATGTCCGTTTTCAACTTGGAGCAAATGAGTCAAATGCCAATCTCTGTCAGAGAAATGCAGAAGGCCACTGTTGAAGACGAGGAGTTAAAGGAACTGTACCAAAAATTGCGCATAGGTATTCCTGTAGGTGCAAATTGTTATGAGTACTCTCTGCAGAGTGGATGCATATTCTTTGGGATCAGAATCTGTGTACCAAAGGTGCTTCAAAGAAGAGTGCTTGACGAGCTACATGTGGGGCATATTGGTGTGGTAAAGATGAAAGCTCTGGCTAGATCCACAGTGTACTGGAAAAATGTGGACAAGAGCATCGAAGAACTCTGTAGAGACTGTCCTGATTGTACATCAAACCAAAAGGAAGCAAGGAAGGGAACTACCCACTTCTGGGAATATCCAGCACATGCATGGGAGCGCATTCACGTGGACTTTGCTGCGTACATGGGACATTTATTCTTTGTAAT
The DNA here is from genome assembly GCA_954871275.1 of Leptopterna dolabrata. Classification (NCBI taxonomy): domain Eukaryota; kingdom Metazoa; phylum Arthropoda; class Insecta; order Hemiptera; family Miridae; genus Leptopterna; species Leptopterna dolabrata. The sequence goes on along the minus strand of OX940974.1, from coordinate 1,023,160 downwards.
TGTCGACGCTCATTCAAAGTGGCTGGAAGCCTTCATCGTATCCTCCACAAGCACCAGTGCCGCCACCGCTGTCCTGGAGTCCCTGTTCTCAAGGTATGGTCTCCCTCGGGTGCTAGTGTCGGACAACGGCAGTGCATTCACCAGCACTGAATTTCAGAAATTCCTTGAACTCTACAGCATAAAGCATATCACCTGTGCACCTTTTAAACCTGCATCAAATGGCCAAGCAGAACGTTATGTTTACACTCTGAAACAGGCCCTGAAATCTATGAAGGACCTGCCAGGAAGCCTCCAGCACCGCCTGAATACCTTTTTATTCTCGTACCGAAGAGCGCCAAACATCACGACCGGAGAGTCACCAGCTAAAAGGTTCTTGAACCGGCAGATCCGGACCAAGCTTGATATACTTCGCCCAGATCCGATCAAGGATGTCGAAGAGCGCCTACGAAAGACGCGAATTAGTACAATAGATCGCCACTTCCAAGAAGGACAGACAGTTGCAGTACGCACTTATTCATCGCCAAGTAAAAAGTGGGCCTTCGGAAAGGTCTTGAGCAAGGACGGGGATCTGCATTACACTGTGCAGGTTGATAGACAGCTGCTAAAAAGGCATGCTGACCAGATCCGTCCCTGTGGTGATGCGCTATTAGAACGGAGCAAACCAGTCGAATCACCGGCTACCACCCTCATCAATCCCCAAGGAACGGGCATAAGCAGTCTTGTTCAACGGGATTCCCACAGTCAAGTACACCCAAGGGAGGCAGTAACACCTGTTGAACTTTCAGGCCCAGATGACAACGTCGGACTAGTCCCACCAACACCAAGACCGTCTCTGCAAACCCAGCAGCCGCCGCCACCATCCTCTCCCCGGCGAGCAAGCATGGGTCAACGTCGCAGCAGTATACCAGTCATCAGCGATAAACAGGAAGAAACGGCTATTGGCCCCCTTGAACAAACCCTTCGTAGGTCCCAGAGACAGAAGGAAGTGGTAGAGCGTTTAATTGAAAAGTGCTAAAAAGATTTTTAAAAAGTAATAAAACAAGTGACTTTTTTACAGTTAAGGAAGTGTCGCTTATGTTATCACAGAGGAGAAAGTTACATAATTATTTAATTTCAAGACTGAATTTTACAAGGAGGGAAAAATGTGATATACCTATTATTTTGTATTCGAATTGGCCGCTACTACTGTCGCCCTAGCGGCGCCGCGAGATACTATGTATCAGATAAGAAGAACGGGATTCTTTTATGAGCTTGATCAACTTTTGTTGCGCTTACGTCTTCAAATACATTCATTTACATCTTTCTTTCTATTTATTTACATAAAATACATAACAGTATGTCCAATGGTATAATAAACCCATGTGACAAGGACTTTGCAGCGTTTCTAGACCTAATATGAAGCCGGTACACGTGATATGGCGGACGGACATTGCATTTTTGGAATCTACGCACCTTGAAACGGAAAAGAAAAAATTTTGAAGGGGTGTTATAAAAATTTTTTGGTGGGCGAATACATAGGTGCACCATTCACAGAATAATAAACCAAAAGTACCTATTCTTATACACATTTTCACTCATAACACCCCTGGGTATATTCCGATCGGGCTGCAAAGTTTCGGGACACAACTAGGGCCCAAATGGAGCATGTGTGCGAAAGAACGACTTTTTTAGACAGAAAATGAAGTAGGTACACGTGATACGGCGGACGGTTATTGCATTTTGGTTTATTATTCTGTGAATAATACACCTATGTATTCGCTGAGCCCCTCAAAATTTTTTCTTTTCCGTCTCAAGGTACGTAGATTCCAAAAATGCAATGTCCGTCCGCCGTCCGCCGTACGCCCTATCACGTGTACCGGCTTCATTTTCGGTCTAAAAAATTCGTTCTATTGCACACATGCTGCATTTGTGCCCTAGTTGTGTCCCGAAACTTTTCAGCCCGATCGGAATATACCCAGGGGTGTTATGAGTGAAAATGTGTATACAAATAGGTACTTTTTGCGGTTTAGCGACATGTTAGTAACATGAGCTTTTGAGGTATCGTTCTCCATATTTTTGGGGACGAGAGGACCGAATATGAAGTCGATTTTGACCAAAGAGTGGAAAATTGATGTTCTACCAAATGTTCAGCTCCCAAAATTTATTTTTTATGAGTCAAAATTCTGGAATATCCCCGGAAATCACCATCAATTCGTACAATTACACAAGATAAAGTGTCAACCCGTGGATCAAGACGATTTAAATGGCACTACCAATGATCAAAGATAATTTGAAAAAAATAGAAAAAAAGTAGCGCACCTAATTCGTGTTTTGGGGGCCAAAATTAGTGTAAGCCATCAGGAATAGCTGTTTCAATTATTTTACATGAATGAAACAATAAATGGATAGCCAACATTTCTGTAGGTTGGTGCAATAGAACCCTTGTGACAAGGACTTTGCAGCGTTTTTGGAATCTACGCACCTTGAAACGGAAAAGAAAAAATGTTGAGGGGGTGTTATAAAAATTTTTTGCTGAGCGAATATAGGTATTTACCGTCCAGTGAATGAACACCCCCCAGTGAATGAACGTTCATTGAACAATGTGGAATGATAAGGTTTGGAACGCTCTCTAGTAGAAGGTTTTTAGTTCACTAGTTGCTATACATGCTCATAGATGGCAGGTAGAAAAAGTTCATTCCAAAAGTAACCTGGTAGGCTGCAACCTTCACATTAGTTTCACACTGTCCACAAGGAGCCCTATGCAAGCAAGGTGAGCTAAGTTCCCTCTACATGTAGCTGTAGTGTTTGAAGATTTTTTATCTATATTGCTAGAGTTTCTTTGTCTATTTATTCTAGTTGAGTGTTGCTTTAGTTAAAAACTACCGCAGAACATGTAAAATACTCGGGATTTAGTACTTTCTTGGTGTTCATTCATTGGTCTTGTGGATTCCGGATCTGCCAGTGAATGAACGGCTGTTCATTTACTGGCAAATGCGACTGTTCGGCCCTGTCAACGAGCCTTTAGCTCGTTGACAGCACCTCAGTACCGTTAGACATCACACACACACAACAACAGTATACACACTCAGTATTACCGGAAAACATCATGAGAAAAAGGGCAATATTATAACCAGTAAGACTACGAACAGTTAGTTCCCAGTACGGCCACCCTGCGCGTGGCCATTGCGCATATCTTGTAAGGGACTACCGCCTGAGGTAGCCTCCCCACCCTTTAGTTCCCTTTCTACCCTTGCACGAGCAATCGCTCTCTCCCGCCTCTGTATTATTTCATTATAATATTCTACCAGTTCACCAGTTTCAATCTCTTTTTATTAAAATACCTTCCCCGGTCAAACATTGGTGCCGAAACCCGTGTTTTTGTGATTCGTGCGTCGATTTCCGCGATCGCAATATGAGTCAGTCTCCGGCCCGTTCGCCCGATCGCCCGGTCACACCAGTTCCCGTGAGTGTTGACGCATTATTATCCCAGATCTCCCCGGATATCGATGCAGCCCTGTTTGACGACATCTCTAATGATATTTTATCCAAACTACGGCCCGATGAGGCTTCGAAATCGGCTTCGAACATGTTGGATTGGCTGTCAAAACTTCTCCTTGCCTTGGATTCCATTGTGGAGGCAACGAGGGGACACCGGGAGCCCGCGTTGCTCGACCAAACCGTTCGTCGCTTAGACAAAATGGCGGCCGACCTTGTTGATCTTCCCCTGGAGAAACATATTAAACATCGTCGCTTCACGCGTTGTTTACGTCGATACGTCACCATGCGTCTTGAAGGGGTAAGGGTTAAATTTCTCAGTCTGCTTCCCGATGTTTTCACCCGCCCCTCTTCCCGTTCGTCACCGCCGGCTCTCCCGGCCGCGGCTGTTAATAAATATGATGAGTTAAAAACACTCGCACTCTTGTTGCCGACGGTGCCAGTTTACGACGCCAACATTTTGGAATTTTCTCAGTTTTCCCGGTTATTTTACGACTCAATCGTTACATTAAATATCCCGGATGCCAATAAATTACAGGCTCTCAGACAAAAATTATGCCCGGGATTGCAAACCTGGATTGCACCGCACATTGTCAATGGCACGCCCTTCGCCAATGTCTGGGCGGAGTTAGTGGCCATTCACTCAAACCCCTATAAAATTGCCATGGCCCATTTGGATAAGCGGGAAACCGTACTTCCCTTTCGATCGGATAACCCTCCCACCCTTCACCAGTTCATCCAGTCGGCGCTCGCGTACCGCTCGTCGGTTGTGTCCGTAGACACAGAGGATATTACGGATTTTATGATTTATCACCACCTCATCAAGTGTTTACCTCCGTCTTTACACAATCAATTTTTTGACGAATACGTAGCCCAGTCACAAACTCTACCTACTTCCCAGATGCTGTTGGAATTTTTAAAGGCCCGACAACTTCGTAATCAGGCCCTCAAGCCCGCTTCGCACAGTGACGTCACTGATCTTCCCAATATCCATCGTCGATCAGAACAGAAACCATCTGTACCCTCTCAACCCGGTCATGCTATCCCGAAAGTGGTGGGCCCCACTCGTGCATGTCCGTACTGTCAACAGTGGCATTTACTTTACCGGAGCCCCGAATTTTTATCCTGCACTTTACGAGCCCGTTGGGAATTTGTCCGATCAACTCAGGAATGCCCTAACTGCCTCAACGGAACCCATTCATCGTCTCGCTGTGGCTCACGGCGACTCTGCTCGCAGTGCAACTCTCGTCATCATTATTTTTTGCATCAGTTCGGAGGGCTGGATGATTTCATTCCGCAACATCTCATCAAAAAGGCGGTGTATTACCAACCTCCCCTCCCACCTCCCAGTAATTCTCATTCTCATCCCGCTCAGTTACCTTCCCAGTCTCCTACCTCACAAAATTACCCCCAGTTTCCAAGTCTCCAAAAATTTCCCAGTTCGCGGTCCCCACCTCCGGTCCGCAAAAATCCGGATCGATCATCGAAGACCAGACGAAACCATCTGTCGCCAGCTGTTCAAGACAACTTTAATCAAGAAGATGTACCACTTGTAAGCCCGTTTGTTAATTCTCATGGGTCAGGCGACGAGCGGTCTGGTTCTTGCCCTTCCTTTGGGAACAGTAACCTATTTAATGCCGGTCGTTCCTTGTCTGTCCCGATGCTTTCCGGTAATAATAATAATAATAATTTTGATTATTCACTTGCCACTTCCCAGAACACACTTTCCTCAGATGTCTTCCAGTCGTTACCGAATTCCCGGCCCTCTCAGTCTCCCACCTTTTCTGATTGACGTGTTTTTCGGCCAGCCGCTACTCTTTCCCGATTTCACAAGTTGAGGTATAATCCCACAAACCCAGTTCAATCAAAAAATACTTCAACCCGTTTTTCGAAATCTTCCCTGTTATGTCCAGATGGGTTCTCTTTAGTTCCCACTGCTATGGTTCGATTATCACCTTCTGGTAATCACCCTGGAGCGGTTGGCCGGTCACTTCTTGACACAGGGAGTGACTCAAATCTCATGTCATTTAAATTTGCACGTCTTGCCCAGTTACAAATTATCCCCACCGAGTCCACCATATGGGGGGTAGGTGGTTCAGTCATTAAAGGGATTCACGGTATTACCTTGGCCATTGTACATTTTCCCATGTATAATTCACGTTATTTTTCGCCCAGATTATTGCAATTTATCGTTCTGGATGACCCGTCCCCTCCGTCCCCGTCGGTTTCATTTTCTATTTCCAAGTGGCCCGATATTCGGAAGTTGAACCTGGCAGATCCCAATTTTAATGTCGCAAACCCAGTAGATATCCTTTTCTCCGGGTCCTTTTTAGCGCATATTACATTAAACTCCGATACCGTTTCGTTCGATTCCTCCCCCATTTTTTCACACACACAGCTCGGTTGGTTAGCCTCCGGGTATGTCTCCACCCATCCGAAAAAATCGGTTAGCTTTCATATTTCGGTGCGGGATAATGAGTCTAACCCTAAAATTCGTTCTAAATTTGAAAAGGCTCAGCTTCTCAACTTGAAACGTCCTTTGAACATTTCCCTACCTCGCCTTCGTTCAAACATCGAGGTTGCTCCCAATTTGGAACCTCCCCGTACCAATTTTGCGAACGGTTCACCCGACCAAGTACACCCAGTAAAATTCACTCCCGTTCATCATTCCGTCGAAGTTCGAATCAAACAGGCTCCTGTACCATCGAAACCCCTTTCTTCCCCTCCTCTATCGGAAGCGGACCGTCAATGGGCCCTAACTTCCGCTCTCATACCTAAACCACAACGGACCCGCCGACGTCCTTTTCCCACTTCCCCGGCTTCGCCGGTAGTAAGGGTTGTGACCGATAATCGTTTTACCAATTACTTCACTATTATGAACTGTGCCAACCCTGTAATTTCGCATACTGTTTCTCCCCCTCCTATCAATTATTTTTTGTCTCCCGATTCTTTTTCTGTGCCGCTTCGTGTTCAGCTATCTAGGGCTGCCCCTGAGGTTGCACAACAATGCGCTACCTTGAATGCCCATTTGGTTCACCCTATACCTACCGGTTCTCCCGATAATACTTCTTGCTCGGGGCCCCCTCCCGCTAAAACTTCTCCAGAGGAGTTTTTGCCTGTTCCCAGGACTGTAACATCTCGTGCTACCAATGCCCAGCTTTCCAAATTGTTAGAGCAAATGTACGCTATTGACGATTTGGAAGACCTTTCCCCTCTTGCCCCTGAGGAGTCGGAAGCGGAAGAAATCTTCCGGAACACGACCACCCGTTCTCCCGGGGGGCGTTTCACAGTTACCCTTCCGTTTAAGTCGCCCCCATCCCAGTTAGGCCCTTCCAGAAATGTCGCACTGTCTCGATTCTTTGGGCTGGAAGCCAAATTTAAGAAACATCCCGCCCTATATGACTCCTATGCACAGTTCATGGAGGAGTACCTAGCTATGGGGCACATGTCTCTTGTTCCCGATTCTCTCAGTCCTCAACTTTCATACTATATTCCCCATCATGCGGTTTCCAAGAAAGGGGACCCTGCCAGTAAAATTCGTGTGGTGTTTAACGCATCACAAAAAACACCCGGTGGATTTTCTCTTAACGATTTACTTCACACTGGCCCCCGATTGCAATTGGGTATTGACAAAGTGATTACCCGCTTCCGTTATCACAAATTCGCGCTAACAGCGGACATTAAACAAATGTTTAGACAAATTACTCATGACCTCCCATCCCGTGATTTTTTGCGTATTTTTTGGCGCCCTCCAAATTCCAGGACCATCAACGAGTACCAATTAAATACGGTTACCTATGGGACGGCGTCCGCCCCGTTTTTGGCGTGCCGGGTTTTGCGGGAATTGGCCGATACTGCCCCTCCGCACCTTATGGACGCAGCCGATGTTTTGCGCACATCCACATATGTGGACGACCTTTTCTTTGGTGCCAGTACGAGTACTCAGGCCATTGAGCTGAGACAACAAATTATTACCTTGTTAGGGTCCGCCCAGTTCCAATTACGTAAGTGGGCCGCTAATAGCCCAGAATTGTTGTGCGATATCCCGGATGATCATATCGTCCCAGCTTCCCGATTTATAGAGTTCCATTCTGATGTGGAACAACCACTGAAAATACTCGGCTTACGCTGGGACAATTCCGCTGATACGTTTACCTATTCCGTTACCCAATTACCCGCCATAAAAACGAAACGTGACCTCGCATCTCAAGTTGGTCTACTTTATGACCCCTTGGGATGGATAATACCGGTGGCGGTTACCGCTAGAATTATTCAACGGTCTGTTGTCCAGTCAAAAATTGGTTGGGATGAAAATTTACCAGTTTCCATTTGTACCCGTTGGCAAGAATTCGCTTCAAATTTGCCATCCCTCCAACTTATTTCGATTCCAAGACATATTCCCTTTGAAAATGCCCGGTTTTGGATAGCCGGTTTCGCTGATGCCTCGGAGTTGGCATACGCGGCCGTGCTGTATGCAGTTATCCAACTTGGGGACCAGTTTGAGGTGCGTCTTCTTAACGCAAAAGCCAGAATAGCCCCTTTAAAAACTGAAACCCTTCCCAGACTCGAATTATTAGCGGCCGAACTGTTAGCCAAGACATTCCACCAACTTTCTACCCAGTTGCCCCAGCTGGATATTTCCCAGATGTATGCCTTTTCCGATTCTACAATCGCCCTGTCTTGGCTTACGGCTGATCCGGCCCCCACTAGGAAGGTTTTTGTCGGAAATCGTGTTTCACAAACACTTCGACTTATTCCTCAAGACCGGTGGTTCCACGTACCCTCAGCCCAAAACCCAGCCGATATAGCTTCCCGGGGTATGCATCCCCATCTCTTACCAGAATCCCAATTTTGGTGGAACGGCCCGGAGTGGCTTCGATCTCACCCGCATTCTTGGAAACTCGTTCGAGTACGCCCAGCTCTGAAAGATCCCCTTGTTTTGTCTGAACAACGGGCGAAACAAGTTCGTTTAACCTCCCAGATTCCTGATATTTTCCCAGTGTTGGAAGCCCGATATTCTTCCCTTTCAAAATTACAGGCAGTCACAGCTTGGTGTTGCCGTTTTCGGAATAACTCGGATAAAACTAAACCACATCTCTCAGGTCCTTTGTCCGCAGTTGAATTAAATGCCGCTATGGCTATCTCAGTCAGGCGGGCGCAAAAATCCCAGTTAGGCCCTGAATTAATTGACGCAACCCTTGATCGCCCAAAATTGAAGCTTACCAAAGTGCTGGGGCTTTTTATAGATGTTGACGGAACTCTCCGTGTTGGTGGAAGACTCCGCCACTCCAATTTACCAATTTCCGCACGTCACCCCGCTCTGTTGCCCCAGAAACATCCTCTTACCGATCTGGTTATTGATCGGGCGCATGAGGATTGTCTCCATGTAGGCCCAAAAGCCACCTATGCTTACCTATTATCCCGGTTTTGGATTGTCAACGGTAGACAGGTGGTCCAGAAAAAATTGGCCGGTTGTCCCAGGTGTTTTTCAATTTCCCCGAAGCCCTTTAAGCCCGAAATTGGCCAGCTCCCCGTTGACAGAGTCTCCCTAATACACCCATTTAACCAAGTAGGGATTGATTATGCTGGGCCCATTAAAATTTCTATTACCGGTACACGCGGATCCCGTTGCATAGACGCCTATATCTGCGTTTTCGTTTGTCTGAGCACAAAAGCAGTTCACCTTGGGGCAATTCTCGATCTCAGCACGGAAGGATTCCTGTCGTGTTATGACCGTTTTGTTAGCCGCAGGGGTTATCCTGCTGTGGTCTGGAGTGACAATGGCAGGAATTTCTTGGGTGCCAGCAACTACCTCCGCAAATTGAAAGCTGTAGTTGGGGATCCCCAACATAAAAATTCCGTTTCCCAGTACACAGCCCGACACGGTACAATTTGGAAATTTATTCCCCCGTTATCTCCCAATTTTGGAGGGTTGTGGGAGGCGGCAGTTAAGTCAGCCAAGAGGCTACTTAAATTACAGTTACTCAACCAGTTGCCGTCGCTTATAACCTTCCAGACCATTCTCTGTAAAATTGAGGCAGTTTTAAATTCACGCCCGTTAACTGCCCTGTCTTCGTCCCCGCTTGACTTAGATGTACTTACCCCGTCACATTTTTTAATTCATCGCCCGATTACCGGTCCTCCCCTTGCTCCGGATCCCACCCCTGCGTCGTTTTCACCCAAATGGAAATTGGTGCAGGCGGTGACTAACAATTTTTGGAAGCGTTGGAGCTCCGAGTACCTCCTTGGGCTCCAGCGTTCCGAACAATGGAATACACCGCAGAGGCGGGCGGCGGTGGGCGATGTAGTCTTATTGATGGACGAAAACCTCCCGCCTCTCCAGTGGGCGCTCGGTCGCATCACCGCGCTGTTCCCCGGTATCGATGGTTTCCCTAGAGTGGCGGACGTGGCCACATCCTTACCTGTGGTCTGAAGCGCCGTGCAGTTACCAAATTATGCCCATTACCATCCCAATGATGTCGCTTCCTATCCATTTTTTTTTTTTTTTTTTCATGTTGCCCGTTGTCTTGCCCCAGTATGTTTATCCGTTTCTTTGCCCAGTATAGGTTGAACTTCCCTCTGTCCTCCAGTTTTTCAATTTAAAGCTCCGATTTTTTTTTGTTTTTTTTTTTTCTTTTCTCTCTCCTTCTTGCCCGGGGCCCTCCTTTGGGGGGGGGGCTATGTTCGGCCCTGTCAACGAGCCTTTAGCTCGTTGACAGCACCTCAGTACCGTTAGACATCACACACACACAACAACAATATACACACTCAGTATTACCGGAAAACATCATGAGAAAAAGGGCAATATTATAACCAGTAAGACTACGAACAGTTAGTTCCCAGTACGGCCACCCTGCGCGTGGCCATTGCGCATATCTTGTAAGGGACTACCGCCTGAGGTAGCCTCCCCACCCAGTTAGTTCCCTTTCTACCCTTGCACAAGCAATCGCTCTCTCCCGCCTCTGTATTATTTCATTATAATATTTTACCAGTTCACCAGTTTCAATCTCTTTTTATTAAAATACCTTCCCCGGTCAAACAGCGACTATTCCATATTTTACCATGATTTTTGGTTTCCCTAGTTATACAGTATCCCTGAGCTTGATTTTTATCATTTCAATTGTTTAAAAGCCTTTCCTGCCAGTAAATGAACGGGACTACAAAATCCTGTGTGTTCATTCACTGGAAGATGTAACACCAGTAAATGAGCACTCACATATTATGTTTTTTCCTGTTTTTTTTTCAACTTTTAGGTCCATTCTGTAAGGATAAAACGAGTTCAACTGATAATGTTTCAGATGGCTCACAAAAGAAAAATAAATGACAGGGAGGGAAAGGACTACAAAAGGTTTATGTACGAGCAAGAAACTCTGCTGAAGGCAGTTGCAGACATGAAGCAGGCAAGATTTCACTTAACAGTGCATCGAAAGAGTATAACATACCTAAGGGAACGTTGCACAATAAAGTTACAAACAAGGTGCAAACAAAGGAAAATGGGGCCCAGTACTGTTCTTACAGAACATGAGGAAAACGAGGTTAAAAGTTGGATCATTGATAAGGCCAAGCTAGGTTTCCCTATCTCTGCAGAAGATGTTAAGGATTCTATTCAGAATGTCTTGAAAGAATGTCCTAACCGGAAAAACTGCTTCACTGACAGTAGACCTGGAGACAAGTGGATGTCTTTGTTTCTGAAAAGGCATCCAGAAATTTCCAAGAGGAATGCTGAAGCCATCTCCAAAGCTAGAGCTTCTGTCACTAAAGGAACCATAGACGAATGGTTTGCAGAGTTGCATCAATTTATAGAACAAAATGATTGTGCTGAAATATTTAAAGATGGCCGAAGAGTTCGCAACGCTGACGAAACTGGGTGCTCCACTTGTCCAAAAACTGGGAAAGTATTAGGCCCCAAACATTTTAACAATCTTTACGAAATTAATTCTGGGAAAGAAAAAGAGTCCGTTACTGTGCTGTGTACCTACAGTGCTGATGGTTCAGCATTACCACCAATGGTAGTTTATCCTTACAAAAGGATACCAACGGCTGTATTGCAAAACCTACCTGAAAATTGGGCTTTTGGTAGATCTGACTCCGGTTGGATGGTGTCAGCAACTTTTTACGAGTATGTAACCAAAGTTACGACTCCTTGGTTACATGAAAAGAATGTACCATTTCCTGTGATATTGTTTTTAGATGGTCATCGTAGCCATCTAAGCTTGGAATTGTCGACGTTCTGCGCAGCAAATAAGATATATATTTACTGCTCACCACCAAACGCCACCCACATAATTCAGCCGTGTGATGTGTGCATTTTTCGACCGCTCAAGGTGGCTTGGAGGGGCGTGGTACGGCAAACTAAACAACTCAACATCGCCATCCACAAAACAAATTTTGCAAGCCTTTTCCAAAAAGCATTTGACGCTGTCAGAGAGGAAGTCATAATTCAGGCTTTCAAGACATGTGGACTATTTCCTTTGAACAAGGATGCGATTGACTTCACTAAATGCATTTCTGTACGCAAGGCCGAAATCGAGAAAAACTCCAGCAAAGAAATAGTTCAAAAACATAGTCTACCTGAAAATGGTGATTATTTGATAACTAGACGTGTCATTGAATTTACCATCGGGGAGGGCAAACTAGACACGTTTCATGCTCATTTGGAACAAGGAAGATGTGTTGATGGGGAAGATAAAGGCATATTTCTTTTATGGAAAACGTGCTGTATGAAAACCAGAGTTGATGGAGTATCTGATGGTGGTCCTGAAGAGGCCCATCAAACAGATGTTCTGGACATAATGAGCATGCCTGTAGAAATGTCTGGAGTTGACGACCTGAACAGTAGAGATGAATTTACTTTTCTGTCATCCTCACGCCCTTCTTCTAATTCCGTTCTTCATGATGTTGAGGAGAATGGACCCGAGTGTCATGTAAACGAAGCCACGATTCTTGATAATCATTCATCTCTAACATTCAGCAACGTGGAACTAAGTACTGATACAACTAATTGGAACACTCTAATTCGTGAAACTTGTATTGATCTCGACATAAATTATCGCGAGCTAGAAGAAAATGGTGATGTCAGCTTTAATGGAAATAATGTAGTTCCTAAACCTAGTGAAATAATAAGTAACGATGAGACTGTAAAGGACTGTAACGCTAATTTCTCTGTTGATGTGACAGTGCCTACTCCAGTAGATAATTCTACGGCAAGCAATTCCCTTAGTGATAACCCTGAGACAGATAATTCGTTAAGAGATGACAATAATGCTAGTGTTTCCCAAAATGATGAACCACAGGCTGTTGCATACCTAAGCAACACTGCAGGAGGCTCTGACCAAACAGCACAGCCTTCAACTAGTTGGGATGAGTCGTCTAAAATTAAACAGGTTTGGAAAAAATATCTAGTCATGCCTGAAAGTTCAATGAGAAAAAACATTAAAATGATTAAGGATAAACCAAAAGTTCCATACTGCATTTCATTGCCACAGTGGAGAGAGGCTCAAGAGAGGAAGGAGAAGGAGAAAGAAGAAAAGGAAATTGTCAAACTCGCAAGGAAGAAACTGAGAGAAGAGAAGAAAAAGGAGCAAATCAAGAAGAAAGAAGAGAAGGAAAAGCTGAAGATCGAAAAGGAGCAAATCAAGAAGAAAGAAGAGAAAGAAAAGCTGAAGATCGAAAAGGAGCAAATCAAGAAGAAAGAAGAGAAAGAAAAGCTGAAGATTGAAAAGAAGAAAAGAAGCGCAAAAGAAAGAAAAGGAGTAGAGCAAGTGACAACAGAATACAAGTGCCCATCGTGTCATGAAATCTACGAAGATCCTCCACAAGAAGATTGGATTCAGTGTTCATCTTGCACTGAATGGTGGCATGAAAGCTGCTGTACTTACAGTGGTGCCGGAGATTTTGTATGCGACAACTGTGAATAGCTGTACTTATTTAGTCAAGTTCTAGTTTTGATTATAATTTAATTTCACTATACTAAAGTGAAGACTGAGTACTGCATACGACAAGACTGAAGTTAAGACTTTAGTTGGGTAGGTAAGTAAGTCTTAAATCCTATTCCTGAGAGGATGCCTATGTTAAGCCGTTTCTTATTTAAGTTTTATTAGGTATGTTCAAGTTTTATATGTTGTTCAAGTTTTTTATGTCGTTCAAGTTTTTTATGTCGTTCAAGTTTGTTAAGCCGTTCAAGTTTTTTATGTATGTTCAAGTTTTCATGTGCCAACAAGTTTTGAAGTTTAAAAGCCCCTATAAAAATACAGATGTTTCAAGTTACAATGTTCTGTGGAGTTCCCCCCCCCCCCCCACCAGGTGTGGATAACAACATTAGATAACCATAAAATTTTCTTTTATAATGAAAAACCGCAAAACTCAGAAGGAAAACATAGTTTTACCACTCAAGAACTCTTTGTTCATTCACTGGACAGTCACCGTTCATTCACTAGAATATCGTGTTCATTCACTGGGCGATTTGCACTTTTCCCGTTAGGATTCATAAAGAAAAATAAGGAATTAAATAACCCTCCCAAAGCTGCAAGAATCGTGTTCGGCAATATACTACCCTGCGGAAATCTAATTATTTATTTAGTGAATGATGAAACAAAGCGTTAAATGGATTGTTGAAATGCGGATATGGTTGACCTGGTTGCTAAGTGTTCATTCACTGGCCGGTTCACCTATTATTCACAGAATAATAAACCAAAAACGATTGCCTTATCTAAAGAAACATTAAACTCACGTTTCAAAATGGTTCTAAGGTTCGAAAATGTTGGTAGATAGAGGAAGAAATCGAATTGTGAGAAACTGAAGTTTTTAGACGATAAAATTCCAAATAGGTATCGACTTCTTTTAGGATGATAAATGCGAAACCCCTTGTTTTGTTTTTCCCAATTTATTATTTCATACTTTGCAGGACTCACCCTTTATATTGGTATGGCTCTGCTTTTCGTCGATGAGTGAAGTGAACAGAGAAAAAAGCTTTATTCAAGATTCTCACTAGTGTTCGCCAATATGAGGAGGGAAGGTTTACTGGACGTTGACCCACCTTCTACACATATCGCCGAACCATAACTAACTGATATACTTAATCACTAACAGGAAAGATTCCAGAGTGCTATAAACCTGGTGCAGATATCGTCATCGGTGGGGCACTCTCCTATCTAATAAATCTGGTAATAGGTAGATATGTAGGTTACCTTTTGGTTGCACGAGCTTTTGACTGGTTGCCTTGAGCAGTCAACTTCCGATTCATCCGCCTCACAGCTACCTGTAACAATGGCGTCCGAATGAGGAGTACTCACGACTTCTGTTCATTTATCACTTTCCCATTTTGGATTATTATTTTCAACAACAAACCTTTGGAATCGACCATGGAAAAAAAATCTTTTTTAACCCCCCCCACCATCAAAATTTGATGGTTTACTTTTCAAGAGACGTAGAATTCGAATATCGAATAAAAAAATTTCCGTTCGCGGCTTTGTCCTTAGTTCCCATGAACCAAAATTTACGAGATTTGGCATACGGGTGCCGTTTGGGCTCTAGTTGGTCCTTGAAGATCGGCGTTACTGTCTTTCAACTCTAAAGGCTTCGGCACACAGAACGCGTTATAACGCGACGCTTGGCGTTTCTGTACCGTCGCGTTACGGCGATACGGTTGTATGAGTCAAGTTTGCATCATCCCTGCCATAATGGCTGCGTTAAAACTCAGCGCGTAGTCCCGGAACGTTGCGTTAGCTATTCGGGTTGTGGAAAATTACAAAAGTTAACGCGCGTTAGTGCATCAACATGGGCGAAGAAACAGAAAAACTTATTGAACAAGTGCGAAAGTTTGTATACTTGTACGATACTTCACATGATTATTACAACAAATTTCCCTAGTTTCAACAGGTCTCCTCCAGTTCGTGGTGATCTTCTCAATACTCGGCTGCAGTAGATCATGCAGATCCTCAAAACTTTGTCGAGACATGCGGGAATATACAAAAAAAAAACTATCTACATCTGAGCGCAGCTCTCGACACAGGCGGTAGAATTCACCAAGTTCTTCTATTTTTTTATTGATTGGGTGTATCCAACACCGTTTCTTCCTTCCACAGCTCTCAGTTAAAGCTAGAAGGAGCAGAACTTCTTCCTCATCTGAACTGCTCATGGCTTAATTCAGTGAACCTACACAATACTGGATCTGCCGCCCAGATAACGCTGTGTGTGTGACGTAGCCATATCGCTGAACGCCGAGAAGAACGCGCGTTCCCTTACCGCCGCGTTATAACGCGTCCTGTGTGCCGAAGCCTTAAGGGGTGAAAAATAGGGGTTTGATATGTCCAGAGTTTCCCTATCTCGGAAGATTGTATTTTGAGGTGTAGGTTTTCTCGCATTTTGACATAGCTTGATTTTTTTCTTAATTGTTGAGGCCATCCAGAGCATTCTGCGATGTTGCCATAAAATTTGGCATACAATTTGCAGTAAAGAGCAGGGTGTATGCAGGCATCAATCTGTGTTGAGAGCGCCCATCACTGGTCTCCTAGTAGCTGGACGGTATAGCTCAGTGTGTAGGTAACTAATAAACTGGTACGCTAAAGATCCCGAGATCGAAACCCTACCGGGAGTGAGTATTTTTCACTCCACAACAACAGTTTCCCTTCAGAACTTCATTGTTTGTGTTTCTTTTTGCCGTTTTAGCTACTGTTTGTGATCGACATAGCTATTTAACCAGCATTTAACACTGATTTAGGTAGGTACCTAGTAACGAGTACGGGGTTAGGTACTAAGGTACGGAGGGCCTGCGATCTACATAATGTGTATAGATTAGTACATATATTATATAGAAGGGTAATCAATACAGAGAGCTGTGGTCTGTAACGGAAGGGTGTTCTGTACAAAATAATAAACCGTTGTGAAGGGATTTGCAGCGTTTTTAAATGAAAGTTGGTTCCATTCTAAGAATTTTGAGACCAACGATGAATTTTTCTCTATGAGCTTTCAAAATTTTGACAACGAGTCACGTCATTGCACCCCTCCTACCTGGTCGGGACCCCCTTGCCAGTATGACGTCACTGGTTGTCGAAACTTTGAAAGCTCATAGGAATAGAACTATTCATCGCGGGAGAGTGAAGTTGGTCCCAAATACTTAGAATGGAACCAACGTTCATTTAAAAACGCTGCTAAGTCCTTGTCACATTGGTTTATTATTCCATTGGACATACCTACAGAAATGTGCTGTTCTGTTAGTTTCATGTGCAGTAACTGAAATAGTTATTTTTTATGGTTTCCACCAATTTTGGCCCCCAAAAACACGAATTAGGCTCCTAATGGTTTATTATTCTGTGAATAATACACCTATGTATTCGCAAAAAATTTTTAAAACACTCCCTCAAAATTTTTCTTTTCCGTTTCACGGTGCATAGATTCCAAAAATGCAATGTCCGTCCGCCGTATCACGTGTACCGGCTTCATTTTCGGTCTAAAAAAGTCGTTCTTTTGCACACATGCTCCATTTGGGCCCTAGT
This sequence comes from Leptopterna dolabrata, assembly GCA_954871275.1. NCBI lineage: Eukaryota > Metazoa > Arthropoda > Insecta > Hemiptera > Miridae > Leptopterna > Leptopterna dolabrata. The sequence continues at coordinate 1,006,193 of OX940974.1, read as the reverse complement.
TGTGTTCCGAAACTTTTCAGCCCGATCGGAATACACCCAGGGGTGTTATGAGTGAAAATGTGTATAAAAATAGGTACTTTTTGCGTTTTTGCAACATGTTAGTAAAATGAGCTTTTGAGGTATCGTTTTTCATGTTTTTGGGGACGAGAAGACCGAATATGAAGTCTATTTTGACCAAAGAGTGGAAAATTGAGTTCTACCAAATGTTCAGCTCCCAAAATTGATTTTTTATGAGTGAAAAACCTGGGAAATCGTTTGAAATCACCATCAGTTTAAATAATAACCCTGGAAAAAGTGTCAACACGTGGATCAAGACGATTAAATGGCACTACCAATGATCAAAGATTGTTGAAAAAAAAAGGAGCGTACCTTATTTGTGTTTTACGGGCCAAAATTAATGGAAACCATCGGAAATAGCTATTTCGATTATTACGCATGAAAGAAACAATAAATTAACGGCCAAAATATCTGTAGGTAAGTCCAGTGGAATAATAAACCCATGTGACAAGGGCTTTGCAGCGTTTTTGTGTTTTAGTAACATGTTAGTAACATGAGCTTTTGAGATATCGTTTTCCATGTTTTTGGGGACGAGAAAACCGAATAATGAAGTCGGTTTTGACAAAATAGTGGAAAAATGAGTTCTACCAAATGTTCAACTCCCAAAATTGATTTTTTATGAGCGAAAAACCTGGGAAATCGTCTGAAATCACCATCAATTTGTATAATAACACTGGAAGTAGTACCAACAGGTGTATCAAGACGATTAAATGGAGTGATCAAAGATAGTTATTTAAAAAAAAAAAACGCTGCAAAGACCTTGTCACATGGGTTTATTATTCTATTGGAGTTCTAGGGATTCTTGTTGGCTGTTAAATTTATTGTTTCTTTCATGTGGAATGATTGAAATAGCTATTTATGATGATTTCCACCAATTTTGGCCCCCAAAACATGAAATAGGTACGCTTTTTTTTCCAGATCATCTTTGATCATTGGTAGTGCCATTTAATGGTCTTGATTCACATGTTTACACATTTTCTAATGTTATTATACACATTGATGGTGATTTCAGACAGTTTTCCAGGTTTTTGACTCATAAAAAAACCATTTTGGGAGCTGAACCCTTGGTAAAACCTCAATTTCCGCGTCTTTGGTCAAAATCGACTTCATATTTGGTCTTCTCGTCCCCAAAAACATGGAAAAGGATACCTCAAAACCTCATGTTACCAACATGTTGCTAAAATGCAAAAAGTACCTATTTTTATACACATTTTATACACATTTCATACACATCACTCATAACACCCCTGGGTATATTCCGATCGGGCTGAAAAGTTTCGGGACACAACTAGGGCCGAAATGGAGCATGTGTGCGAAAGAACGATTTTTTTAGACCGAAAATGAAGCCTGTACACGTGATACGGCGGACGGATATTGCATTTTTGGAATCTATGCACCTTGAAACGGAAAAGAAAAAATTTTGAGGGGGTGTTATAAAAATTTTTTGCTGAGCGATTACATAGGTGTATTATGCACAGAAAGTAGGGTAAGTGAGAGAGGGCCGGCATTGTGTAATAATTTGCCTTTTGAGAATGGAGGACACTCACCCAATCTAAATTTATTTGCATGCAATTTAATTAAATTTTTCGAAAAATTGCTTCGTAGTCAACTCGCGCCTTGAATCTCCTCGCCATGCTAACCCACACACCCTGGGTGTGTTCCTGGTTCGACGCGCATGAACATCCGCCTCGGCCCGAGGCAACTGGTGTTGATGCTCAATCTTACCTTGCGTGCGGAGCCCCCCGACCCTCTTCCACCTAGCCTACCCCACTTGCTCCGCTCCCAAGCACGGACCGACGTCCTACCGGTCGTTTCTATCCGCCCCTACCGGGTTGAGTGTAGTCTCTCCCAATGGCACAACGTTGGAGAGAGAGACTTCAGATGAATAACTCGGAAATGCTGATAAACCTTACCTCGCGCTCCCGCAATCCAATGGCAGAGGGACATTTTCAAACCGCCACCACCCCCATATGGGTGTTGGTTCGAGTGGGAGTTGAGACTTCAGGCTGGTTCCACAGGAGGGCCCTCCTCCTTCCATCATGACCGGGGGTGGTATCTTGCTTCGGTCTGCTATCCCATTAGTAGACCTGCCAACTGGTCAACAAGTTGACTACTGTGTGAATCCTCTTCGACAGGGGACAGCAGGAACTCCCCCCCCCACGCCTTGGCTCGTGTGGAGGGGGGGGGGTTCTGGAGCGAGGCTTTTAAATTACTGATGACGTCACAGCGGCGTCATGTGAAACCCGCGATCAAAATATTTCTGATTACGAATTTCACGGTGAAAAAACTTTACCGCCTCCAGTGAGATTCGTACCCCGAACCTCTCACTTTAGAGTCTGAATGCCTAACCACTGGACCGTCGATAGGCACTTAACGAATGTGTAGAATATGATGGTATACAAATATCACGCGGCAAAATAGATCGATTGGCTACAAGTTCGGTTAGTAACCAGGAAGCACTCCCCAACACGCAGCTAGCATATAGGTGGATAGTAACACCCAGCCCTAGGTTTATGAGATTAATACGCTAGGTACCTACATAAAAGACTAAATAGCGTCTTCCTTTAGCGTCAGTTTATTCGAAAATATGAGGTCAGACTTTTCGGGGCTTTGGCTCAGGGGTGGCGAGAGGTCCGATCGAGAGTGAAAGCGAAAGCTCTCCCAAACCCCGCCTCGTCGAGGTCTCTAGGTGAAGATCAACCTTTTCTGTGTCGTTTCAGGGGGGCCCTCCGCGTTTCCGCTCCCGTCCCCCTCCCACCGCTGATGGAACGATGAGGCTGACAGTTGGCTATAAGTTTTCATTATAGAAAAATTAAACTTAAATTAAATTGTGTGTGAGCAGCGCCTACAATTTTCCACAAGCACGTTTTGCTTTCGATTTGCGGAGGGAGTCGGATGTAAGTGCTCCTCCCCTTTAGAGGCAAATTTTTATTAATTCTTAAACGCAACCGTTCAATATGATCCAAAGTCCACCCACTCTTTTAGCGAATTTTCAAAGAAAATGAAGCTATTGCAATGGCTTCGAAATTTAAATAATATAAATTTTTGGAAATTTTCTTCATAGAAATCCGTTTCAGACCATTCTAAAACGATTCCTGAAATTTAACACTTTTTAGCGAATTTTCAAAGAAAATGAAGCTATTGCAATGGCTTCGAAATTTAAATAATATAAATTTTTGGAAATTTTCTTCATAGAAATCCGTTTCAGACCATTCTAAAACGATTCCTGAAATTTAACACTTTTTTATATGTATATATATATATATATATATATATATATATTTATTTATATATGTGTCACTCCAGACGATAACTCTCGATAGAATTGAGATAAACAGCTCAAATTTGCACAAAAAATCTATCTTGGCAATCGAAAGGCTAAGTTCGAAGATGGGCGAAATTGGCCTACTCTAAGGAGGGTTTTGGCGCATTTAAAGTGCGCAAAAATTACCCAAAAATCCCCAAAATGTTATTTTCCAACAAGTGACCCCTCATTTTAAAGGTTTTTGCACGCTGAACACGATGGTGGAATCGGATTTTAGATATCTTGATCCGTTCTCAAATTAGAGCATTTAAAGTGCGCAAAAATTACCTAAAAATCCCCAAAATGTTATTTTCTAACAAGTGACCCCTCATTTTAAAGGTTTTTGCACGCTGAACACGATGGTGGAATCGGATTTTAGATATCTTGATCCGTTCTCAAATTAGAGCATTTAAAGTGCGCAAAAATTACCCAAAAATCCCCAAAATGTTATTTTCCAACAAGTGACCCCTCATTTTAAAGGTTTTTGCACGCTGAACACGATGGTGAAATCGGATTTTAGATATCTAAATCCGTTCTTAAATTAGAGCATTTAAAGTGCGCAAAAATTACCCAAAACTAGGATAATCTTTAAACTCTTACCCCCACCCCCTTAGAGTGGTCAGATTGAAAAATGTGAGAAGTATTAATTGAAGACGAGAGTTCGAAGCAAAAAAGGGGGAGGCAAACGATTAGTACAACTCCTTGAATTTACCCACAGCGATCAAATAAATAAGCACTTAGTACAATTACGTAATAAACAAACGGTAGAATCAGGATGGACAAAACGTACAAATTAAAATAAATACGAAGAGAATATACATAGAAAACCAAATTTTAGACCGAAGTTTTCCTTTATTCAAAACCATAGCCATTAATTCGAATATTTCTTTGAAAATTCGCTCATTAAGTCAAGCTGCATGACTGATTTTTTATATGTATATATATATTTATATATGTGTCACTCCAGACGATAACTCTCGATAGAATTGAGATAAACAGCTCAAATTTGCACAAAAAATCTATCTTGGCAATCGAAAGGCTAAGTTCGAAGATGGGCGAAATTGGCCTACTCTAAGGAGGGTTTTGGCGCATTTAAAGTGCGCAAAAATTACCCAAAAATCCCCAAAATGTTATTTTCCAACAAGTGACCCCTCATTTTAAAGGTTTTTGCACGCTGAACACGATGGTGGAATCGGATTTTAGATATCTTGATCCGTTCTCAAATTAGAGCATTTAAAGTGCGCAAAAATTACCCAAAAATCCCCAAAATGTTATTTTCTAACAAGTGACCCCTCATTTTAAAGGTTTTTGCACGCTGAACACGATGGTGAAATCGGATTTTAGATATCTAAATCCGTTCTTAAATTAGAGCATTTAAAGTGCGCAAAAATTACCCAAAACTAGGATAATCTTTAAACTCTTACCCCCCCCCCCCCCCCCCAACCGCCTTAGAGTGGTCAGATTGAAAAATGTGAGAAGTATTAATTGAAGACGAGAGTTCGAAGCAAAAAAGGGGGAGGCAAACGATTAGTACAACTCCTTGAATTTCCCATTTGACATATAATTGTTATGATACCTTCATAGATAGACAAGTACCGGCCCACGTATTACTAGAAGGAAGACGAAAGAAAAAATCTATTTCAAATTATTCAATTTAGGTGCTAACAGTAGGAGGAAGAAGTTTTCCTTTATTCAAAACCATAGCCATTAACTCGAATATTTCTTTGAAAATTCGCTCA